>CM049381.1:30219894-30484894 GCA_026937815.1 Etheostoma perlongum | reverse complement strand
ATTATTGGAGCAATCAAGGAGGAACATTTATGGTTTAGTTGTCGAAGAAAATGTTGCATTTATGAGCAGTGTGGTGAGAAAACCTGTCCTAACAGTCTTGGTTGTTTCTGAAATTTGAAATGAATGCAGCTAGTTTTTGACGTTTATGTATTAGATGTCAGTGTCTTTACATGCACCAGCTGTGTTGACTTCTTGTGTGTGCAAAAAGGATGACTTTGGTTTTCATGTGTAAAGATGTTATTAAAGTAAGTAAAGTTTATTTGTAGAGCATACTTAAACACAGCTTAAAACAAAATGCCGTGCAAAGAAGCACAGGTGCTAATAAAAACATTGAAATGTTAAAAAAGTAGAAACAAAACACACATTCAGAGAAGCATCCCAACAACAACAAGCAGCAATTAGAAATACATAATTATAGCCATGACATAATGAGCGATTAGTGTGTAATGGAGTAATCTAAATAGTTTCTGTCGCCCCACGAGGAATAAATGAGTAAACTGTTGGCGCGTCCACGTGATACAAGCCTTCCGGGATTGTGCATGCGCCCCCCCCTCCCCTCCTCTACACAGTTGCTAGCAACCATGGAGGACACGGAGGATTAAAACAACATGATGGACTCTTCAGAAGAGGTCAACTCGACGACGCACTCTTCTGAACATAGTCCTACTGAGAACTACGGAGAGAGTTGTGGGAGTTGGTAGTCTTAATTAGCGTCGTCGTTGCAACGGCTTGAGTGTAACGGACGTTCATTAATATAAAAACAGTTGAGATCGGGGGGCATAGAGGAGAGAGTTGTCCTCAGATCTAAGAGTGCTTTGGAGTACATTTCACACCTCCTTCTTTTAGTTTTAGTTCCTACGTTCCTACCTTTTATTTTTCATTAACTTTTTCAACAAATCTTTTGTTTTTGTCGCTTTTTCTTTCTTTTTTTCACACTTCTGAGCCTCTGGATTGGTTTTGTTTTAAAGTCAACCTGCTAAAACATGCCGAGCCTCTAGTATGGCCCCCTTTAAGTTTACAAGTAAAAGTTAGTACTAATATAGTCTTTCAGTTAATATTTGTTAATGTCAGTTTATGTACTGCTAGCATCTCTGTTATCTGTTTTCATTGAACATATAAATCATCTTTTTTCCCCAGTTTTTCTAACCATCAGGAAGTCAAAGTCAAAGTCTGCTTTATTGTCAATTTCTTCACATGTCAAGACATACAAAGAGATCGAAATGACGTTTCCCTCTGTCCCACGGTGGAGACAAGACATATTTTACCAGTTAGGTCCACAGACAAACATAACATTCAAGTAAACAATATAAAACAAAAAGTAAAAATAAGAAGGCACATACAATGAGGAAAATAAGAGCAGCAACATTTGAGTTGAAAATGTGCAATTGTGCATCCAGTAGACAGTCAATATAATGTATATAATGCAAAAGTCAGGCCAATAAATGGCTGAGGTGGTTCTGTTTGACCTGAGTATGCAAGTGGCATAGTGGTGCAGGTTATGTAGGAGCAGCAGAAGTGTTTCCAGGACAACAGGACAACAACAACAAGTTGCCAAGTGTACAAGTGTACAAGTGTATAGTGCAACTGTAGTTAGTCGATGACGCCTTTGTTGTTTTCTCTTCCTCTGCAGACATTCTGCTGAACTTCCGAACTACTTTTGTGAGCACGTCGGGTCAGGTGGTGTACGACGCCCGCTCCATCTGCGTCCACTACGTCACCACGTGGCTCTTCGTTGATCTCATCGCCGCCCTGCCCTTTGACCTGCTTTACGCTTTCAACGTCAGCGTGGTGAGTCTCCTCTCTGTGTTGACATTAACAAATCGGGCTTCTTCTTTAATAATCTTAAAGTAATTTTATTACTATTTTTTTTTCTTGAGGTTTTTATATCTTATTTTCTTTTGTTGTAAGATGTATTTGTTCTCCTTCTTTATGTGTTTATTGTATGTTTATATGTTTATTTTATTCTTCCTGTATGTTTTAATATTAATAATGTTTTGGACCTTGTTAAGTAAAAACTCAGGAGCAGCACAACTCATTTCACATACGTGAAGAAGGTTGAGGAGACCTTAATGACTTTCCCCGGAGCATTTAATAGAGGAGAGAGTTAAGCCGGCAGTACAGGTTCACCACCGTGTGTTGTTGTGCCGTGCCATCCCAACTCGCAGGACTTCCTGTCCTCATCCTGTCCACCCTGAAGGTGGATTTAAACTCACGCTGGAGGCGTTTTCCTTTTAGCTTAGTCTCGCTTTGCCAGACCCTCCATTAAAGCGTGCTGAAGGAAGGTCTGGCTAGTCCAAATAGCATTCGGGGATGAGAGGAATATGTGCTCTGGTTTATTGGCCTTTCTTTAAACCAATCACAGTCGTCTTGGGCGCTGCTAAGCTCTTCACAGAGCCGCTGCAAAATAGTTGTGTAACAGAAAACTCAGATTGGACAGATAGTCTAACTAGCTGTCTGGATTTACCCTGCAGAGACCTGAGGACCAGGTAACCATAGTCCTCAGATTGGACAGATAGTCTAGCTAGCTGTCTGGATTTACCCTGCAGAGATCTGAGGACCAGGTAACCATAGTCCTCAGATTGGACAGATAGTCTAGCTAGCTGTCTGGATTTACCCTGCAGAGATCTCAGGACCAGGTAACCAACCTGGTGTAGGAGGAGATCTCAAAAATGTGGTTTTCAAAAAATTCAAAATGGCAAAAGAATTTTCTTGGCAGACCTTAATGGTCCTTGGGGCTTTTTTGTAGAGCACATTAAGTTACAACTGTATGAGAAATTTCAAGTCAATTGGACTTACGGTGTGGGGGGGCGTGGCCTTTCAAAGTTTGGATTTTGAAACCTTAATTACAGCGCCCCCATGTGGCCGATTGGGTTCATATTTCTATAGAAGCACAGGCACACCCTTTCCAGTTATTACCCCATGTTTCATGTTTCTAGCTCCTTCCAGCTCACGGGAATTTGAGCCGGCGCGGCAGACAACAATAATAATAATAACTAAAACAGACAAACATAGAAGGGTTCTACTAGTGCACAATATTGAACCCTAACTAAAGATTACCGAAACCAGTGTCGCAAAAGCTTCCTATACTGCTAAAGTGCTAGTATTAGTATTGTAAAATACTTGAGTTTATGCACCAATCCAATACCATGTAATTTAACCCAGAGGAAAATTTTAAATAATTACTTCTTTTACGGTTATAACTGACTGTCAAAATGGATGATAAAGAAAGTTCTGTGGCGTTCATTGATTGTGTTTGTTCATATTTCACAAAGTTTAACCTGAGCCAGACAGACAACAAAGATAGAAATCATATCACATCCATACAGGGACAGTAGTACACAGTGTTTAAAACATAATAAAATATATGACACGCTGGTATTGGATTGGTACACGGTATCGGCCAAAACACAAATTCAGTAACAGGAAACTGTATCAGGAAGCAAAACATGGCATGGGACCATCTCTATAATAAAATAAACTAAACTAATTCACCTTTTGTTTTCTAGGGAAGGAAAACACTTGAATGTGGACGCACACACGTCTGCACACACTCTGCACACACTCTGCACACTCTCCGGCATTCATTATTATCCACACTAACGCACCGAGGGCAACGGGCCAAGTTAGGGGGAAGAGAAAATGAAAGAATAATGTTGTTGGCTCTCTTGTGAATGTATCAGCTCAACATGTCATCCAAAGTGACGCTCATCAGACAAACAAATGGCACCGTGCCAATCTGGTGTCAGTGCACACACTGCAGGTCTCATTTAATGTGTGTTTCTATGCTCAGAACACGTGAAGATGATTCAAACTGCTACACATGCATGCAAAATGAGCATTCAGTTTTTAATTTGAATTTGGAGTCAAGTAATGTTTCATTTTATATGAGAACAAGTTAAAGATTCATGCTTTGAATAAAACGGCCAACTACACCAACAAACATATACTAGCACACAATGGAAGAAATGAGATAAAGAATACTCAGTATTTAAGATCCTTGAGTGTCAAAATGATAGCACTTTAGCAGAATGGTTCCACAGGTGGGGTAAAAGCCTTTGGGTCCTGTCTTGCACCAGGGTGCAGGGCAAAGCCAGACGCTAGTGTCTTTGCTGGTTTAAGACAACAGCAAATGCACCTGCGCCCATCTTTGGGCGTGCTGGTCTTACAGGGAGGTGTGTTCATGTGAATTATTGAATTGATTATCTTCAGGGAACGGGAAGTGATCGCCCCTTTGATCAACTAAAACCTGGTCTGAAGTCAATAGTGCAGCATTTCATTGTTATTTTAACAGCGCATTAGTAAAATGCGCCTCGGCTTATGTAGTGCACACACACACTATGCTTGTTACACACACAGGGACGCGCAGCAGCACACACACATGCAAAAGATTACAAATAGAATATGAGTGCAAATCTGCCATCATAATAATAATGGGCCAAGGCACAAACACTGGCTTTTAAAGGGAATGGGAGATGACTCTCTGATTGGTTTATTGCATGTTACGCCCTAAACAGACCTATGAATTAATGAAGAAACTAACTACAACCGTTTTGGACCATGCGTCTGGCGCACACACCCTTTTTTCTGCCGCCAAACCAGCAAAAGTGGATTTGGACATGCCCTAAACGCACCTGCGCCATCCGCTAAGATGGTTAAAACGGGGCCCTTTAACTAATGGACATCTCCATGAAACTTTCCCAGTTAATTCTTACTTAAAGTTAGTGGTATGGATGCAAATGAGACATTATCTAATTAAACATGTGTTCATTTGCAAACATTTCCAGAACGGAAATCTGAACATTGGATAGAGTCAAGTTCAACATTTTTCTCTTGATTTTGTTGATGTATTGGAGTCAAAGGGTTTCTACCGAGGAGAATCTCTTTTCATCCCACCATAAGTCAGAAAGTACTATCAATAGCCATAAAAAAAATCTTCACCTGCTTCCATGCACCTGCAATAACCGGGTGTCCGTGACCCCCAGAGAGTCCTTAGAGTAACTGCAGGGGACCACCAAGGTTTTGTTGTTTTTTCAAAAAATTAAAACACATCTGAAAATATACAGTACATTAATAAGAATAATAATAAAAGATGCCTATTCGTGAAAACAATGATCCGATAAGGAAGGTAGCCGCTATGGTAACCATCCACAGACCTTTCCTTCCACATGTATGTTTAACATTACAACATGCTGTACAAATAATATATGAATATTGATCCATCCATTTTCATCCTTCCGGCCAAGTTTAATATGCAGCTACATTTTTATACAATGTAGAAATGTAGTAGGGGGTCTTTCAGCTTAGTGGGATTCCTCCTAGTACCCCTGTAGCAGGCCCCTTTTGACTCCATTGAATTGAAGTGATAACATTCAAAATAGGTGGCTTTGATAGTTTTTAAGAATAAATTTAGGCTATGAATAATATACAGTATAAATACATACCACTCAGTAGAAACCTTCAGAATACAGTGTGTTTGGTGTATGTGGCCTAAGTGCTGATTTCTGGCTGAGAACAAAACTCTTTCAGAGAAAACCGCCTTAAAAGATATGTATTGTCAAATTGCACACCTCTTTATGAGAAACTATGATTCACAGACACAATATCTAATCGAATCCTTAGCATCCCAAATATACCTATATAAATGTTCAGACCCAAATAGACAGAGTTGTAAAATAAACACCTTAATGTGTATTTTGTGATTGTATTTTCCCACGCTATTCTGAAAGAATGGAAACAAAATAGCCAGTGATTGACCAGTGCTTAAAAAACATGTCATGAAGGCTGAGACTGTGTGTGTGAGCCAATGTGGTATGTGTGTATATATATATGTGTGTGTGCAGTACTTTGGAGTCCACCTGTTGAAGACGGTCCGGCTGCTCCGGCTGCTGCGGCTGCTGCAGAAGCTGGAGCGATACTCCCAGTACAGCGCCGTGGTCCTCACTCTGCTGATGTCCATGTTCGCCCTGCTGGCCCATTGGATGGCCTGCGTCTGGTACTTCATCGGGCGCAAGGAGATCGAAAGCCTCGGCTCCTGGGATATTGGTCAGTGCACTCTTTCACTCATGAATGTAAGCTACTTCTAGATACTTAAATCATTAGTGGGTAAGTTTTGTTGTAGTAATAAACGTCCAAACGTTACATTCAAGCCGTTGCCAAATGAGTTGCTACAACGCTAATTCAGACTCTCAGCTCCACACAGCTCTCTCTGGATTTCTCAGTATGACTGTGTTCAGAAGATTGTGTCGTCCTGTGACTTTCATGCACTGTCATTTTTTTTTTTTTTAATCCTCCATGTCCTCCTTGGCTACTAGTAGCTGCATGGAGGAGGGGTTGGGGTGTCATTACTTAGAATTCCTCATGGGGGCGACAAAGATTACGTACTATAGCTTTAAGTATAGGTTTGAGGTGCATTGAATTTAATTAACAGACGTCTTCTCCACTAAATTTATCTGACATCTTTAGTTACTTTACAAATAAAAGAAACTCATATAAAACATGTTATCCTAATATGAAATCTGATTCTAATGCTACTTCTATAGTAATGTATCAATAGTCTTGCAGTGCCAGATCTATATATGTTTTAGTAACAGTATCGTTAAATTGTGCATGGTCCAACACCAAGGTTTTTTTTCACTTGTCTGGTCAGGTAAGTAAACTGTGCTCAGACTCTAAATATTCTGCAGAGACGAGAATTTCATTTGGGCAAATTGAGCAAATCTAAGATTGCGTTCTCCATCAATTATATTGTAGGTTCTGTCTTTCCAAGCGCAGACTGAATGAGATCCTGTCTAATTGCAGCCCCTCTTTGTGGTTTAGTACGATGAGATGTGCAGATTCTTCCAGATATTTGCACTTTATACAAATAACTGGCCCATCCCAAACTTCATTATCAGTATTTCACACTGAAGCAGTAAAAAGGAAAGCCCAAAATCCAACTCTCCCCCTGGATAATTCATTCCAGTTACTGCCATTAGGTCGCTACTAGAAAGTCCCTCTAGTCAAGAAATACACTAACTAACACCCAAGGGACCCACACAAACACCCCATACAAACACTGCCATTTTTCACACATACATAGTATTTTTTCTTGTGTAAAACTTTTTATATAAGCTATTGTATGTTGACTTTCCAAGTTTTATTTTAGCACTGTACGCTGAGGGCGATTTTCTGTCATGACAGACAATAAAGTTTTCTGAATCTGAATCAATACCGACCTCGTCTTGCTTGAAAGACAGAACTAAGATCATACTTACACACCTCGTCAGACCAAATACGCAGAGGCAGAATGACGGCGTGTCTCTATCTTCAGCACGGCCGATGCTTTTAACAACACGCAGCTTTGTTGATATTCCACAAGCGTGTCTTGGTGGAGAATCTCAAATTCTGCAGGTGACATGAAAATCTGGCATACAATCTGATAAACTTGTAAACACGCACAGACAGTTTTCAAGAGAGCTAACCTGAATCCTTCCGACTAACTTGTGTGCATTTCATTTCATTTTCAGTCAAATAACAAACTGCAAATGTGTTTTCTAAGCTATGGACTCCTGTTACTTCTCTGGCTATTCTCCCTCATTTTCTCTCACTCGCTGTCTCTCTCTCCCTCTCTCTCATTAATTTTTACCGGCCTACTTATCATTATCATTGTCCTTTCAGCAAACCACATAACGACAGACAGTCCCTCGCTTCACAATTCCAACAGACAGGAAGACTCCACCTTTTAATAGCCAGAAAATCCAAATTTCAACAACAGCTTTTGTGGGCCTTAGAGAGACAAGCAGACACCAACTACCACAGCTTTAAGTCAAGCAAATGTACACTACACTTCTTTAATATTTAACATCTTCATTTTGGAAACCACTGCAAGGGCACACAATCGAGGAAAAAAACAAAAAACATTTAGCACCCCTTAGAGGAACAGCATCTGGTTATATTCTATAGTTTTATTTTCAACAAACCCCATAAAAATAACTAAACTTTCCAGTATCCCTCCCCGTTGACAGTTGGCCCCCCTAGCTCACTGGTTCCTACTAAAGATATAAATCCTTAAAAAAAAGAAAAAAAAAAAAAAAAAATGCCTAAAGTAATTTCTAAGAGGAATTCAGCACCACGGTCAGCTCCAGTCAACTCTGCAAGGCAGAGAGGAGAAATCAGCACCCTGGACAGAGGCAGAGAGGCTCCACCAGTCAATGAGACCACTTGTGTTACTGTCCACAAAACACATCAAAACTAGACTAAAAGTAGCCAATAAGTAATCAATAAACATAGAATGAATACAGAAGTAATGACGAGCAAGGTAAGGATTTACTAAAACAAAAACGGATGAGAGAGCCTTTCTGAAAAAGCATTTATGAAGAGAGATTTTAAGAAGAGGCTCCTCCAATAAGGCTCAGTCTCCTCTGGAGTTTGGGAGTTACTAACAGATCTCAGGCTGCATTCAGGCCCAGAAGGGGCCAAGTGGGATTTAATGGTAATAATAGACATTTAAATATCAATTCTAAAACATACAGTACAGGAAACCAGTGTAGCTTTGCTAAAACGGGTGTTATGTGGACACTTCTGCAGCATTTTGAGCTAGCTAAAGAGGCTGTATTGAACAAGACAGCAAGACAGCGAGTTACAATAGTCTAAGCGGGATGTAATAAAAGCATGGATGACAGTTTCTAGTGTTGTAGTTGTTCTTAGGCCGAAATAATTAATGCCTTAATTAAAATAATTGGGAAAAATCCAACCTTTAAGGACACCAATTTTCTTTGCGAATGAATAATGTATCGTAAATAAATACATGTTCTTCCTTTAAAACTTAGGGGGCATAAGTATACACCCCCCTATGATAAATTCCCATAGAAGAAAGCAAATGTTGATTTTTAAAGGCCAGTTATTCCATGGATCAGGATACTATGACCCATTCCCAAAATGAGCCCTGCGGACTAAAGACTACAGACTTAGTTGATCTCAGGTGCTAAGTGAGTGAGTGTGTGTGCGAGGCCACATGGGCTCAGATAGGATTGGGACAGCATGTTGTTACCTTGGCGACGTTTAATAACAAAGATGTTGCTGACACTTGCCGGTTTGGGTTGGATTTTCATTTCAAGTTGGTTGCTTTCCACGAAGCCGAGGCCCAGTCGTGTGTCGTGCTGTTGTTTACCTTTTGTGATTTCCAAACGCTTTGAACTGTGGGTAATTCCCTTTGGTGACGTCTGCATCAATGCAACTCACCGAAAGGTAAAAGTAAGTGTGTACTCAAACCCGTACGCCCTTTGAAAGTCGACATTGGGACAACCCTAAGCCCTTACAAATTTTGCGAGAACGTGCACCAAAGTCTGAGTCCGGACTTTCGGATTGGGCCTATGCATCCTGATAAAGTTCCCCTGGCCTTGGAAATTAAAGTAGCCCCACATCATCACATACCCTTGACCATACACAGAGATCGGCATGGTGTTATTTCAGTTAGCTTAATAGCTGGTTTGATTTGCACTGAGAGATGATTTCATGCAAAGTAGCCCATGCCATTCTTTTTATTCCTCTTTTCATTCAACTTTAGCATGGGTTCATACACTTATGATCTCCAGGCACAGACATGCAATGTAACAGCTCTGTCAGGACCACGTTTCCTCAGGAAAGGGGAGGTTGAGTCTGGCTAATGGCACAGTAATTAGGAAAAAACTACTCAGGTGTAAAATCCTCTAATGTTGTTGGTTTAGCTGCTTCACCGGGACTCTGCTCTCAGTTTGATTGCCATTTATTTATGCTGTCAGGCTTGTCTCATTGTCTGTCTGAGAACTCTCTCTCTCTCAGTCTCACACACACTCAGACACACACAAACACACACACTCATACTCAAGGTCACTGCTGCTGGCCTGAAATGTGCGATGCCAGAGATCAATGACTGGCTGCATCCATATTTCATAACTCACATTCCCTCTCTCGCTGTCTTTTTCTTCTGATTCTGCTGTCTGTAGTGTCTCAGCTGGGTTCCTCCACTCAGCCACTCAGAAACACTGCATTTCAATCATTTATCCTTCTTCACATCCTACTTTCTGCTTTATCCTTCCTTACTCCTTCCGTCCTGTGTCCATGCCGAACTTCCCTTCCCTTCCTCTTCCTCTGAAGCTGAATGGCCGTCTTCATATTTGTAAAATGAACTTGGTGTGTCCATTAGCCTGATGGAGCAGATCTGAGCAGGATTTAAAATGTTTTGTTTTGTTTTTGCAAGTCTAATCATGCGGCATCATATCCAAAGCCTTCTGTGTGGTTTTACAGATCCTTTAATCTATTATAATACATCGGTTTAATAAGTTAATCACATTTTTTGTATGTAAAATCAAATGTAACTATATATAAGTGGAGTAAACAATACAATTTCCTTCTAAAATAAAGATTTCTGAAGTACCATGAATAGAAAACTCATATAGTTATTACATGATGCAACCAAAATGGAACTAAACCTAGTTATTTCCCACCACTGGATCACAAAGCTGGACAATTCAGGAAGTATTCAGCTCTAAATGGGCCTAAGCTGGAGTTTTGTGTTGGAACAATAAGATATATTGAATTTATTTAAGGCAACTAAAAAGGCAATGCAAGTGCTGAAATACTGTAGATTTCTAATAAATGTCTTTCTCTGTCTCTCAGGTTGGCTCCATGAGCTGGCCAAGCGTCTTGGGTCCCCCTACGTCCTGTCGACGCAGGTCCCAGCCGCAGTCAGCAGCGTCCCGGCCAGCAGCAGTCAGTGGAACCTGTCGGAGGTCGGAGGGCAGGGCTCCTGGAACTCCAGCCAATATTACGGAAACACGTCTGGAGGAGGGGCCGTGGCGGAGACGACCCCCGGAGGCGGGGGTTTCGGGGTGCTGGGCGGCGGCCCGTCGATGCGGAGCAGCTACGTGACGTCGCTTTTCTTTGCTCTGAGCAGTCTCACCAGTGTGGGATTTGGAAATGTGTCCGCCAACACGGACTCAGAGAAGATCTTCTCCATCTGCACCATGCTCATAGGAGGTGAGACGTGTGTGTGTGTGTGTGTGTGTGTGTGTGTGTGTGTGTGTGTGTGTGTGTGTGTGTGTGTGTGTGTGCGTTGTATGGCAAGTGTCTTTTATTGTTGTCTGACGGTCACGGACTGATGCCAATATAGACAATTTAAAAAAGCTAAAAGACGGACCATATGACCCTACATTGAGTCAGGGCTAAGAGCTAACTGGAGATATAAATATATATCTATAATATAAATAGTATCTACGTTGTCACCCGAGCCGCCCAATGTATCGGGCATCAGTGAGACATCGACCCACAGCTGAGCATTTGTATTCAAAACCATCTGCCGACTGTCTCGTTTGTCCCGTTTTTCTTCTTTGAGGGGTTTCATTTCATGTTTGCATTTGTTTATTTGCTATCAGGATATTTCATAAAAACATTTAATAGCTTAAGTGGAAGCTGCTGTAAAGTCCAGATATGAGTTACTACTTACTGTGCATACTGCACAGGATTTACTTATTTTATTTTTATTTTATTTTTTTGTTATTAAATGATTACAAATACCCCAAAAAAACAAAGCAAAAGGCAGTAACAGCTAAACTTAAAGGACAACACCCCTTGTACCGTTACATTGTTTGTGATCATATCGACTGTGTTGTGTTTGAAGCATGTGTGCCAACACATGATAATGTACGGTTTACTGATTTTAAACCTTTTTTTTTAGGAACTTTTGCAATAATTGTGTGTGACTATCAGCATTTTGGCATGAATCCAGACACTGATTAAAAATCGCCAACATTCGTTACAATTAAAAAACAAACTTACAGAGTTCTGCCACTTTACCACTTTATAACTCAGGAAAGAGGGACAGGGTCCTCCGGGTAGATATAACAGGTCTAACTCAGGAAAGAGGGTCTGCACAGGCCCTCGAGTCGCCCACATGTTGACTGTACACTAGTCTTTTAATAATTTTTAACCCTGGGCTTGTCGTCGCGTCTGTAACTTTTGCAGCAAAGTCCAAAACTAATTTCTCTTTAAGGAGACCAATGAAAGTACTTTGACTTTTTAAAAAAAATACAAATAGAAAACATAACAAACAACCATAAAACCCCCTTCAGTAACTAAAAACCTGATTGAACAGCAGGCTTCAATTCGACAGAATTCACACCATGTAAAGAGGGAGGCGAGTCCTTCCACAGCCGAGGAATGATCTATCTCAAGTTTTAAAGTGAGTGCGGGGAACCACTACCAGACTCTGACCTAATGGCCTTGGACTACGGGTGGGAGTATGAAGGTGTAGGGAGGAACTTGACGGTGCAGGTCTCTAAAAGGACTGGTAACCAGTGATGTGCTGCTGAAAACAGGTGTAACGTGTGCTCTTTTGTAAATGTGAGTGAAAAGCCTCGCGGCAGAGTTCTGAGACGGTAAAGCTCCTTTTTACTCAAACAGATGAAAAGAACGAGAGGAAATGAAAGCATGAATGATCATCTCCAACTCACCCGTGGACACTATAGTGTTCTTAATTTGGAAAAATTCCTCAGTCGGAAGAAACGGTTTCTAATTAATTGTTTAGAGTGGTGCTCGGAGGACGTGGCTGAATCAAAAACAGCACCTAAGCCCCGGAGGCTCAGGTGGAAGGACCAAGTCACCAATATGCTGCTTTATCTGAGGGAGTCTACTTTAGGGCCAATAATTAATGTTTTATCTGAGTTCAGAAGCAAAATGTTGTCACATAAGCACTGTTTGATAGTCAAGCAGTTGATTAAAGAAGGTTCCTTAACCCTCGTGTTGTCTTCCTTCAGGACCCTCAAACTGACCCGTGACTTACATGGGGTTTTAAAAACAATGCTGAAATAAAATTTTACTTCAAAATCTATTAACAAATGTTGTCTTTATCTCAATTTCAAACAATTGAGATAACATACAGTATATGCAATCAGTCTCTACTAGCACACAATTAAACATGGAAGTGGGGTTTGTTTTTTGGCATAAGGTTATAATTCATGTTAATAATCCACTATGGAAACAACATAAGTGTCATATCCAGAATAATGTTCTGAACTGAGTCAGGAATACATGTTTATCACAGGAAATAAAGTAAGGCCACTGATTTTCAGGTATAAAAAATGTACATGTACCATTTTTCTTCTTGTAAAAATTAGATTAGATTAGATTCAACTTTATTGTCATTACACATGTACAGGTACAATGCAACGAAATGCAGTTTAGAGAGTTCAGAGAGCCTCAGCGCCACAGCTATTTAAAGCGCCGCCACACACAAAATTTTAGATGGGTCAATTTGACCCGAATACCATACAAGGGTTAAACGAGCAGTACGGCTGAATCATCCGCATACAGATGTGTGGTTTGTATTTTAACAGAACGAGACAAAACACTGATTACATTTTCTAGAATAAGGAAGATCGTAAGATCCAGCCGGTAACATCAAACCATTTAACACCTGGGTTTTATTTAAACTAAGCTAATACTTAAGTTGGGTTTTATCTTGATAAAATCCAGAAAGGACAGAAGAAATGAACAAGAGAGGGTCAATAAAATGAATATCCAGAGTACAATAGATTTGATTATCTTGTGAAATGTACACATTGTTTCATCAGAATCAGCTTTATTCGCCAGGTAGGAGGACACATACGAGGAATTTGACTTAGGTTGGAGCAAGCGGAGACGTATATAATACATTTAGCAATAAAAGTACAGGGTTTTTTTTTAACCCTTGAGTGGAGACAGCCAGCAGTGTGTCACCTCTCACACAAATGTGTACAGATGCTACATTTTCAAAAGTAATTAAATATGTGAATTTAGTCACAGAGCGTCTGTATTTGGCGCTGGTGACCCGATCGCCCAAGACATATTTTAAAACCAAGTGTAAACGGGGTCCTTTTTTTGAGCTATGACTATGTTTTTTGTGCCGATCCATAATGGAGAGAGCTGAATTTTCTGGAAAAAAGCAATAAAAGAAGAAATGAGAGAGGTTATTTGGTGGGATAAATGCCAAGATTTATGGTCAGAGGACAGGGACATATTGACATATCTGTCACAAATTGACACAAAAAAAGTCTAACAAAGCAATATGAACAGCCAACAGCAAGGGGCGCTAATACGATCACTTATATAAGAAGAATCAACCTACTAGCCAGTTTGTGATTGGTCCCCGGCCGCAGACGCAGATTTGTAACAAGAGCAGGTCAGGACCAAAGAGGTAAGTCTCTCCTCTCTTAGCATAGCTCCCATGGCGCCATTTTGATGCTAATAAGCCATCACCTGCCGTTAGCATCCCATTGACTCCCATTCATTTTGGCGCCACTTTGACAGCGAATAACTTCACATCTGAAGCATTTAAAGACTCTATTTGTTCGTTGTTTATTTCTACAGAAACACAAGAGTGTATAAAAGGCTCCACTACCTTATACCTCATGATATGGCTTCATAACAGGTGTTTTTGTAAAAATAGGCTAAGTATTATGCCATAACCATGCAACTTACTGTCGCACAGTAGAGGAATTACAGTGTAGTACAGAGTAAGCTCGCTGACAGTTTGGACTTCCCTTGCTGCTTAATTACTAACGTTAACTAGCATGTTAGTTAACAGTAATTAGCCTGTGTCTATGTTAATGTTAACTAGCATGTTAGTTAACAGTAATTAGCCTGTGTCTATGTTAATGTTAACTAGCATGTTAGTTAGCAGTAATTAGCCTGTGTCTATGTTAATGTTAACTAGCATGTTAGTTAGCAGTAATTAGCCTGTGTCTATGTTAATGTTAACTAGCATGTTAGTTAGCAGTAATTAGCCTGTGCCTATGTTAATGTTAACTAGCATGTTAGTTAGCAGTAATTAGCCTGTGCCTATGTTAATGTTAACTAGCATGTTAGTTAGCAGTAATTAGCCTGTGCCTATGTTAATGTTAACTAGCATGTTAGTTAGCAGTAATTAGCCTGTACCTACGTTATCTCCTAACATATACCTACCTCTCCGTCTCTGCTGATTGGGAATGATTGAGATTTCTCTTGCACAGCTACCAGAAGACTTACAGCTTTCAGACAGGTTGCTACGTCACATCTACGTCTTCCAGCTCAGTTGGAGGCTGCGCAGTAACACTCAGCATCACCGGGAAAGATGCTTCTAATAGACTTCACTGGTCTCCATCTATAGTGTATAATATTATAATAAATATATATAGCAACGGGATATGTTGGTCCATTTCTGTAACCAACAAATGGACAGTTTTCCAGCCTGAGCTGCAGGGCGAAGTCAAATTGCCGGCAGAATGGCTAGCAGAAAACTTGAGGAAGGTGGATGGGAGAAAGTAAAAGAAAAGAGGGCCACGTCTCTCGAGACTGATGCAGCAAAATGCAAAAAGCTCACAGAGCTTTCATGACGAGGGACAGACAGCAGAGTTAACTTAACAACAGCAAGAGGTCCTGCTAAGGGCCAGGAGCAGGCCACATTATACCAGGCTGCCTTTATCCCTGTCTTAGCATAGTCAGCTATCAACATGGGTACGTGCATCATGGTGGTTATGAAAATTGCGGCATTTAGTGCTGTCACACGTAATGTGTTTAATAATTTGTGTTTGGTTCATTTGAAACATTAAACGCGTTAGAAATGAATCGCGGGTTGACCGCGGTTTCACTTGGTTGTGTGTGAGAGGTTGTAGTGAGCTCAGTTCGGCTGCTAGGATGAAGACTGTGGTGTTGAATTAAACATTAAAACATCCATGCACTGGTACCACTCTAAACGTGCTAACGAACAGGGAAGGGGGCTAAATAATTCACCAAATTTAACCACAAGTTTAACCAAAGAATCCTGGCTTGCACTTTCTGTCTGTCTTCTGTCAGATTGAAGTTTTTCCTTGTCTTTCATATTTTCCTTTTACTATTGTGGAATTAAGCTTCACAGTCAAAATTGATAGGGCCTACTATAAGGTGGCCAGATGTCTCAGACTAAATCCGGGGACATTTCCAGCTCAGAAGCGTAAATACCTCCAAAACACATCATGTTTTTAATTTTTGTAAAACGTAAATCGGGGACACTAGACCTAGAGCTGAGTATCAGATACAATATAAACTATTGAGGAATATTTTCCTTTGACATTGATGCAGTATGAAACGAGATCGCTGCAGTCGGCAGCAGAGAAACAAGCTACAATGGAAGTTAATGGGAGAATTGTCCAGCTTGTATTTACGTTCATAAAGTGCTCGATTTGCTGCTGACAGACTCAGATTAATATTCTAAGTGTCTGATAACATTATGGAAAGGATTTCTAAGGAGGCTGACCTTTCTGTTAAAGATTCAGATCATTTTTAAAACATAAAAGTCCACCAGACTCCATGTAAATAATCACTACTTTTAGCATGTATAGAGCAGCATATCTCCACCAGACTCCATGTAAATAATCACTACTTTTAGCGTGTATAGAGCAGCATATCTCCACCAGACTCCATGTAAATAATCACTACTTTTAGTGTGTATAGAGCAGCATATCTCCACCAGACTCCATGTAAATAATCACTACTTTTAGTGTGTATAGAGCAGCATATCTCCACCAGACTCCATGCAAATAATCACTACTTTTAGCGTGTATAGAGCAGCATATCTCCACCAAACTCCATGTAAATAATCACTACTTTTAGCATGTATAGAGCAGCATATCTCCACCAGACTCCATGTAAATAATCAGTGATTTTAGCATGGTAAAACACAGTGATTTTAGCATGGTAAAACACATCTCTGAGCTCTGAGCAGAAAGAGTTTTCTTTCTTTCATTCCAGTATCGGGTCTGTCAGTTACAGTGAAAACCGGGGACATTTCCGGGGACAGATCCAGCCGGGGACAGGTCACCAAAACCGGGGACTGTCCCCGTAAACCGGGGACGTCTGGTCACCCTAGCCTACTAGTTGTTTTCATCATTTCGCATTTTCTTTTACACAAAGAAACACATATTATATCATCAATAATAGCTAATAACCTATCTTTAAAATCCTTTGTTTATTCAGATGGAAGATAGTTAGGTGTAGGCCTACAACATATATATCTAATCCCCATATCAGGTACAGCAAGTAGCCGTTATCTCTGAAAGGGTTGTCAGTAATACTCTGTACTGTTTCATAATTACAAGTGCATGTCTGGGGTGTCTGTAGCCAGTGACATTACATTATTTTATTTTCAACGCAGATGTAATGGCACTGTACATGTTTTGTTTTTATTTGAAGGCCGAGGCTTCGTTAATAACCACAACCACGATCATAATCCTTGGTTTTGAGATGTTACTTGCTATGAATACCTTGTCTGATAGGTTACAGTATCGTGGCGTAGTATCGGGACTTCCTGGCTAGTGTCTTTAGCGCACGGCTAGGGGCGGATGGCCGGATGATGGGCCTAGTATGGGAGAAAGTCCAGACCTGTCCGTCCCTGTCAGAAGACACAATGATGTGTTGAGAATGTCTCAGGCCTCAGTGCACATTAAATGGGCTACACACACACACACACACACACACACACACACACACACACAGATAGTCAAATCACATGCTTCACATGATACTTCTGTCTGCGCTCGACATTTCCTGACCGATGGACTAATGTAATCTGCTAGTTTCCAGTGAAAGGTGCTAATGCGCCTTAATCGTTTAACTCATTTATAATCTTATTATTTTACACATTTGGAGTCAGTCCCACACACATCGTCTTAAAGCATCAAATGTCTAATCCACAGGGGAAATGGTTCAGTCTGCTGTAGTTTAGGTAAGTAACATTTGCTTAAAGCTGCATTTGTAAATCTCTAACAACAATTTGTAATAATGATGAAGAATACATTTTTAAAGCTTTTCATCTTCAGAAAGAACCAATCAGCTTAAGGCTTACAGAGTGAGGAAGTGTTGAGAAGTGAACACTTTTGGTCTTTTCATGGAATTTTTCTTTTATTTTCCTTTTACCTTTATTTATTCAGGGGAGGTTCACTGAGAGGAAGCCTTTCTTTGGAGGAACGCCCTGCAAGAGAGAGGTCACATTCACAGTTTCACATTCATACCTGGAAGCTTGCCAGTACAACCCCAGTCTGACCTGCTGGCCACTGAGCAGCTCCACTGGAGTGGTTTGGGGTTGAGGGCCTTGCTCGAGGGCACCTCAGTGGTGGTAATGAGGAGGGACAAGCGCTGCTCTTTCACTTTCTCCACCCACAAGCTTGCTTCTCTAATCTTTGCCTTGAATTTAATTGGGATTTTTGGAGTGTGATGCATTTAAATGACTTTGCTTAACCACAGAGATGTGTCTCGTGTGAAGTCATTTGTTATAGGAGCGTGAGCTAAGCAAACCACAGAGAAAGAAAAGAGAGTAGACTATAGCTTAATTAATCTCTCTAAGGTTCTGCTGTACTGAGCATCCCTGAAGCTAAGCAGTGTGCGCCCTTTAGCTCTCCCCAAAAGATATTTATACATCTGTACTCTGGAGTTGTCCCTTAATGTGAGGTGGGTCACTGCCTGAAGGAGCACTCATGCTAAAATAATGTCATTCTGGGTCTGGGTGTCAGTGGACTGTGTAAGTGTCCTGTGGTCTGAACGCCGTATCAGCGGCTTTTCTACTTGGGCTAGAATTATATTTAGGGAGAAAAACGGCTCTGCAGTGCAGTCGGAAAAGTAGACTGCAAGATAAATGGTTTAGTTGTGTTTTATAAAGGTTAATACCTCATCATGAGTTATTGCTCATACTAGGATTAATGCTGTTTGGGGTTTTAGATTAATAATTTAGTTATAATGTAGGTGTTGTCTTCACTAGAAATAAAAGATGTTATTCAACATTGGGATTCTTTTTATTTCAGTCATCTGTTACTTCCATTTTGTGAAAGCAGTAATCCACTCGAGGCTCTACACTGGTTTCAGAGCAGCTGAATCCTTTTAAGCCCGGTGCTCTTTGACTTCTCTGGACTTGTGAAGACGTCCTTTTGAAGCTCCCTGCTGTGCAGAAGCATTACGGGATTTTCCCGAGCAGTTTCCAGATAAAGGTCAATCAAACGGAGTATGTGTAGTTGCATCTTTAATCACACTGAAAACACACAACCTCTCCTGTCCTCCAGCTCTGATGCACGCAGTGGTGTTTGGCAACGTGACGGCCATCATCCAGAGGATGTACTCGCGCCGCTCGCTCTACCACACCCGCACCAAGGACCTGAAGGACTTCATCAGGGTCCATCGGCTTCCCAAGGCCCTGGAGCAGCGCATGTTGGAGTGTTTCCAGACGACGTGGTCGGTCAACAACGGGATAGACGTTAGTGAGGTGAGAGAACGACCAGGGCCGATTCCAAGATATTTTAAGTGGGGTGGGTGGGGGAAATAATCAGTTATTAATCTCACTTGTTTTCATCAATCTTATTTCCGAGGGGGCCAGTGCCACCCCGTTCCCCCCTTCTAGCCCCGCCCTTGAGAGCGACTCACATTCAACTAAACACACAGAACTGTGTGAATATTGCATTGTTTTTCATGAACACATTGTTTTATTTCAACCTTCCATCTGCATTAACACTAAAGGGTTAAAATACAAAAAAGCTAGCTCTGAAAATGGTTTAAATTTTCAGTCATTGTGGTTTTGAGATATGTGCGTCTCAGATTTCTGCTATAACGCCAGCACAATGAAGGTAAACTGCTGCCAATGCACAACTGTTCAGCTACAGTTTACAAATGCAATTCACATCAACAGATCTTTAGTATAAACCACAATAAAAGCATTGAGGTTTGTGGATTATCCTGAGTAACTGGGACATTAATACCACAGGGGTGAGTGTTTCGTTTTGGGGTGAAGTGGCCCTTTACAGCAGTGGTTCCCGTATTTCACTTATATCCGTCATGCCCATTTTTAAGCAAAGAAACTTTATCAAGGAAGTTACCTGCATGTTTTTTTTCTTCACAAATGTTTTAAAGTTCATTCTCCAAATCGGTGTTACCCGTTCACAAACCTTTTTCGTAAATATTTACCACTATCATCAATTCCAAGTATTCCTTTTGGCTTGAACTTTTACATTTGCATTTGCATGTGTCACTCCCCGATGTAAGTTGAGTTGCACATGCTCAGATGTAACGGCATAACATGTCATACTGAAATTTGTTAAATCCGTGAAATAATAAACTTTTCTCATTACAAACAATAACAGATGATCAGAATCAGAATCGGCTTTATTCAGCGCCACCACACGCTTTCTCCAGAAGAAACAATGCAGACAGCAACATCTTATTTTGGATTCTACTGTTACACATGTGTTTGCTTGATAATCGTCATCTGTTCTTGTTCTCCTTCCTGTTTATCTTTACTTTGTGTATAATTTAGCTTCCAGAGTAATTCTTGACAAGCTGAATCTTGAAAGCCTTTCCACATTCTCACACATAGCATCATGTTCGGGAATCACTGCTCGCAGGTAATCAAAGACGGTGGAAGGGTTTTGTTTTTAAAGTGTGTGTTGGGGTTAAGTCTTAGGGAAGAACAGCTGTTAAGTGTGAAACCGCCTCTCGCTTTGCAGCTACTGAAGGACTTCCCAGACGAGCTGAGGGCCGACATCGCCATGCATCTGAACAAGGAGCTGCTCCAGCTGCCGCTGTTTGAGTCGGCAAGCCGGGGCTGTCTGCGCTCTCTGTCGCTCATCATCAGGACCTCCTTCTGCGCCCCCGGGCGAGTTCCTCATCCGGCAGGGAGACGCCCTGCAGGCCATCTACTTCGTCTGCTCGGGCTCCATGGAGGTTCTGAAAGACAACACTGTGCTGGCCATACTGGGTGAGTCGGAGGAGCAGAGGCATCGTTACAGAAAGGTTCCCAGGCCTTTACATGCTAGGGCTGCAACATATGAGCAAAATATGCGCCATGCCGTGATCCATTGATGAATATTATGATAATGATATAATTTGCTATACATAAACAGATATTAAGGTGTACACAGTTCTGATGTTCTGCTGCTTTCAGTATTCAGCTATAATGCACTAAATTGCTTGTTGAATAAGAGCAAAACAAATATAAAAAAATTTCCAACATTATATTCTTGTACAAATTGAACGTAAAAAGCACCATTGGCCGTTAGATTTTAAAGTTAAGTTCTCTACTGATACTCTTTATTAAAAAAAATCTCTGAGTGTCTTTAGGTATACGTTGCAGCCTTTCGCGATGTGTTTATTGCGCAAGTTAACATCGTCATGACGATAAAAGAACGATATATTGCGCAACCCTATTACACTGCCAAGCTACACTGATACAAGTCTTGATTTGGACATAAGCAGCTAGTTGGTAAGACTTTATTACATTTAAATACTTTACATACTACCAGAATGTGGAAGTATGTGGAAAAGCTGAGTGTTTTATATTATATACTGTATATCTATATGTTTCTGAGCCAAACAGAAATCTGAAATAACATTATTGCGTTTCCCCTATTTAATGACAACAATCATTTTTAAATGAATGGAGATGGGAACAAAAACTGATTTGTGAAATGGCTTTAGATGAGTGTAGGATTGCAAAATGACATGCTGGTTACCTAATCAGAGAGATGGGTGGTCTGTGTATTAGGCGAGGGAAATGATTGTTAAATTTGTGATATTGGATTGAAACTACACAGTCATTTGTGCAGCTTTGATAGGTAATTTACCCTTCAGAGTGAGACTTCATGAGAGGATGTGAGATGATCTGCGGGACAGATCATTTATGTAAGAAACGTTCATTTGACGAACGAACACGCTGGCTTTGTATGGGTTTTGGTTTCATCCGATCAGACCCTGGAGAGCGACGTGATCCAAATTTGTTATAAATATTTTTATTATAAAGATTCACATTTTCTAAAAAGTCTTTTACTTTCCTACATCAAGGTGATGTGCGTCCATCATCTCCGTGAGCCATGACTTTGGTGTTGGGATTTCTTTCTTTTACCAAACTAAGATGATACATTATTTTGAATCCCATTCTGAGCCAGTGTCATTTTCTTAGCTTCATTGGATATTGCTAGAATTACTAGAACTGGATCAAGGACAATTTGAATATCTAACACATTAGACTATTAGACTACTAACCAATGTGATCAGGATCCGAGTGGAAAGTAGGTGGATGAGGGACACGAAGAAAAGGAGGAAGGACAGTGCCACTCAAACATCAGGGAAGGCTGGGCCTGAGAGAGAGCTGCTGTTTGTGCTCTGTTGCTTTGAAGAGTTATTACTTCAACTATGCTCAACACACACACACACACACACCAACAAACACACACACACACACACCAACACACACAGGGGCAAGTCTTCCTGCAGTGTTGAGCCTGTTAGATACACACTGATCCTTCAATCCAGTGTGAATACAGATGTAGGGCGTCTTGCTATCAGACATCACATATGGCAGAATATGGAGACTAGGGCTGGGTATCGTAAAAAAAAAGAAGACATTTTTTATTTATTTTTAATTAAAAAAACATGTACTGGGGACAAACACTTTTGCGAGAGCTCGAGTTTTATTTGCAAGAGCTTCAAAAATTAAAAAAAGGTTTATTTGCAAGTTCTTGCAAATCCAACAAACTTATTGTAACCTAGCCTAATTAATTAGTAATGCTTATCAAAATAAACGTTGGCTGTATTTAGACAACTAAGAAGATGTAATCATGTTGTGCTACCAGCTAGCTAGGAACTAGCTAGCATGCTACGCTACTAGCTAGCTAGCTAACTAGCTAGCTGGTAGATGACGTCCTCAAATGTCTCGTTTGGTCCACAACTCAAACATGTTCAGTTTACTGTCACAGAGGAGAGAAGAAACTAGAAAATATTGACATTTAACAAAGTAAAGCAAATTAATCCTTGCAGCTTTACTTTTAAATACATTTTCCTGATGATACTTACTCTACATACTTTTACTTAAGTAACATTTTCAATGCAGTACTTTTACTTGTAACAGACTATTCTTACAGAGTGGTATTAGTACTTTTACTTAAGTAAAGGCTCTGAATACATCTTCCACCACTGTTTTGGTTCCACAGTAAATGCAGCTATCAGGGTTCACACACATCCGAGAAAGCATCTTTAAAATATACCAAAATGCAGTGTCCTGGAAAGCAATGGGCTGTGCTGGAAATGTTTGGGTGTTGTTATATGAGCTGAACTCACAGGAGCTGTAATAAGTACTTAGTTCAGGGTGATAGATGTTTTGTGGGCAGCTTGCGGTTATGTTTTGTTTTCATAGGTCGACACATGCCAAAATGAAATATGGTTTCAAAATATTCACTAAATTATTACCAAAAAAGGAGACTCTGGCAAGATTAAGGCAACCGCAAATGACTAAAATCTTTATTTTCTACAACAAATGGGTTGAAAATGTGAAAAAGATTCTTTCTACTGAGAACAGCTATGTTTACATTAAGGGCCCCATTTTAATGATCTAAGCGCACGGCGTGAAGTGCCCGGTGCAGGTGCGTTTAGGGCGTGCCGGTGTGTTTAGGTGCGTTTAGGTGTGTTTAGGGCGTGCAGGTGCGTTTAGGGAGTGCAGGTGCGTTCAGGGCGTGCAGGTGCGTTCAGGGAGTGCAGGTGCGTTCAGGACGTGCCGGTGTGTTTAGAGCGTGCAGGTGCGTTCAGGGAGTGCAGGTGCGTTTAGGAGCGTGCAGGTGCGTTTAGGCGTGCAGGGCGTGCAAGTTTAGGGGCGTGCAGGTGCATTTAGAGAGTGCCGGTGTGTTTAGGGTTGCAGGTGTGTTTAGGGCGTGCAGGTGCGTTTAGGGCGTGCAGGTGCGTTTAGGGCGTGCAGGGCGTGCAAGTGCGTTTAGGGCGTGCAGGTGCATTTAGAGAGTGCCGGTGTGTTTAGGGCTTGCAGGTGTGTTTAGGGCGTGCAGGTGCGTTTAGGGCGTGCCGGTGTGTTTAGGGCGTGCAGGTGTGTTTAGGGCGTGCAGGTGTGTTTAGGGCGTGCAGGTGCGTTTAGGGCGTGCCGGTGTGTTTAGGGCGTGCAGGTGCGTTTAGGGCGTGCAGGTGCGTTTAGGGAGTGCCGGTGCGTTTAGGGCGTGCCGGTGCGTTTAGAGAGTGCCGGTGTGTTTTTGCAGGTGTGTTTAAACGGGCGGCCGGTGCGTTTAAAATAGCAAGGACACGGTGTGTTTAGGGCTTGCAGGTGCGTTTAGGCGCGCAGGTTCAAGATATTTCTTCCTAATATTTCTTTTTAACGCCATTATTTCCAGATCTTGCAGGTGTGTTTAGAGATAACAAAGCTTGGTGCGTTTCCCAACGTTAGCCGGTGTGTTTAGGGCGTTCAGGTGCGGCTTAGGGCGTGCCCACGGTGTGTTTAGGGCGTGCAGGTGCGTTTAGGGGCGTGCAGCTGTTTAGGGTCCCATGTTTAAGTGTGCAGGTGTGTTTCTCCCAATGTGTGCAGGTTTTAGAAGCGTGCCGGTAAAAGTGTTTAGCTAAATGTAATATAATGTTTTTCCTGACTCAGAAAGAGCTAGAATGCTTGAGTAAATGAAACCTCAATCAACAAAACTGCTTGAAAAAATGAATATTTAAATACTACTGAAAAGATCACAGGTGCGTTTAGAGTCTGACCCAGGTTGTTTAATTAAAGGTGTTTTAAACACATTAAGAGCCGGTTGTTTGCTATTTCGTCTTTCAGTTCTTATCATTTTGGCTAGTGAATGATACATTTCCTCAGGTGCTGCCTCAAACCTCTTTGGGGGGGCGCCAAAAACTCCTCTATGCAGGTAAAACCTTTTATAATACTTTGTTTGTAGGAGTAGATGATAACAGGCAGGTGTGTTTAGTGTGTGTGTGTGTGCAGGTGTGTTTGGGTGTGTGTGGTGTGTTTAGGGCGTGCAGGTGTGTGTGTGGCTCGTCAGGTGGCATGGATGGCAATAGTGGCATTGCATGCAGAACATGGGTAGAGAGATGCAGCCTGTATGGCATGCCCTTTGAGCTTTTTTTCCATATCCTTAAAATCAGACGTTAGTTTGTCACCACTAGTTGGACACATGTTTGTACTAGTTATTTATACTATATTTTATATATATATTTTTATTACTAGTTAAACAAAATCTTTTACTTGTCACTTTTATTCAGCAACTTGTGGAACATTTGTCTAACTACTTAAAACTTACTTACTTACTTACTCGGTAACAGGTGTGCACTTTGATTTTGGACGGCACCAGCTAACTAGTAACGTGGGTTAGTTAACTAGTGGAGGAACCTGACGTCTGATATCACGGATATGGAATAAATGCTCAAAGGGCTTGCTATAGCCTTCCACACACTGAGTTTGAGATTTGATTTTCTGGAATTAGCATGTAGCTGTGTGAGGAAAACATTTGTGCCTGTGCGTGGTATTTGAGAGATGTTGTGATCATATGTCCTCACTGCCATCGATCTCAGGAGATGTGAAGGCGGGTTGTGTTCCAGTGAAGCCTAATATTAAACAGGACTGATTTGCAGACAGTGTGTGGGAGGAACAACCACAGAGTCATGCTCTACACGGCTGCTTTTTACCGCAGCCTCCAATATCACTACCAGTATCACATTACATTTCTACATTTCTATGCTAGAATACAAAGTCAAACGTCATTTACTTCTTCATATTTATTCATTATAGAGACACTTATTTCCCTTTTGTTCTGCTCCGTACTTTCTATTCACTTTAACAATTAACTGCACTATCATATTCTCAGTCTGAGGCTGCAGCTTTTTCTCTGAGTGTTGTCCATGCAAACTTAATTTTAGGTCACTGAATACAGACCGTTTTGGAAAACGTCTTCCAGGGTGAAGACATTCAGAAAATTCTGTTTTCTGTGTTGTCTAGTATATAGGAATACAATAGGTGTTGTCTTGTAATGGAGTGTGAGCTGTTGTCTCCTTTACGAGGTGTCACAATTGAACCAACATTTTGTAGGATTCATAACATTGTGTGGTACCATCTGAAGCTAATTCCTGTGTCGCTGCAGATGTTTGACTTTTTTTTCAGATTATGCCTTTTTCCTGAGGTAGTTCGGTTTGCAGACACACACACACACACAAAATCGTAATCAACCAACATTTAGCAGTAAAAGTGAAAGACAACCAAACACTGAAAGAAATGTTGCAAATCTGAAATTGTGTGGCCAGACAGGATGTTGCACCTTTGACAACAGCTCAGGATAATTTCTTTAGTTGGCTGTCTCGCAGGCTGAAATCTAATTTCCTCTGGGTGTGCTTCAAAGCCTTTGCAACACTAATCCAGCAAACAGGGCGAGCTTTGCCAAGGTGTGAATGTGTGAATAGACAAAGTGATAGACGGAGAAATGGGGAGAGAAGGGGCCGGACTTCATGTGCGTTTTTCTGTGTGGCGATGACAGATGTATATGCCTTAAAAATCTCAAAAGGTCAAGATGTATTGAATTAATGGCGCGTGTGTGTGTGTGTGTGTGTGTGTGTGTGTGTGTGTGTGTGTGCTGTGTGTGTGTGTGCGTGGTTGTGCTTTGTGTGTTTGTGACAAAAATTACTTTTAATATCTTTACTAAATTACATTAATTGCTAAAGTAAGAGATGAGTCATACACAATTACTTATAATACATTTTATTTATGAAGCACTTTTAAGGGTACTCAAAAAATGTACATAGTTCAAATTATTATAGAAAATAGCACACTATTACACTATTACATGTAGCTACTTTTTGAGATAATATCCTACATTTGTCTATACTAAGGACTAATGTACAAAAACACTATTACAAGCTTAAACCAGTGTTTTTTTAAGTTAGCCACTGTAAGCCTCCCCTTAGGCAAAGAGCTGGGGCATGCACGTTCCTGTGCAACGGCTTAAGTTGTTTTCTCTCGTTTTGTGGCTGTGTCTTGATTATTGGCTGTGTTCCAGGTGATACCCAATCAGAATCAGTTAAGCTAAAAAGTCAATTTATCCATTTTTGGATGCCAATGGAATCCTGATAATGTTATTTGAACCCAAAGACACTGAGCAATTGAGCCAAGAATAACATTTTATTTATTTAAGAAAATTCATTATTATTCTTAATCTGCAGGAGTCACTGATATTTCTCTCTCTTTTGACTACACACTCTATCTACACTACACTATCCCATCTAGCCACAACCACTGTTAAAGTGCCATTCTGACAATATGTATTTAGATCACTTTCTAAATGAAAGGTTTACATTTGTTATACATTAAGCTGACCAGATTTCTCAGACAAAATCCGGGGACATTTCCAGCTCAGAAGCGTAAATACCTCCAAAACACGTCATGTTTTTAATTTTTGTAAAACTTAAAACGGGGACACTAGACCTAGAGCTGAGTATCGGATACAATATAAACTATTGAGGAAAGATTTTCCTTTGACATTGATGCAGTATGAAACGAGATCGCTGCAGTCGGCAGCAGAGAAACAAGCTACAATGGAAGTTAATGGGAGAATTGTCCAACTTGTATTTACGTTCATAAAGTGCTCGTTTTGATGCTGACAGACTCAGATTAATATTCTAAGTGTCTGATAACATTATGGAAAGGATTTCTAAGGAGGTCGACCTTTCTGTTAAAGATTCATATCATTTTTTAAAACATAAAAGTCCACCAGACTCCATGTAAATAATCACTACTTTTAGCATGTATAGAGCAGCATATCACCACCAGACTCCATGTAAATAATCACTACTTTTAGCATGTATAGAGCAGCATATCTCCACCAGACTCCATGTAAATAATCAGTGATTTTAGCATGTATAGAGCAGCATATCTCCACCAGACTCCATGTAAATAATCAGTGATTTTAGCGTGTATAGAGCAGCATATCTCCACCAGACTCCATGTAAATAATCAGTGATTTTAGCGTGTATAGAGCAGCATATCTCCACCAGACTCCATGTAAATAATCAGTGGTTTTAGCGTGTATAGAGCAGCATATCTCCACCAGACTCCATGTAAATAATCAGTGATTTTAGCATGGTAAAATACGGCTTTCTAAAACATCTCTGAGCTCTGAGTAGCGCTGCTCGATCGGCTCCGTTTGGTCAGAGTTTTCTTTCTTTCATTCCAGTATCGGGTCTGTCAGTCACAGTGAAAACCGGGGACATTTCCGGGGACAGGTCACCAAAACCGGGGACTGTCCCCAGAAACCGGGGACGTCTGGTCACCCTAGTTTATGGTCAATTTAGCTTCAACAAAACGTAGAACAAAGTTACGTGACTGTCAGTAGTTAGCCAACAAAAACGGTCACCATCTAATAACTGATATTTTATGACCGTTGACGCTCCGTTTTTAAACCGTTTTTTAAATTAATTGTTAAACAGATTTAACGTTCATGCCAAGTGTACAGAAACTAACCACAGTCTTACTAAACTGTTTAACATAGCTAGATAGAGCCATTTGGTGATAAGCAGGGTAAAAATAAAACCTTATAATCACAACGTATTAAGTACGACCGTTAGCTTGCAATTAGCCGCCCCCTGAACTTCACCTTTTAAAAACAAGATTTAACGTTAGCTAGCTAGTTGACAGATTAGCTATAACGCTATATTACGAATTTAGCTACCTAGCCATTTGATTCGATAACAAGTCTTCAGCTTTATGTTTCCAGTTGAGGTTTCAGTTCCATTTAAGCCAACAAAAGAAAAGTAACGATACAAGCAAAGTATGACTGAGGTATGACACTCGGTTACGGTTAACTAGCTAACGCTAGCATCAACGTAACGTTCAATTATGCCTAACGTTAACGTTAGCTAACGTTAATGGCCTGTGGTTAACGTTATGGTTGGTTAGCTAGTAGTAGCTAAATTTAGCTAGCTAACTAGAACACGGGTATTTTAATTTTTAAATGAACGTGAAAAGGGCGGCTAGTGCGATGTTAGCCTGATCTTAAGGCTTTAAAGTTACTTTAAACGATGACATGGCTAACTTAGCTAGTAGCTAAAATATCTTATTTGTCTGATGAACACCAACTTCCACATGCGAAAGCGTCAAAATATTGTTTTAGCTAACGTTAACTACGTTAATAGAGTTTAACAGCAACGAAGCAGTCGTCCCTCCCAACCATAGACTGTATATTATTGAATTAATATTAACGGTCTATGCTCCCATCCCTTCGTAGACTGTGGCGCGAATATGTTCCTGGGCAGAATTCAGATGTACTGTCCATCACATAGACTGTATATTAATATTAACGGTCTATGGTCCATCACATCAATAGTGTGTGTAACGTAAAGACGTCCAGACAAAGTTACCTGGATCAAGCTGTCGCAGCTCTCCCCTTCCTTTGTCTGACTATCTGGCTCTTGCATCCCTGATTTTATCTCACAAAGGACGGGGTCTTGTGCTTATTCCTTATCTTTTAGTTGGGATGTGACTGAGGGTTTATGACCCTCAGAGACTTGCAAAGCAACAGAGCAGTCGGGCCATAAAGGGGGACTGGAACCAGAGACAGGGTGTCTCTAACATCATCAATTCAGCTTCTAACACATTTAGGAGAGCTGGATTATAACGGAATATACCAGAACATTTTATCTTATAAAACCGAAGTACTGCAAACAACACACTTAATGCATGAGCAACATGTCTTCATTTATGTTGAAATAATGCTTTTACCTTTTAGCTTGAATGTATAATGCAAATCACACACAATGTTTAAGCACATATAACATTTTAAATTCCAACACTATGTAGTATGGACGGCGACATGATTGAACATGAAGAAAACAGAGATCCCTGAGATTTGGCAGATAAGCAGCAGGACGTTCCCATCATCCTCGGCCTTATCAGAGAGATGTTTGAGACAGGAGACATCAAGAAGGACTCCTGGCCAACGTGCTGGGGAACTTCTTCATTAATGTCTGTTTAGTCATTCATATTTTAATCCTTTATTTTCTTTCCAGAAGCCATATTTGAGCACACACACATACATGTAGATTAATTTAAATGTTAGGGGGAGGATTAAAAATAGAAACTGGATCTGTGAATCCTCACAGAATCACAACTGAATTCATATCTTGTTACTCAGTCAGAATCTTATTAACCTGGAGTTTCTGTCATAATAATCATATATGTGATGTTTTAGGCCTCTTGGCAGACATCCATTTAAAATGTAGTCATTGCCATATAAAGACGTGTCCTCCATGTCCACTGAAGTTCCTCAGCGTCTCTCTAGTAACATCTGTGTGGTCCAGGTAGCTTTACATTAAAAATGGTTGTCATTCGCAACGCTACTTTTACTTTTATACTTTAAGTACATTTCCAAGCTTGTACTTTGTTACTTTTACATGAGTAAAGAAGTTTAATCAGTACTTCCACTTTTACCAAAGTGTTTGTTAACATAAGTATCTGTACTTTTACTTAAGTGAGTAAGAAAGTGAGTACTTTTGCCATCTCTGGATGCTGTTTACTACAAATGTGTATCGGTGACACCATAATCGATTGGCAAATGGCTTGAGCAAGAGGCTCTAGAGAAATAACAAATAATGCAGGAATCAAGGGGCAACCATGGCGAGAGGATCTAGAAACTGGAAATAAAGAGGAGGTTGAGACTCGGGTTTAGGGATTAGAATACAAACCTTTAATCATACTAAGAGAGGTTTTGCCAAAGCCCATCACCTCTAAAGACTGACCATTAAAATGACCACTCAAGCCTGTCAAAAGCTTTCATTGCGTCAAGAGAGAGAAGTGACTGTATTTGATCTTGATCATGACGCACACACACACACACACACACACACACACACACACACACACACACACACACACACACACACACAGTCATGTCTCACTATCTTTGTGGGGACCAGTCATTGACATAATGCATTTCTAGCCCCTTACCCTAACCTTAACCATCAAACCTAAATGCCTAACCCTAACCCTAACCATAACCTAATTCTAACCCTGATCCTAAAACCAGGTCTTAACCCTTACCCTAACCATAACCTAATTCTAACCCTGATCCTAAAACCAGGTCTTAACCCTCAAACAGCCCTTTCACGTTATGGGGACCAGCATTTTGTCCCCACAAAGCTGTTAGGACCCCATAAGTATACTGTATTTCCAGTTTTTGGTCCCCACAAATGTAAAACCTGGTCCACACACACACACACACACACACACACACACACACACACACACACACAGACATCAATAGGCTGAATGCGATGCGGTGCTGGGATCAATAATGAATAGATTGTAAATTATTAAAGCATCTAGATTATTAATGCCGAAGTGTGGATATACAGCAGAGCTCTGCACAGCCCAGGAAGCTCTTCACATGGTTCAGCCCATCATGACCTTTACCAAGAACCTGTGTCTACAGCGTACCTCCAGGAATTATAATAATATATATATATATATATATAGATAGTCACTGTGCTGACGTTAAACAGGTTTATTTCCAACTGATGGCCAGTCAAAGTCATCTCTTGACTCTTAAAGTGGAACCATGTGTTAAGCCATTTAGAGTCACGGCCAAAGACACACACACACACACACACACACACACATACACACATACATACACCCACACACACATACATACACACACACACACCCACACACACACACACACACCACATGCCTCCTTTGGAGCTCAACCTCTCTTCCCCTTTGACCTTTTATTACATTACACCCCCTGCTAGGCCAAGCTATTTTAATGTGTCCATATCACTGGATAAGAAGAGCCGGTTTAAAAAAGGGAGACTTCATTTTGGTGCCCCATTAGGCCTTTAATATAAATAATATAAGATCTTCCCGACAAGTTATTTTTAAAAAGAAGTCTAGTGATCAAATAAATACCAGACAAATAAACTGGCAGTGCTTACTTAAGGCTCAAAATCTTTTTACATTGATAAAATAAGCTTCTTTCATAAGTTGCCGTTTGTTTCACCTACACTCAGACACATTGAAGACTAGACAAATACACACTTTTAAATGTCACTTTCAAGTGTTCACGTCCTGCTCAGTTTAACATTTTGCTGTGATTATGAGCAGTACAAGCTCGCCATCCGTGGCAAAAGACTTGCTGTCAATGGGAATGGGAAAGATAGGTCTAAAGAAGAGACGGATATAAGGGAAAATATGCTATAAGGTTGTTGAGTGTTGTGATAGAAGTAAACAGATTTTAAAGTGTACTCAGTTCGGCCTTTCTGCTGCTTTCAGTATTCAGCTGAAATAAACATTTGAAAGTGCAGTTTTCTACTTTCAACTAACAGAAAATATTAAAAACTTTCACTATACGTTTATTATTATATATTCTATGATATCGTGATGACAATAACTAAAAAACAACATATTGTGCCGGCCTAGTGCAGATGACTGTTCTCGCATTGCCAGACCTTCCACCACAGCACTGTGTGGTCTGGCTAGTCCAGAAGGGGCCTTTGAGGGGGGGGCCTGAATAATCCCGGAAATGAAACATAGTCAATATAGACTAGACAAACCAGGACCTTTAAGGAACAAGAGCTTGTCCCTGGGGTGGTACCCTCAAAGGGACATTGTTGTACCTTGAATAAGAGGATCACATTTGGACCTTAGCTGTTTGCAGTGTTGTAGTTCTCGAGTCCGGTCTTGGACTCGAGTCCGGACTCTAGACCATTTTTCTATGGTCTCGGACTTGTCTCGGACTCGCTAGTATTTGGACTCGGACTTGTCTCGGTCTTGGCCACTGGTCTTGCCCAATATGGCTTTAGGTCTGGACCGAGTCCAGGTGTCTTTATTATGTTGATAATAATATTGGAGGGAAAGTGAAACCCAAAATGATTGTCTTGATACTGTCATGCATAAGACCTTTTCTTCTGTCCTGGACTCGGTCTTGACTCGGACTCGAACCTCTTTGGACTCGGTCTTGACTTGGACTTGACTAGTCGTGGTCTTGGACTTGTCTTGGACTTGACTAAGGTGGTCCTGACTACAGCCCTGCCTGTTTGTACCTTCTAAGGGACAATATTATACCTTTGAGGATCAATAATGTACCTTAAAGGTACAAATATGTACCTTACACCTCAGAAAGTACACACTGTACAATGGAAGGTGCATAAATGTACCTTCAAGGTGCATTTTTGTACTTTTAAGGGAACATTTGCTAAGTTTGTACCTTAGGGAACAAAAATGGACCTGTATGGTACCTCTTTTCTTGACAGTGTAGAAGGTTGTGGAGGTTTGGAGGAAAGGTTCAATAGCTGCAGTTGTCCCAGTTGTTGACTGTAGCCAGTCTGCAGACACCCCCACACTGTGGCCCCCTTAAAGTCCCCTTTCTTTCCCTTGTTTCCGTCATTTTCTCACCCCCCTCTTTGCAGTCTTTCTCCACACTCCATCACCCATTTTAGGTGCCTGCTCGCCCCTACCCTACCAGCCCTGGCTCCCTCCATCTTGCCTGTGCTCCCTGTTCCTGCTTGTTCTTCTTCATCCTTCTCTTCCTTTTCACTCGCTCTTCTGTTCTCAACCATGTCGCAGTGCAGACCCGAAGCAGTCTTTGTTCAACTTTTTCCCCTAATACTGCAGGGGGCTTTGTCTGTCAAAAGCCTCACAAATGAATGTCACCCAGTAACTATAAAACATTTACTTTGTCTTTTTGACATCATGGTATGTGTTCAGTTAATTATCTCAATGAAAATACTGCATACTGTACATACAGTGTATATATTGTATAGGCAGAGGAGTGCCAGAGGGAGAAATGTCTCTCACTGCAATGATTCTTTCCCAGGGACTTTTTCCACTGCAAGTTGTACAGATGCTGTAGGTCAACTGAATAGTTTGCATGTTTCTTAGCCACCAAACATAACATGCAACAGGCCAACTTTGACGTAAAGCAAGCCATTACTAATACTCGCTTCTACTTACTTATAAAAATGAATTCTATAGTTTATCTATTTTGTTATAGGGTCTTGAATTATTGTAATTGCTGTTGACCTTTATTGATTTTTGTCTTGGTGGGTGGGTATGACGAGTGTGTGTGTGTGTGTGGGGGGGATTGTATTGATTTGTGTGTTGTGTTTAAAGTTAAAAGCCAAATACATTCTCCCACTCTTCTTTGTTGAAATGAATTTGCAGGTTCATTCCTTTGGTCTCCGGTCTTTGATGGTCTGCAGCTCAGACCGTCTACGTGTTTAATTTACTTACCCTCTCCTATTCCGTCATTGGGAGACAGTTAGTGAAAATACAAACGATGTCTCTTTTAACCTGCTTCAAAGACATAAATGCGTCAGTGTGTCTTTCTGCATGCACAGGCAAAGGAGATCTGATTGGCTCGGGACTCGCTGACGAAGGAGCAAGTGATCAAGACCAACGCCAACGTCAAGGCCCTGACCTACTGCGACCTGCAGTACATCAGCCTTAAGGGCCTCCGCGAGGTCCTCCGCCTCTACCCCGAGTACGCCCAGAAGTTCATCAGCGAGATACAGCACGACCTCACGTACAATCTGCGAGAGGGCCACGGGGGCTGATGTGAGTCACACAGGGCTGAAGGATGGAGGGTATAACCACAGGTTTAAGAGCTGTGATTGGATTGTTCGGATTGATTATGTTCTGTTTAATGCTCCTCTTGCCTCAAAGTGTCCCTTAATGATGAGTAAGTGATGTTAATTCAATACACTTTTTGTCAAAGTCAGTGAATACCTCCTCACGGTCACCTAGCTCTCTATTTCCTGTGTTGGGGATTGTATTCGTTTGGCAGTTCAAATATCAACCATCTTTGCTCCCTTTATTGCACCAATAAGGCACAAATAAAATCCTTTAACCACATACGTTGTTTTTATGAATTGTCGAAACATTTTGGAGATATAACCAGATAAAGTGATAATTTGATGAATTACTACAAGGGTTTCTTGTAAAAATGGAATGATATGGTATTTTGTATGAGAAAATAGGTCATAAGAACATGGAAGTATCTAGTTATAAAGTGAAAAGGGTTTTATAAAAAACAAGAAGTTTATGTTTATACAGAAACTGAACATTTTTGATGTTGGCAGGAATACTATACACCAGACACTAGATCAGTCGAACTATTGGCATGCACAGCCTTGAAAATAAAAATATGTGATATTTTATATTGTGCTAATGTGCCTGAGGCCTGTGAGCTGCCTTAAGAGAAGTCTCATGGATAAAAGCTATGCATGACCTCTCCTCCACTACTATAAAATACACACACAGATCTGTGCTCACATCACAATTTGGCAAGCTGAGCCTTGGACTATTACCATCCACACATACACACCCCAGCCTGTGCCTCTGGCTGGTGCAGCAGAAGGAGCAAAACAGAGACAAGAATAGCTCAGTGCTGCTGTTTGAAGCTTGCCTGTTGCTAAAAATAGTGCTGGGGGAAGCATGGGCTGTCCCTGACTGGCTATGTCCCCCGGAGCTGCTGCTAAGATTGGATCCTGCGCGATAAAAATAGCCCAGCCAGCCGAGAAGAGGTGAAGGGGAGGGGGGACTTTGGCTCATTTTCTCTTCTGCACTTGCTCAGTTCCTCCCTTTTCCACTGCAGTGCTGTGTGTTTCTCCTGTCCTGGGCACACGGCAAACTTACTGCAGAGTCTGAGTTGGGTGCAAACATATCTGTGTGTGTCTGTCGCAGTATCTAAAAGGATGTACGATTCCACATGCACAGGCTGCTGCACATATCTTTGGTCAGGGGCTGCAGATGTCCATCCTGGTTATGTATGCAGAACCCTTCTGGTACCCGCAGCCCAGGAGACTGTGTTTGCATATTAATGTAAGAAAAGACTATTGGAAAAGAGGGGAAAGTCCTGTAGATGTGTCAAGAGGCACAAAGGATGAGAAGATGAATAACAACAAAAAAGAGACGTGCTGGCCAGTGCAGACTTGATTAGAAAAAAATACAAGAGAAAATGATAAAGAAGATTGGGGGCTTTATTAAGCAAGGAAGATAGCTAGAGTTTTTGTCAAGAAAAAACAAAGTAGATGAGTAAGCAAAAGATCCATCTTTTGTGTTTATAAGTGATGGTTTTATGTTCAGTGTCCCTCCCTGCTGATTCACAGGCTGCAAACTGACTGTTATGGCCTCGCAGCCTTGGGCCAAACTACTTGATGTTGAAGAGCAACCAGTCGGTCGGGTGTTCTGAGCTGTGCTAAAGAAAGAGAAGGATATTACACCATGTTTCTGTGCTGTTCAATCTCTGCACCAGAACAGGGAGAACAACATAGTGCCTGCCCCTGCACATACTGTACAACACACACTCACACAAAAAGCATTTTGTTCATTATTGTCCTTGTAAAACACACACACACACACACACAGTTTACATACAACCACTCCCATGCATGTCTGCAGTCAGACATGAGAAATGCTTGACTCAATCACACATACATGATGCAACTGCAAACTTGAGTACACTCACACACACAGACAAGCACAAACCGGCACGTGGCAAGTGCACACTTATCACGCCTCCGCATCGCAGAGCGCTCCCTGGTTTCAGCGCTAGGAGCTAAGATTAGACCAAGAGAGCTAAAAATACATTACACTGGCACAGGGGGGTTGGCTGAGAGGAAAAAAAACAAAGAGTATGCTGAGCAGACAGGGGCGGAGGAAGACGTGAAGGGAGTGGGTGAGAGCACGGGGGAAAGTGGAGGGGTGTTGGCTTGTTTGCATGAGAAGATATGAAATACGTGCATTACTCAACGGCAGCCGCCATTGAGTAATGCACGAGTGATGATAGAAATTGACACTGTAATCCCTAAGGCTGTTTTTTATTTGTTTGAATGTGTAGGTCAAGTCAGACCTAGTCTATATTCACATCCAAAATCCAGAGCAGGTTTTTCTCCCATCCCAGAATGCCAGACCCTCCTCCGCAGCGCTGTGGAGGAAGGTCTAGGAAGGCGAGACTAAGTCAGACCCAATGTCATTGATTTTTAGACACAATACACATGCAGTAAAACTTTTTTTTTTTTTTTTTATTGTTGTAATTAATAAGCGGTACCATTGAGGATCCCAGGTTTGTGGGAATGTGGGGGATTTAATGACTCCTACACACAGAGTACACACATGTTCCTTATTCCTTATCATAATCCTGGTAGTGTGAAAGAGAGTGAATAATTACATGAATGAATTAAAGGAAATCATTTATAATAATCAAACAATATTACACTTTGTTTTGAGTTGCTAGTCAGGAGGACAGGGAGAATCTAAAATACTACGAGCAGTATAAGACGTTTTGGGACATTTTAAGTCACAGCGACCAAACATCAAGCCTCATCTGTTATGATGAAAAGTTAAAGAATTAAAAAGTTGTTTTCTGCATCTTGAGCTGAATTTCTGACGTCTTCTCATTCAAGCACAGCCGGAGAGAGTCCTGTTATGTTTAGCTAGTCATTTCTGGATGTTTCTGTAAGCCAACATCAACACTGGAGACATCTTTAGTTATTCAATTCATAAGCAGAGTGTGTGTGTGTGTGTGTGTGTGTGTGTGTGTGTGTGTGTGTGTGTGTGTGTGTGTGTGTGTGTGTACAAAGTGATGAGGAAAATTCAAATGCAGCAGTCTGTATTAAATGACAGCATGACAGGCTTTTTTTTTTTTGCAGTCTGGCAAAGATGGAGGCAAAACAATATTCTCTCAAAGCAGAAAAGAGAACTAATTGGCATTTTTTATTAGTTGCTCCTCCATTTCTCGCTGTGATTTCTCTCTGATATTCCCCCATCTGACATTATCCCTCGATGGTGAAACGTGGCTCAGACTCCTGAAGTCTTTTTTTAGAATAAAGTGACTTGTAAAGTCAGCTTGTGGGGCCACTTTTCTCTCATTTATTAACGGTCTGGATAACATTGCAGCACCGGTATCATAACATAATATCATAATACAGTAGGGTAACATGACAAACAAGTCCAATATTTAATTTTCACCAGGATTACAAAAAGTGGACCAGAATTTAGATCTTTTCTTTGCAATTAGCAGTAATAACATTATTGGCATGACAAATGAAATTGACAGGGAAAATGTCCAAAAAGTTAAGGATAGGAGTAACATCATCTCTACACTGGAGGAAATATACAACCCCTCACATTAGAAATACTGCAATTCTGAAAGAAAAGGAGCTTAAAGTCTTAAGTAATTGTTAAGGCAAGGCAGCTTTATTTGTAGAGCACATTTCAGCAACGGGACAATTCAGAGTGCTTTGCACAAATACATAAAATAGATAAAACACAAGTGTAAATTTGAGACTACCTTCACACTAATTAGTCAGTGCTAGTGCTGCCTTTCGTGATCACCCTCGGTGTCTCTACCCTTCATCGACTTCACGATTTAGAGACGTTACCTTTCGTCTCCTTGGACTCTTCTTCACACTAATTAAGCCAATCTAGTGCTGCCTTTCGAGTTAAGTAATATCCTAAACAATATCCTAAATGTTTGCTCACTTTTAAGTATGTGGAAAGGTTGCTTTAGATTAGATTCTATGTTATTTGACATGGACGCACGCATCGCAGCTACAATGGACAAATGCATAGCTTGAGTGTTTTAGCACGCATGTTCTGTCCACTGGAGGCTTTTTATCAAAACAAAACAAACTAACAAACAAGCATAATTGGTAGTAATAATAACAATGCTAATAAGAAAAAGAAAAAGGTGCTGCAAAATAATTTTACAAGACAAAAAAGGGCAATATATTCCGAATTGTTTACATACGAAAGCAAAGGCACCATGGTCAGGCTGTCCATGTGAGTGTCCTCACACCTTGTGCTGTCTTCGGGTCAACATTGATATCAGAAATATGAGTTTCTTGTTAATTACCCCAAAACAACAGGGATGAGTCCATGCAATGCACTTGCAAGCACAATTAATGATCAAAACTCTGCTCTCATTGAATTTTTGGTGTTTTATTCAATATTTTAGCATTTGAAAAATAAGTATCTTGACTGAACGTTGACATATACCAGTCTGGGATTATCTTCCCTTTAATATTAGTCTAAATAGTTCATTATTTCTGCTTTTTTAACTTAAATATAATTTCCTATAAATGAGGTTTATTGACCATGGATTCCAAAAATAAGTGTAAAACTAGTAGGCCTAATGAGTTGGAGTGTGGCGTTTATACATGTTAATGAAAGGAAGCGTTAAATGTAAAGAAAGCGCCAAACATTTAAAAAAAAATGCCAAAAGTGACAGGGGGGGAAACTGGGACTGTGTTGACCTGAAGTGAGTAGGCCTACAGTACATCAAACATGCAATGCCCTTAAATATGAATTTTCTGTTGGTATAATCACGTCACTAGGCAGTATTATGTAAAAAAACAACTCTCTCTCTCTCTCAGGCGGACTGGGAGAGTAACGGCGGGCTGGTGAAGAAGCTGCCGTCGATCCGTGAGGATGAGGAGGCCGACGAGGAGCAGAACTCGGTGTCTCGTGGTACTCGCTCGCCGCTGCGTCTCAGCAGGGGGCATCAGCTCGCCCCTGCGGTCCCCTCTCCTCCCCCCGAGGCCGTTCCGCGCCCCCCCAGACCACTCCCGCCCCACAACCCTGCAGATACCGGTGGTCAGCTTCAGCAGCGTGCAGCCGGAACTCAGCCCCAGGTTACACACACACACACACACACACACACACACACACACACACACACACAGTGTGTCTCACTATCTTTATTGGGACCAGTCATTGACATAATGCATTCCCTAGCCCCTTACCCTAACCTTAACCATCAAACCTAAATGCCTAACCCTAACCCTAACCCTAACCATAACCATAACCCTAACCCTGATCCTAAAACCAGGTCTTAACCCTTACCCTAACCCTAACCATAACCTAATTCTAACCCTGATCCTAAAACCAGGTCTTAACCCTCAAACAGCCCTTTCACGTTATGGGGACCAGCATTTTGTCCCCACAAAGCTGTCAGGACCCCATAAGTATACTGTATTCCCAGTTTTTGGTCCCCACAAATGTAGTAAAACCTGGTCCACACACACACACACACACACACACACTCACTCACTCACACTCACTCACTCACTCACTCACACACACACACACAGACACACACACACAGACATCACTGAAAATCTGAAGTAGCTGCAGCACAGATGTCTGGCTGCCATGGTAACCAGTTTGACACTGATACTGGAAGAAAATGTGTGTACATTGGAAGTGAAAGTGTTGCTGAGTGAGGGGTTTTTATGTGTGAATGAAAACACTGTGTGCACGCGCACACACACACACACACACACACACACACACACACACACACACACACACACTGTAATGAGTGCTCTTTCAGCTGATTTACATTCCTCTTCAGTGTGCCCTCTCTTACTGTTGATCCCTTTTTTCTCTGCATAGATTCGTGGACGGGATTGAAACGGAGAGCAACTCCACCTCATCGCTGAAGTTTGAGTTCAGTCCCAGCATGTCACCTGCAGCACCGCCCTCTCCTTCCCAAGGTCTCTTACACACACACACACACACACACACACACACACACACACCAGAAGCATATTAACTCTGAATGAAACTTTTTGTGTGTGTTCAGGGATGCGGGAGCACTCTGAGATCAAGCAGAGTGTGTCTAAACTCACTGAGGAGGTGAGTGCTGACCTGTGGTGATGGTGATGGTGATGATGATGATGATGATGATGATTATGATGATGATGATGCATGAAACATGTCTGCTGTGAAAAAGGCCTATTTGTATTTGGTGGAAAGTTAGGCAATAGGCTGAGAAAAAAAGAACATATTTTTGTCTATATAGCTCCACCATGTGGTCGTTTATCAAGCACTTTTCATTCTGCTGAATACTTTTACTCTCTATATTTTACTCTATATGTACTATATCTTTCTGATAATACTTTTACTATCTCAAAGTGGGATTTTGAATGTTGTTGCATAAATTTTACTACTTAAAAATTAAAAAATACTTCTTCCTCCACTGGCAAAATGTGATTTAAGGTTTTGCATCTATGTGCAATGCCCAGAGGTGTCAAAAGTATTCACATTTAATGCATTCAAGTAGCATAGATACTAGGGTTGAAAAAGACTGTAGAAGGGAAAGTATCAATTCAAGCTTCTTACTCAAGTAAAAGTGTAAAAGTACTGGTTTCAAAAGTACTTAAAGTATAAAAGTAATGTAAGGGGAAATAATGCCATTAAGGACAAAAGGTCAGGCCGTGCCACAGGGGCCTGTAGTGCACTACCCCACATCCCCAAAAAACATTTTTATAAAGGCAATAAGGACTATAGTTTTAGTTTTAGTGTAATTTTATTTCTGGGTCATGCCCAACATTTTGGCCCGTCCCACAAGACACCACAAAGGTCTCCCGGTCACATATACAAATCATTTGGAGATATACTGTACATGAAAACAAATATACACACACACAAACACAAACCATCATATACAGATCATCTCAATAAAGAGATTTTTATCATACATATATATCATATTTTACATTATTTCTAATTGCATTTTTCTAGCTGCTGATTGGCTCCATGTCTGTTTTTATGGTCGTCCAATGTAATTTAGTTCTACACTGCTCTTCCTAATGGCATGACAATAAAAAAAAATGTATCTTGAATCTTGGATTGTATACTATAATAATATATTAAAATGTAAATGTTGAAACATTTGGGATGCACCTGTTTCAGTTGCATTTATGCCCATTAAAAATTAACGTGTTTTAGTACAATGCAAATACATTAAAGAACCATATATGCATTTGAAAGTACAGATAATTACGTGAAAATGTAAGGAGTAGAAGTAAAAAGTCTGCTGTAAAATCATTACTACATAAAGTTTAGATACCCAACATTTCTACTTAAGTAAGGTAATAAAGTATTTGTACTTCATTGCTTGACACCTCTGGAAATGCCCCAATACTCGTTCAAATGATTTATGTATTCAAGATTATGAGCACCAGCAACCACTCAGTTTCAGATTTGAATTCAATTCAATTAATAAAATATCAGATGGATTATGCTGCCGTAGATGAGGTGCAAGCGTGTTTCCATCTTAATATTCTATCCCAGCATGCACTCTATAGTCAAAATAAACAAATGTTGCTGTGTCTGAACATTTTGGGTGCAGTCTGTAACAGATTATGATTAGGTTTTACACAAATAAAACTTTATTAATTAAGGATTAACTTTGTCAGCAACCCTGCCATCCGATTAGAATACATTATGATGACATGAGGAGCGTTACTCCTGATCAGTGCAGCAGGAGACACAGGAAGAACATCAAAGATAAAACCAACTTAACTTACCATCTCACTCTGGTGTGTGTGTGTGTGTGTGTGTGTCCGTCCGTGTGTCCGTGTGTGTGTGTGTCCGTGTGTGTGTGTGTGTGGTGTGTGTGTGTGTCCGTGTGTCTGTGTGTGTGTCCGTGTGTGTGTGTGTGTACGTGTGTGTGTGTCCGTGGGTGTGTGTGTGTGTGTGTGTGTGTCCATGTGTGTGTGTGTGTGTGTGTGTCCGTGTGTGTGTGTCCGTGTGTGTGTGTGTCCGTGTGTGTGTGTCCGTGTGTGTGTGTGTGTGTGTGTGTGTGTCCGTGTGTGTGTGTGTGTGTGTCCGTGTGTGTGTGTGTCCGTGTGTCCGTGTGTGTGTGTGTCCGTGGGTGTGTGTGTGTGTGTGTGTGTGTGTGTGTGTCCGTGTGTGTGTGTGTGTGTGTGTGTGTGTGTGTCCGTGGGTGTGTGTGTGTGTGTGTGTGTGTGTGTGTGTGTGTGTGTGTGTGTGTGTGTCCGTGTGTGTCCGTGTCCGTGTGTGTCCGTGTGTGTGTGTGTGTGGGTGTGTGTCCGTGGGTGTGTGTGTGTGTGTGTGTGTCCGTGTGTGTGTGTGTGTGTGTGTGTGTGTCCGTGGGTGTGTGTGTGTGTGTGTGTGTGTGTGTGTGTGTGTGTGTGTGTGTGTGTGTGTGTGTGTGTGTGTGTGTGTGTCCGTGGGTGTGTGTGTGTGTGTGTGTGTGTGTCCGTGTGTGTGTGTCCGTGTGTGTGTGTGTGTGTGTGTGTGTGTGTCCGTGTGTGTGTGTGTGTGTGTGTGTGTGTGTGTGTCCAACAGATGAGCAGGCTCTCTAAACAAGTCACCAATCTCAGCCACGAGCTGCAGGAAATGACCCGCCTGCTTAAGCCCCTCCTCCAAGCATCCCCGCAGCCAATCCTGATGACCATGATTCCAAACTTCACCCCGCCCCGTAGCAGTGCCAGCCAGCATTCGACCAGCGCCTGTCTCGTGCTGCCACCCCCCCCCCCCCTGTACCCTCCAGAGACCTGGCACTCATTCCCTGTTGGACAGTGGAGACGCAGACGGCGTGGATTTGCCAGGATGCCTTCTCCCAACTCCTCATTCACCAAAAAGGCCTAGTTCATCTTCTCCAGTATCCCCACAGCTTCCATCCAAACACGCAGGGGCCAACATCAAGGGCCCCAGCCGCTCCGACCTCCCCGAGGAAGGACTTCCCGAGGGTACCCCGGTCCTCCGAACCCACCACGCTTCCTCCAGTAACGGGATATATGTTCCCTCTCTGCAGGACCAGCCTCCCCTGGCCTCTCACATCCCTTCCCCGTCCCTCTCTTTCTCCATGTCTCTCTGCTCCTCGCCATCGCCATCGCCATCCCTGTCCCCCTGCCAAGGCCCCCACCTGTCCCGACCGGGCGGCTTTTCCAGCAGAAGCCTGCTCCCCCCGCCGCCCTCCCAAGACACCCCCCCTCCCCCGTTCGTCCACTGCTCAGCTCCCCCGTCGCTCACGTCCTCCCCCGGAGACCACGCACAAAGGCCTCCGCCTCCCGTCCCTCTTGTTTCCCCCGCCGTCTCCCTGCCGCTGTCTCTGGACTTTGTCAGCGCGAGGACAAGGCAGGGAGGTACCCAGACTCCACTGTGGTGTAACTCACCGCTGCGCCGCGGGGAGGCCGGACCTGTCGCTCATCCCCAGGAGCTGGAGATGCAGGAGTGGGGACGACTGGTGGAGGACGGGATGTCCTCCACAGAGCACATCAGCTTCATTGATGAAGAGGAGCTAGCGTTATGAACGGGTTAAGGGGAGACACTGCAGGTGAACAGGGAAAATATTTAAACTATAATAGATATCACTGTGACATTTCCCCAGTTAATTACTTACATTAGGACAATATTGGTTTTCAAGTTTTCTCAAATTTTATGAATAAATATGCCAATAAGGCATTATCAACTGTTCATTTTTGTTTAATTTAGGAGAAATTTACAAAACGGGTCCAAAATTAATTAATTTTGTCCACCAGCCAAATGGCTAATAAATGTTCAAATTTGACCAGCCTCTCAATAGATAAACATTGTTTTTTGGGCTGGTGAGAGATTCAAATCTACCACCCGCGTGCATATCTTACCAGCATTTGACTAGTAGATGGTGCTAATTTTAAACCCTGGTCACAAATAAACAAAGTGTAGTAAAATAAACACCTAAATGAGTATTTTGGATGTTTTTTTATAGTGTGAAAGAAGACATATTGTAGAAGCAAAATAGCCATAAAACTCAAAAATGGAAGAATTGTGTTTTTGCCTGTAGTGACTCCCCTAAATAAAACTGAGCGAAAGCGCAAAATTACAAAAAGAGTAGCAGGGAATGAAAGAGGTGGAAAAGTAAGTAAGATGGGAAACAACTGGAATCAGATCAGGGACGGCTGGATGTGGAATGAGAACCAATGGGAATCGAACCGCCGGTCCATTTCACACAGGAAGTGACCGGTCAGACAGAAACACGCCAGGGAGGCAGAGACTCAACGCCAGCCGTCAGCCAATCAGTGTGAAGGAGAACCTTTCAACACTGATCAACCACAGATTGTCTTACAGTATCAACACTCCAGTAGCATCAGTCGACCCCCGGGACCGGACCAGATCCAGAGATCTCTGGAGCCGATAACGGATTATATAAGGTTGCTTTCTAGATCCAGTATGGTCTTTAAAAAAAAAGGGGGTGGGGGGGCGTGTGAGGTATACACATATCTCAGCAGGAATCATGTCCCGTGCCAGGTAACCCGAGCCAGCGTCTGGGACTCTTCATTCAGGATCAGTCTCACCAGGTCACCTCACCTGGAGAGCCAGTTTGCTGCATCAATGGGATTATATGTCAAATTTAAAAAATCTGCCTCTCGGCTGGTGGAGGAAAACACACTCAGCTCGACACCCAACCATCTTTCAGAGTCGTTCACAGGCCCATCATTCCTGTTTTTGGAGAGAAAAAACCCCTTAAAAACAATGTTTTAATGTTTTTTAATTTGAACAGATAGGTCCACATTTTCTTTCCCTGTAAAAGTACACAGTCGAGTCAATAGATAAGCATACAGAGGAGCAGCGTGCTTCTGTTTGAGTGTGGATCTAAATCCGTGGGGTTGTGTGCCAAAGACAAAAAATGCAAGATTTACTTAAAGTAAAATGTGTTGGGAACACATATTTAAAAAAAAAAAAAAAAAAAAACACAGCACCCATATGTAACTCTTTATCCCCATCATGACTTTTTACAACCAGCCTATCAGATTGTACAGCAAACTCCCGCATCACTGCTGAGCTTTAGCCATCCAGCCATTCGTGCCTTCTCCAAATAAAGACAGAAATTCCCTAAAGTCCACCTGTTAATGACAAGGTGGCAAGCATTTAGATCAAAATTGACATAGTAAGCCATCCGTGTCACCCACAGAGGACACGTGCACCTTTTATTTACATATTTAGGCTGTGAATTTATTTATTTTTGTTGTCGAAAGCATACTGTATATTGCATGTCTGGGAGGAAAAGGTTTACCATCAAACTGCATGAACTCCACCGAGTGTCACCTTCCCAATTCTTATGTAGCACACACACATACACACACAAAGCACATCTTGCACACATTTTCTCATCATCTCCATCCCCTTTTTGCCAGACAACAGCCTAACCCTAAAACCACAATACCCAGGCTGCATCACTTTGGAAGTCTCAGGACTTCTGAACTTTTTTTCCAGTTGCTTTGCTGAGGTGCTTTGTGCACCACGTTAATTAAAGTTATATAAAAATAAAGATTATTTTCTGTAACGGGGGAGGGGGGCCTGGACTCTTCACACTCAGAATTCCCATTGTTATCTGTGGAGTTCTGATCCCGGGGTTTACTCTGGGGTGGGGGGGAGTTTAAGTGCATGTCAGAGCTTTTTTCTTTGCATGAGAAATGTGCCTGCTTTTGAGCTGTGGAGGGCAGAGAGGGCTGATGGGAGCCGACAAACTGCCGGCCCTGTTGGAGGCTGTTGGGCTTCAGATGTTTTATCAAAAGACTGCTGTTACATAAAAATTATTACATACTGTACAACAATAAAGAAGTGTTGTTTTGTAAGATCTCAGACTCCTGTGCTACTCTCAGGAACCAATGGCTTGTCCCTCATATTACAATCAAGTCTCATAGGCAAGCATCCTTTCTGTGAAGAACCTAGAAGGTCCTTTAAAAGCACTTCTTCTCTAAGGATATTTTCAGAGAATTGCTAAAGGGCCCCTAAAGTAAAAAGTTAGATTTCCATGACTTTGTTTTTATTAATAAAGTAGGTCGAAGTCCCGTATAAAGACTGCGAAAGTGTCAAAAAGACCCGGCAACGCTGTCCAATCAGAGCAGACTTGGCTTTTTCGTGAGGGTGTCTTAAAGAGACAGGCGCTAAAACGGAGCGTTTCAGAAAGAGGATTAATACATGTATATATTCAGACAGACAGTATGTGTTTGAAACATTAAAGCACAGAAACATGTTCTAGTATGAACCTGAAAATGAGCAAAATAACCTTTAAAGTCTTCTGACCATCTGTATGAAAGACAAGAAAAGAGCTGAAAATGACATGTCCTTGCCCTTTTTGTAAAATGCAAGAAAAATATGAATGCATTGTTTCATAAGAAATAAATAGTAGCAAAAAGCACCACCAAGGTGCTTCTGGAAAACCGTTGGCCACCTCAGGAGGGGGAAGCGAGGAATCATCCAAGCTGTATACAGCAAGGATGGGACGTTGTTGACCTCAACTGGGGAGGTAATAGAGCGGTGGAAGGAGCACTTTGAGGAACTCCTAAATCCAGCTGACACCTTCTCTGTGGTAGGGGCAGAGCTGGAGGATGATGGGGGATTGTCGTCAATTACCCTGGTGGAAGTCGCTGAGGTAGTAAAACAACTCCACAGCGGCAAAGTCCAGAAATGCTGAAAGCTCTGGGTGTGGAGGGGATGTCTTGGTTGACACGCCTCTTCAACATTGCGTGGAAGTCTGGGACGGTGCCTAAGGAGTGGCAGACCGGGGTGGTGGTTCCCCTCTTCAAAAAGGGGGACCAGAGGGTGTGTGCCAATTACAGGGGTATCACACTTCTCAGCCTCCCTGGTAAAGTCTACTCCAAGGTGCTGGAGAGGAGGGTTCGGCCGATAGTCGAACCTCGGGTTGAAGAGGAACAATGCGGATTCCGTCCTGGCCGTGGAACAACGGATCAGATCTTCACTCTCGCAAGGATCTTGGAGGGGGCCTGGGAGTATGCCCAACCAATCTGCATGTGTTTTGTGGATCTGGAGAAGGCGTATGACCGGGTCCCCCGGGAGAAAGTGTGGGAGGTGCTGCGGGAGTATGGGGTGAGGGGGTCCCTTCTCAGGGCCATCCAATCTCTGTATGACCAAAGCGAGAGCTGTGTCCAGGTTCTCGGCAGTAAGTCGGACTCGTTCCAGGTTCTGGAGGGTTGGCCTCCGCCAGGGCTGCGCTTTGTCACTAATCCTGTTTGTAATATTTATGGACAGGATATCGAGGCGTAGTCGGGGCGGGGAAGGTTTGCAGTTCGGTGGGCTCGGGATCTCATCGCTCCTTTTTGCAGATGATGTGGTCCTGATGGCGTCATCGGTCTGTGACCTTCAGCACTCACTGGATTGGTTTGAGTGTGAAGCGGCTGGGATGAGGATCAGCACCTCTAAATCTGAGGCCATGGTTCTCAGCAGGAAACCGATGGAGTGCTTTCTTTAGGTAGGGAGTGAGTCCTTACCCCAAGTGAAGGAGTTTAAGTACCTTGGGGTCTTGTTCACGAATGAGGGGACCATGGAGCGTGAGATTGGTCGGAGAATCGGAGCAGCTGGTGCGGTATTACATTGTGATGAAAAGGGAGCTGAGCCAGAAGGCAAAGCTCTCGATCTACCGGTCAGTTTTCGTTCCTACCCTCACCGATGGTCCTGAAGGCTGGCTCAGGACCCAAAGAACCGGATCCAGGGTACAGGCGGCCGAAATGGGTTTCCTCAGGAGGGGGGCTGCGTCTCCCTTAGAGATAGGGTGAGAAGCTCAGTCATCCGAGAGGAGCTCGGAGTAGAGCCGCTGCTCCTTCACGTCGAAAGCAGCCAGTTGAGGTGGTTCGGGCATCTGGTAAGGATGCCTCCTGGGGGGGTCTCTAGGGAGGTGTTCCAGGCACGTCCAGCTGGGAGGAGGCCTCGGGGAAGACCCAGGACTAGGTGGAGGGATTATATCTCCAACCTGGCCTGGGAACGCCTCGGGACCCCCCAGTCGAAGCTGGTTGATGTGGCTCGGGAAAGGGAAGTTTGGGGTCCCCTACTGGAGCTGCTGCCCCCAAGACCCGATACCGGATAAGAGGATGAAGATGGATGAATATAAACAAATACATCTGATGATACAATTTTAAAATGTTGGTTCACATTATAAACTAAGCAAGGACATTATTTCCGGCTATTGTCTTTGCTTGGATTAGAAAACAGTGTCAAAAAACAGGTCCAAAAAATCTTATATTTGTATCCAGATTGTTAGAAAAGGGTTCCGGAAGATGGAAATATTGTTAAAAAATAGCCTCAGCGTTTTTCAAACATGCCTGTTTTTTTTTGTTTTTTTTTTAGAGAAACCAATAATTGTCTCTCTGGAAATACATGATAGCTAATACTATTAGCCGCAATACATACTTAATGGGAAGTTCACTGTACTTTTATATATTTCTGCTTTGTTTAGACAATGTGAATGTGAGAGAATCCTTGTACCCTCCGAGGAGAAATAAGACGCAACACAGAAGAAATCCTTCATGTCTGCATATATTTTCCAATGGTAACATTCATTCGATCAAGAGTTTCAGGAAAGTTTGAAATGTCAGGAAACAACACTCTAGAAACGTCCTGATGGGAGATAAGAAATGATATCATTGAGGGAAGAAAGACAACGTAGCACTTGATTCTGTTGCAGAGGATGCACTTAGTGCCTTTTTCCATCCAGGGGCCGGTCTCAAATAGATCTTCCTTTAATTCCTTCCATCCACTCTAGCCTCGCTCGCTTCTTAAAACACAGAGGAGAGAAACGCAGGAGCTTTCATTTATCCCTTTTAACAAAACACACACAGAAGACGGGAGTGCAGAGGAAACAGACATTAAGTCTTATTCAAAAGAGATGTGAGGATACAGGCATCCTCTTATCTCTGGAGTGTGTGTGTGTGTGTGTGTGTGTGTGTGTGTGTGTGTGTGTGTGTGTGTTCTCATGCCTGTTAATTAGTAACTGCGCAGATCAGAGTAAGCACTCTGGAGCTACATGTCCCATTGGGATTTTAAGGATTTTGGACAGAAGTGACAGCTCACAATGCACGCAAAACCACCAAAGGGTCAGAAGAAGAAAGAATTAACTGCAGAGGACTCACCCTACTGGGCCAAAAATCACAATAAACAGAATGAATGAAAAAAACAAAGAGGGTCAGGGGGGGAAAATAAAAATCCAAAAATATATATTTGTTTATATTTATATATTCACGAGGTATGTATCCAAAAAAAAAAAAAAACCAAAACTTCTAAATAGGCAGTTTTGTTTTCCAACTGTATCCTTGCTTGCGACGCCTTAAGGAAACATTATTAGTAATATTATTAATTAAAAATAAAACTGGGATGCTTTGCTGTCTGACAGCTCTTCTCGTGTCAAACCTCGTAGTCCGATTCTCTGAGAGCAGAATCTCCGCTATCGGGAGTCCAAAAGCACCAAGAGGGCGCCGGTGTCGGGCTGTCGCACTCCAACGAAGAAAAAAGAAGAAACAAAAGTCCCAAAAAAACTGAAAAAAAATGTCACTTCATTGTTGAAAATTACAAAAAAAAAAAATAACCAGGCAAACCCCTAACCATTGATTTCCTAACAACCACAGTCTCAGAGTCTCCCAGGCGAGGTTTGGAGTGAGGTGGGGGTAGGGGGGGGTGAAAGGGAGGCCAGCCACAGGTCCGACAGAAAAGGTGTCTTTGTGCATCAAAACAAGCCTCGAGGTTAAAGAAAACAAGAGAACCGGTGACAGGTGTCCTGCCCACGCTGGTTAGTGAGGCCGGCGGTAGATCTGTCCCCGCTGGAGTCACGCGAGGTACTGCTGCATCGCCGTCTTCGCCCTGACAGAGAGACACACCGTCAGTCCACCCTGCTCAGCTGTTTTAATACATTTATTAATAAGTATAGTCTCGCATTGCCAGACCCTCCTCCACAGCGCTGTGGAGAAAGGTCTGGCTGGTCTACACAGCATTCAGGGATGGGAGGAAGACAAAAAAACGGGCTCTGGTTTATTGGAATTTCTTTAAACCAATCACAGTCGTCTAAACCCCAGACACACCGACGGTGCTGCTGCAAAACAGCCTCAGGAAGGAACTTGTTTTGGTGGAACATGTTCAAAAGGTTTTAGTTGTGCATCAGAAAACTCAGATTGGACAGATAGTCTAGCTAGCTGTCTGGATTTACCCTGCAGAGACCTGAGGACCAGGTAACCATAGTCCTCAGATTGGACAGATAGTCTAGCTAGCTGTCTGGATTTACCCTGCAGAGATCTGAGGACCAGGTAACCATAGTCCTCAGATTGGTCAGATAGTCTAGCTAGCTGTCTGGATTTACCTGCAGAGACCTGAGGACCAGGTAACCATAGTCCTCAGATTGGACAGATAGTCTAGCTAGCTGTCTGGATTTACCCTGCAGAGACCTGAGGACCAGGTAACCATAGTCCTCAGATTGGACAGATAGTCTAGCTAGCTGTCTGGATTTACCCTGCAGAGACCTGAGGACCAGGTAACCATAGTCCTCAGATTGGACAGATAGTCTAGCTAGCTGTCTGGATTTACCCTGCAGAGATCTGAGGACCAGGTAACCATAGTCCTCAGATTGGACAGATAGTCTAGCTAGCTGTCTGGATTTACCCTGCAGAGACCTGAGGACCAGGTAACCATAGTCCTCAGAAATCCACCAGAGTTTAGAGCTACAACGCAGAAAAGGGAAGGTAACGGACATCTGGCTGAAATTAGGGACATCCGGGCAAAATTTCCGGCAGGATCTGAACAATCCGGGAATCGTCGATATAGACTAATATGCATCTGATGAGAATGCTGCGTGTTTTATGATTTAATTTTTCTGGTCCACCTGTCGCAGAGGTTGGGGTCAGAGGCCTGGGTGAGCTTGTGCAGGATGTCCACAAAGCCCATCTCCCTCAGCTTATCCTGACGCTCCTGAGAACCTGGGAACACATGATAATAAGCAGAGAGGGGAATCCATTAATAAAAACACCTGACATCTAAAAATCCATTTCCAAAAAAAAGCCATTAATGGCTTTTTCGTTTCTTTAAGCATTAAGCACCAAAATATGAAGTGCTTTGTAGACAACAGGTTTCACTTTGCGTCTTAAAGAAGTTGAAATTTGTTGAACTTTGATCTAAGCTGTGCTGACCTTTGTGGGAACAATCGCTGTTGACCACTGCTTGAACTGAAAGATGGGACGAAAAACCAATTACTTGTGTGTTTCTGAATGTTCCAAAAAGTGTTCAATCACATATTGGCATCATATCGAGACCAGACAGGACAGATACTGTTTTTGGTGAAATATCAGCATGCAGATGCAGCTTAAAAACAACACTGTTTGACTCTTTGAAACGTAGTCAGCTACTTCTAGCAGCATTAGCATTGGCGCTAAGGTGGCTCCATGTAGTCCAGCGCCACCGGGAGTCCTGGAGGGGTAAATACTGCACAAGCACAAGAACCTTCGGGTTTCTCACATCCCTCGGCCTCCTCTCTCTGACCCTGGCCCCTGTCTTTATTCCTCCTTCTTTTCAACCTGTGGTGTGTCCCTTACCGTCCTCCTCATTCCAGATAAGGTTTGAGATGCAGAAGGTGGCAGCGAGCTGTAGTTTGACATTCGAATGGCCCTGTGGGAACCAACACAAGTTGGGGGAAAATTACAAGGGAGGAAAAGTACAGAACAACATTAACAACACCCCCAACAACAACAGTGTAGTTTTCAGTTGCATGATCTGCTTCCTATGAGAACTCTGTGTGCAGACCACACACTTTATCTGATCACAAGAGTGAGCTACAGTAGAAAGTACCATGTAGTATTTGATTTTCTGGAGCATGTCGTCATTGGTCATGATGAGTTCCTTGGCTGTGTTGCCGTCGGCGATGTTGGCTAGGATGCACAGCGTCTGACGGATAAGAAAGAGCATCAGTACGGTTATATAAACACTTTCTTCTTTGTGACTCAAAAATAAAATAAAAATCTGAATTGCCAACTGATTCTCTCTGCCTTGCAGCTCTAAAAATTCACCACTGGACATGCCTAGCGAAATATAGACTCTGCCGAATGTTAAAACGACTCTGCTGTAGGATGAATTCTGTATAAAAATCTATTGGTAAGCATGAAGCAGAGAGCGCTCACCTGTTCCTTGACCTCTACACAGTGCTCGGCCTCCAGGATGAGCGTCACCGCCTGCAGGATCTGTTTCCCATGAGAACTCATGATCTGGTCAATGTGCTGACAGTCGACAGGGGGGAGTAAAGCAGGAGAGAGACAATCAGTATGCATACTGTATTTGACATTTCTGAAGAAGTTATGCATATTCAGCACATACAGTGGCTTGCATAACTTTACACACCCATGCTAAAGTTGATTAAAAAGAGGAATAAAAAAAAAACATCTTTTGGAGATTGATCTTAATGCTTTAATTAAAAACATTTAGAAAAGTCCAACTTTTTAAGGACACAAATTGTCTTTGTGAATGAATAATGTATCGTAAATAAATAAATGTTCTTCCTTAAAATACATTGGGCATAAGTAAACCCCCCCTATGTTAAATTCCCATAGAGGCAGGCACATTTTTATTTTTAAAGGCCAGTTATTCATGGATCAGGGTACTATGCATCCTGATGACGTTCTCTTTGGAATTAGTTTAATTTACTGTACATTAACACTGCTTCAAGTCTCTTATTGTGTGTGTGTGTGTGTGTGTGTGTGTGTCTCTCTCTCACTGGGCGTGTTGACAGCAGGTTACGCAGCAGACCGAGGGTCTTCATCAGCACGTTGGAGTCGGGGTCCGATAGCAGGCGGAACAACTGTTCTGTACCCAAACTCCGAACGATCTCCACCTTCACCTTCTGATCTGCCTGGAACGCCATGTTCTTAACACACACACACACACACACACACACACAATATTATGACACACAATATGAAGATGTTTCATTGCATCCAAACACGTGTAGTTCTAAATGTAACCTTCCAGGAGTTGGATGGTTGTGAGAAAGCCACGAGTGTAAAGAGTTGTAGCGTCTTCTTACCATCAGAGCCCAGATGCCATTGACCCTCAGAGCCGGACTGTCACTCTGGGTCAGACTGCATAGCAACTCGATCACCCCCGACTCCAGGATGGGCTGCGAGTCAACAGGAGCAAATGGTCTCCATATTAACGTAATGCAATCTGTTCTCTTTGTGTGTGTGTGTGTGTGTGTGTGTGTGTGTGTGTGTCTCTGTGTGCATGCGTGCGTGCGTGTGTGTGTGTCTCTGTGCGTGCGTACATGCATGCATGCATGCGTGTGTGTCTGTCTGTGTGTGTGTGCGTGTCTCTGTGTACGTGTGTGTGTGCGTGCGTGTACGTGCGTGCGTGTGTGTGTGTCTCTGTGCGTGCATGCATGCGTGTGTGTGTGTGTGTCTCTGCGCGTGTGTGTGTGTGTGTCTCTGTGTGTGCGTGTGTGTACGTGCGTGCGTGTGTGTGTGTGTCTCTGTGCGTGCATGCATGCGTGCGTGTGTGTGTGTCTCTGTGTGTGCGTGTCTCTGTGTGTGTGTGTGTGTGTGTGTGTGTACGTGCATGTGTGTGTGTGTGTGTGTGTGTGTGTGTGTGTGTGTGTGCATGTGTGTGTGTGTGTGTGTGTGTGTGTACCTCTTTGCTGGGAGAGAACTCCAGCAGTAGATTGCATAGTGTAGAGGAGGCCATGACCAGGACTTCATCCGGAGCGTTGTGCAACATCTACATACAACTTCTCAGTCAGTACTTTGAATTTAGAGTTATGTTATAGCATTACAATAATAATAACAACAACAACAACAACTTTTCTTTATATAGCGCCTTTCATGAAACCCAAGGACACTTTACAGAATTACAGTGGCTATACTAAGGGAGGTTGTAGGCCGGGGTAAGCAGATGGGGTTTCAGGAGATTATTTTTTTGTATAAATGTCCAGGGCTGTACAGTGGCTTGCATAAGTTCACACACCCAGGCTGAAGTTGATTAATATCTTATTAATAAATAATGAATAAAGAAAAACATCTTTTGGAAATTGATCTTAATGCCTTAATTCAAAACATTTAAGAAAATCCAACCTTTTAAGGACACCAATTTCCTTTGTAAATGAATAATGGTTATTTTAATTAAAATACCCCCCCCATCATCACATACCCTTCACCATGCATAGAGATTGGCATGGTTTTATTTCAGTTAGACTAATAGCTGGTTTGATCTGCATTGAGAGATGATCTTATGGGACGTACCCCATGTATGGTGAAGGGTATGTGATGATGTGGGGGGGCTTTACAATAAAAAGGCCTGCCTCTATGGGAATTATAATTATATGGGAACATAGGGGTGTGTATACTTATGCTCCATGTATTTTAAGGTAGAACATGTATTTATTTACATTATTCCTTCACAAAAAAAAAAAAATGGTGTCCTTAAAAGGCTGGATTTTCCTAATTTCTTTTAATTAAGGCATTAAGATCAATCTCCAAAGGATGTTTTATTTCTCTTTTTAAATCAACTTTAGCATGGGTGTATAAAGTTGCGCAAGCCACTGTAGCATTTCGGATATCTGCAGGGAGGGTGTTCCAGAGGGATGGGGCTGCAATATGAAGGTAAATATGGTGCAAATGGGAGAGCGCGTAGATGCAATGTGAGCACTTGTAGAATATGATTTGAGAGCTTGTAAAAAAAACAAAAAAAAAACAAACAGGTACTAATTAATTTTGCACCAAATGTACCGCAAGAAGTGTTGCAAACGTGGGTGTGCAGACTCGCCGCTGTGTGATGGAGAGAGCACGCTGCAGCGACAGCTTCCAGAGGTTGGAAGCACTGAGTGGTGGTTGTACTGGAAAAGGGACTGAAGTGGAAAAAAATTAAATAAAATACAAGAACAGATTTTTTTCTACAAGCTCTCAAATCCTATTCTACAAGCGCTCACATCGCATCTACGCGCTCTCAAATTTGCCCCATATTTACCTTCATACTGCAACACTAAAGGAGTCTGCTGTGGGGAATGGAGAGCAGGCCAGCGTCTGAGGACCGCAGGTTTCGGGGTGGGGTGTGTTGATGGAGGAGGTCAGACAGGTACAGTGGGGTTTAGTTTACAAGTGTTAACCATTTGTTTAAATATCTTCTTTTTTAACTCTGGTATTTAATTTTTATTCATTTAAAAAAGGAAAAAATCCTTTAATTGTCTTATTGTTGTTCTTTTACCTACCCGAGATTTCATTCATCTTTGGGCTGCATGCTTGCATGAAAGGTGCTATATCAATATAGTTATAATAATAATAATATAGTAGAATTAAAACCCTAATCAGCACTCCACTGACCTTCATGAGGGGCTTCCACACCGCGTGGTCATGGAAGCTGGTCCTCAGCTGCTGTACCGACCGCGAAAGGCTGTGAAGACACCTGGGAAAAAACAAATCAATCAAATAAGGTAGCGGACAAAACGGGGGAGAGTTTAGTCACAGTTTAACAGACGCGGTGTTGCTATGTTGCTATTTCTTAGCATTCCAGAAACTAAGCACTATAGCGTTAAACCCATTTTGGTCCAAAATAAAATGACAAGCGGATCCTAAAGGGTTAACTGTGCGTAGAGAAACAGGAACATTATTATGACTGCTCATTGAAACAATTATACAAATTAAAAAGCAATACTGCCTGTTATCTATTAACGGCTTTTAGTGTAATTTAGACATGACAACACAGTGAAAATTTTGTAAAACGTCCATGTCCCAAACTAAAATTCATTAAAAGTAAACTCAGTGACTCAAAACAGTTCCAGATTAATGGAATAGTCTTAGCAGCTCTAGACTGGAGGGAGCTTACAGGGTCAGGGTAGGAAGTTTGCACCGTACCTTACGGCCGCCAAACGGACTTTAATGCTGGATTCTGATAGGCCACTGACTATCCGGTCCATCATGTTCTCTGTCTCTGTGATCTGGTGACCAAAAAATAAAAAAGAGGAGGGATTATGACATGATTATGTGTGTGCACTATTATATATGCAAACAGAAACACACCCACGGAGGAAAGGTCACCTTTTTGCGGATGTCCTCGTCGTTGGAGCCTAGTGAGGCGTAAAGTTTGAAAGCAGCTTGTCTCAGTTCGTGTGCATGCTTCAGGTCATGGTCCAGCTGCAGGCACAGACAGACAGACAGACAGACAGACAGACAGACAGACAGACAGACAGACAGACAGACAGACAGACAGACAGACAGACAGTCAACTGAGGGCACAACTCTGATCATAATCAAAAAGGATATCTTATCTTTAAAGTTCATAGAAGAGTCAAACATGTTAAAGGCTTCTTTTTTACTTCCTAATAATAAATGTTTGCTATATATATATATATATATATAAAATAAAAAACACAATTAGACTCACTTATTAAAACAAAAAGGTGCATTTAGACACATTAAGGATAATTGGGTCATAGCTGATTACAATAACATGCACTGGCAAAAGTGCTGTCTGGAAGTCCGAGCAAGATAATCTATTTTGATGAAAGAAATAGCTTTTTAATTGTCTTTATTAAGAAAAGTAATTCTGACTATGATCATAAGCCATGCTAGCGACATGGCTCAAGGGCACTTCTTGTACTCTGGGTTTAAAATTTGCATGCTAACTTGCTAAATTAAGACGTTGAACATGGTAAACATCAGCATGCTAGTACTGCCATTGGGCGCGTGTTAGCATGCTGATGCTAGCATTTAGCTCGAAGCACAGCCTCACAGTGTTGCCAGCGTGGCTGGGGGTGTAAGGATACAACGCAAACATGCTCTTCTCATCCAGGGATGTAAAATACCAACTGTATACGCCGTTCGAGGCAGAGCGCCATTCATTCCTATGAGAGTTGACCCGGAGGCCCATTGAGCAGGCGCACTAGAGACCTCCGCTTTATGCAATAAATTCTGATAGTAAAACAAGTTTAAAAAATGTATCTACTTTTTCAGGCTGAAGCTGAGGGACGATGCAGACTGCTGGAAGTGCTGCAGCTCAGAAGGGACTCTTCTTCACCTGCTCTGGGAATGTCCCATTATTCAGAACTGCTGGCTAAAGATTCATGATCGCATTGAAAACATTGTTTGGAGTTCTGTCCGAGGCTTTATGTTTTGAATGATCCACATGTGACATCGAAGTGTGGAGCAGCGGACTTTGTTCAGACCAGTGTAATGGTTGGAAAACAAATAATAATGAGAAACTGGAAGAACCCAAGTGAGCCCTCTTTCCAAGAGTGGTGTGTGGAGTTGGCAAAAGTGGCTTCATATGAAAAAATGTCTTTTAACATCAATGACAGGGCAGAAAAATATGTGACTAAATGGGGGAAATATGTGCAATACCTTGCTACCAGATGAGAATGTGGTGCTTATAGTAAAACTGTACACTTGATCCATGTGTTTATATTTATTTGAATATTTTCAGTTTGTTTCTGTTATCGTTCTGTATTTTTCCTTTAATTTGATTTATTTTAAGTTATTTATTTTCTTTTTCTTTTTACTTAAACTGTCATCACTTTGGGATATAAGTTAAGATGTCAATGGCAATGCAGACTGTAATGTTGACTGTGATGTTCAAAACTCAATAAATTACTAATTACAAAAAAAAAAAATGTATCTACTGCTTTACAGACGTGTCTTTTGCCAAGTAAGACTACGGGAGAAAAAGGGATTTTTGGGACAGAGGGTGCCTGTTCTCCTCCCATGAAAAGTGCCCGCTCAGGCCCACTGACCCACCCTCTTGATGTCCGTGATGGCAGACACAGAGCTGGGGTATTTGAAGTAGTCGGCTAGCATGGCCACCAGGTGGTCGGTGGTGCTGGCGATCCTCTGCAGCTCTACGTCGGGCTCCATCAGGTAGGCCAGCGTCTCTGCACCCTCCACCCTCTCCTCAAGCAAATGCTCTTTACTGCACATCCGCACGAGGCACGGCAGGGTCTGGGACGGAAAACAGGACGTCACATGCACAGTGAGTAAAGAAGTGGAACCCCAGAAGGGGAAAGGACTCTTATATTTGTTTTTGGTATTTATGCATATCATGAATTTGCTAATGGTACCGTTGTTATGTCATGTAATGTGTGTGGCTCTCATAGCATAGCAGGAGAGAAACTTTGTTGTGGGTTGGGTCAGAGGGAGGGGAGCTTGTTAGAGGTTTTATCATAAAAATATTAGCAAAACAAAAAAGTGCCACTGATATAATAGAGTTGCAGAGGTCTCAGAAAAGGCTGACCTTTAGGACTATGCAGCTGTCATCTGTCCTGATGGCCCCCGCTCGACACATGTACGTTAGACTGGGACAGAAGGGGGGGGAGAGGACGTTTAAGGGAAAAGTATACAGGAAACATAGTCATTTATTATTCATTCATATCAATTTGTGCCACTCACCATTTGGCCGCCGTTAGCTGCATTTCAATGGGTTGATCCCTTTGCATCATTCTGACAAATACCTGAGAGAGCAGCTCGCCATCCACCAGCACTGGCAACAAAAACGGAGATAAACAGTGTTTAAAAGAGAAGAGAAGAATCCTTTTGGTGGGTATTTGTATAGGCATGTATAGGTGTATGTATGCATGTATGTGTGTATATACTATATATGTATTTTTTGCTGTTTGTTCACTTTGTGTTGTATTTTTGGCCTATGAGTGGGCACCCTGGAGGGGAGGGGGAGGGGTGTGGGTTTGTGTGTACGTATGTATACACATGGCAGTGTGTATGTGCAGTTTTCTCTTTTAGGGTATTCAAAGTTTCAGGTGGTTAGGTTTATTGTGTTGCATTTATTTTGAAATATTGTACATGTGACATCAGTATTTCAGCTATTGATTTCATTGCTCTTGGCTCAGGGAATGTCCTTTTGTTGTGAAAATTCTTGAAAATAAAAAGTTCCAAAAAAAAAAAAAGTGAAGAGAAGAAGAGTCTCACGTTGGCAGACCTATCTCCACAGCACTGTGGAGGAAGGTCTGGCTACACCACAGATGCATTCTGGGATAGGAGGAAATAACGCTCCGGGTTGTTTGCATTTCTTTAAACCAATCACTAGTCTCGGTTAGGAACTTGTTTTGGTGTAACATCTGCACATCCGCTAACGAAAATACATAAAATATGAAATGAAGTTAACTGTTCACACAATACAGTAACGTGAGCTATTATCTGGATACATTGCATATATACATTGTGCATTGATTTTAGACGTCACCATCCAACTCCTGAAAAGACGATTATAGATGGAAAAGAGGTTGAACTTGTTGAGTCATACAAGTATCTGGGAATCATCGTTGATAACAAGCTGACCTTTGAACTAAACACAGACATGCTGAGTAAGGAAAGTCAGCAGCGTCTCTTCTGTCTGAGGAAGCTAGCTAAGTCTCAGTGGACAGATCCCTGATGACGTTGTTTTACAAATCTTTTATTGAGTCCGTCTTTACCTTTTCATGCATTTGCTGGTATGCTTCTTTGAATTTAAAAACGGAAAAACACATTAGTAATGGTGATTACTAGGGGTGTGACGAGACGCTTACTCCACGAGACGAGACACATCACGAGATTGGGTTGACGAGAACGAGACGAGACGAGATTTTTAAAAAAAATGTAAAGAAATCCTCCATGAAATATATGAATGGAAAATAGTTTTTTTATTCAACTGAAAAATCACAAAATGCAAAACAATTTAGGTGCATTTTGAAATCAACTATTAATGATGAATGTTATTTAACTTTTTTTTTTTTTTTACTATTTTAATGAATTATATGCAGTAAAGGACGTGCAAACACTGCAAAATGTTTTGTATAAACTCTCAATTTCACACGAGAAATCGAACTCCTTTCCACAAACCGAACATAAAAAAATAAACAGTATAAATAAAATAAATGTGTAAATAACAGAAAAATAACACTTTAAATGCAAACAGTAAGTGTATCAATAACCAAAGTACTGCTAAGGATCTTCAATAGTAATTTCACGCTCCATCACGCGGACATCACATCGCCTCACGAGACAACTTTTCACCTCGACGAGAGAAATCTCGTCGCGTTTTAATCTCGCGAGATCTCGTAAAACGAAATCTCGTCACACCCTTAGTAATTACAGTTAGCAGCAGAATTATTGGGATTCAGCAGATGACAACAACTGACCTGTACAATACACATGTGTTTAAAAAGGCAGAATCCATCATGTCTGATAGTCCCCCCCCGACTGAATGCAGAATTTAAGATGCTGCCCTCTGGTTCCCGCTTCAGTCGGCCACCAACTAAACTAATAGGTATAAATTCTCCTTCGTCCCCTCTGCTATCTCTCTGCTTAACTCTGGAAAGAATAGGTCATGTCTGCACATAAGGGACTTAAACCTTTAATGTTGTGGTATTTATTTCCCCATTTGGTCTGTATTTTTAATTGATGTTGTCGTCTTTGTTATGTACTGTATGTCAATTTCTTTGCTACTGCAGCAAAATGAATCGCCCCTCGGGGGACAAATAAAGGTCTTGAACTTGAACATGGGTAAACCTCATTAGTGTATATCTGTGTGTACTTCCCACCAAACGGTCCCAAAGTTAGAGCGTTACTGCCGTAAACATACTGTATTCTTTGTAAATCTTGTCTTCAAAACGTGCCATTTTCAGTGTGTAGTTCACCAGCTCGAAGTTTGTTGTTGTTTTCCGTAGCGAACAGGGATTTTGCACAGAGAGCAGAGCATCTTGCACGTAAGCTACGCGCTGGATGTCAGGTTATCCTGGAAATGTACCGTTGATCAAACTGAAAGAAAAGAGACTCACCCTTCACCAGCGTCATGGAGACCTGAGAGTTCTCATAGGCCAGGACTGAGAAACACTTCAACGCCTGCATCCGGACCTGGGGAGGCAACAAGGTCGGAAGGAGAGAATGGTAATACAGAGGTAAGTGTGTGTGAAATGTTGTATTTATTGTGCAATGGGTTGAGAAATGCAGTCACAGAGAGACAACTGAATACCTTATAAGAGGGTGAGATAAGTAGAGGGGCGATGTTTTGGATGGCGCTGTGGTTGAAAAGAACCGTCTGGTGCTCCAGGGTCTGGAGACAACAAACATCCCATGAACAGTGACTCTTCGTCTGGCTACAAGTGTGATGGACTCCACTGTGTTTGTGTGTGAAGAAATACCAACAAATACCTTACAACAGTGGGAGAAGATCTGGGTGATGTACTCCTGGGTTCTCTGTGAGCGGCTCAGTAGAAACATTAGATGGGGGATCACAGTAGGGTCCTAAAACAAAACAAAAAAACATCACCAAAATATCATTTTAAATGAGAATTGTTAGAATTGGCCTTGCTAGAATCTATGGAGCTTAACAGTTTGGTAACAGCAGGGAAAATCCTGTTAATTTTCTCCAGAAGGATTTTGATTATAGCGTCTAAACCATTCAAGGTGGAATTAGCACAAGCTACGAGGTTGTGAAACAAAGGTTTTCATCCCGGTAGAAGCCAAAAATCGGTATATTATTAACCTTGTTTTAAAGGTCCCAGGTTTTTTAACATTAATATTCATTCCCCCAGCCTGCCTATGGCCCCCCAGTGGCTAGAAATAGAGATAGGTGTAAACCGAGCCCTGGGTATCCTGCTCTGCCTTTGAGAAAATGAAAGCTCAGATGGGCTGATCGTCTCCTTTTATGATGTCATAAGGGGCAAGGTTACCTCCCCTTACTTTACTCAAGACTTACTTTGGCCCATGAGAGATTCAACTTACCGTATAGAGCAGCTGCACAGGGGTGACGGGACTGATGAAAACCGTTCTGAGACACCGAAGACACGCTTCAATGAAGATCAGTTCTGGACACAGGAGACCTGGTAGCACAAAGCACAGGTGTTGCATTAAGTCTGTGTCTCAGCAAAGATGGTGTCCTCCGCAGTAAGTATTTGTATGTGTGTGTGTGTGTGTGTCCTAACCTTGAAGAAGGGCAGGGATGATGTGACAGTCCACCAGGGACTTGATGTTGTTCTCTGTGCCCATCGCTAGGCTGCCCAGCACCACGGCACACTCGATCCGCAACTCCAGACTGGACGAGCTCTGCTGAAGCAGGTATAGTAACCTGGAACCAATGATAACACACACACACACAAGTTCACTGTGGAGGGTGCTAAATGAGCAGTTCCCGACCTTTTCGGTCTGAGGTACCCCATAGGGGATTGTTCAGCTGCCCGCCCGAAATTCCACTGGATGCCCCCTTTTTTAGCCCAGTATCCGTCACCTTTTTAGGTGTTCAATTAGTATAAACATTTGGATTCATTCTGCCGATCAAATCGTAACCTGACCCTTGCAACTGTCAAAGTAACCCCTTGTGTACAAGTACCCCTGACCCTTGCAACTGTCAAAGTAACCCCTTGTGTACAAGTACCCCTGACCCTTGCAACTGTCAAAGTAACCCCTTGTGTACAAGTACCCCTGATTGGGAATCACTGTGCTAAATGACAGTTCTGCTATACTTCTACGGCATCTTGAACGAACCTCGGCACAGCTCCGAGGACGATGAGATTGGCTTTTTGCTTGTTGTTTCCTATGACGGCATTCTTCATGTCACTGTGAACACACACACACACACACACACAATTCTTATCAGTCGATTTAAGGAAAATGCGACAAATCTGCAATCAGTAACATAAGTTACAACACACAGAATAATTCTTCCCAATGAATTAATTGTAATTGTTGTATTTCAGTAAAGCACATACTGATACATACGTGTAGGTACAAGGGAACAAGAGGTGTAGGAAAGGAATAAAGGGGGGGGTTACAATCTGGTAACTTAAAAAGTCATTTTTATTGAGTTTTTAACTACTATTCTCTAATATTACAGGGTACAGTATGTCCTACTGGGTTACCTTGTACCTACAGTTATATATCATTAAGTATTGTACTGGTGCACCACACAAAAGATTACCCTGCGAATTGGGAGTAACTACCCCGCAGGCAGTGATCTACAGGGTTACTGTTGCTATACTTCTGTACCAGGACAGAAGAAAAAGGAACATTTATTCTAAAACAACAGCAAACCTGCTTTGCACATTATGTTTTCATTAAAGACGCATTTCACCGAGCGGCGTCCTTTGATAATATGCGTTTTAGCGTAACATTTAAATGCCACGTTTCAGATGTTTAGAATCCATCGCTGAGATTTTTCAGAATAATGCATGCAATCTCACGTATCCCCTGCAGTACTCTAACGTACCCTCCTTTAAGAGACTGAGCTACTGTAGATAATCTGAGCAGATATAAAGACAGCAGGCACGTTTTAGCTTTAAGCTTTACAACAAGTGACCAAATGAGCCAGTTAACTGCCTTGCACCCCTTTGTTTTGTCCATGCAGCATCTCCTCTCTTCTGCAGGAAGCCCAGTTGATATCATGTAGCAGGTGAGTGAGGCTGCATGGAAAAGTACAGCTGTAGCAGGCGGTCAAGTTGGTCAGGTGCTCAGCTGGCTAGGGGAACGCTACAAGCCGTAACCAGAGCTAGTCCCTCCAGAGTTAAAAATAACGATGAAACGGTCAGATTCCTGGTCACCACGTTGAAAACAAGAGAGTGAGAGAGTGATGAAGTCACAGTGATGAGTGAGATGCATTTTGAAATAGATCGTCACATGAAAGCCTGCGCATGTAAACACAGAGGTCATGCTCAATCGACCGGCACGTTTCAGCACAGGAACTTTAATAAACATTAAAAAAAAAAAGGACAAGAAATCAGCTAAAGCCACCGGCTGAATAAAGTCTTCAAAATGTAGTCAACCACTTGAAAAGGACGTGCTTCATTTACTGCCACCTGCATCAGGGAAGAAGACCATACATACATACGCGCCGCTGGACTTACATGACGCCCTGCAGCACTTTCTGTGGCTCGGGGTCGAACAGTCTGTCAACATAATGGCGACTTGTGGCCGTAACTTCCTGTGTGGGGACAAATAGAAATAAACATTAGTGACAAAATTCACTGGCATACACAAGTCTCTGCTGAAGCTAACCTACTAGAAAGTTTATGAAATTGCATCTTGCTTAGTTTCTCTCTCTCTCTCTCTCTCTCACACACACACACACACACAAACAGAAAATAATAAATATAGTGTACAGATTTTAACATATTTAATGACCTTTTTAACATTTCATCCAGATCAATTAAACAGCAGACTAACGTTGCCCTGTCTGCCCACTCAGATTTATACTGTACAACTTGCTAGAAAAATAGCAAATATTTAAATAACTCAGAATGTTACAAAAACCACAGCAATTAAACACCATTAAAATGTTTGATTTTTGATCATTTATCTACAAAAAAAATCCTCATTAGACCCAGAGTCGTGCACACGGACACATACAGCAGCATCCATAGCAGGGCCCTTTGAAGGTATAGTGCCAGAGTGCATTAAAAAGACAAACATAGACAAACATAACATTCAAGTAAACAATATAAAAAGTAAAAATAAGAAGGCACATACAATGAGGAAAATAAGAGCAGCAACATTTGAGTTGAAAATGTGCAATTGTACATCCAGTAGACAGTCAGTATAATATATATAATGCAAAAGTCAGGCCAATAAATGGCTGAGGTGGTTCTGTTTGACCTGAGTGTGCAAGTGGCATAGTGGTGCAGGTTATGTAGGAGCAGCAGAAGTGTGTTCACAAGTGTTTCCAGGACAACAGGACAACAACAACAAGTTGCCAAGTGTGCAAGTGTACAAGTGGAGTACACACATCTGTGTTTAAGGTTGTATAAACTCTTTCAAAATGCAGTTGCAGCTATTAAAGGCAGTAAAATAACTGATGTATCTGTAATACAGACCTAGTGTAACACCTTCTGCTTAGTTCATTTAGTTATAAGTTAGTTTATGAATACAACATTTAAAAGAAAGATTAGTTTTAGACCTTTTTAATGTTTATTTATTTTATCTGATAAATATGCATGTTTATTTATTGTCATTTTGCAGAAGTGGTTGCAGGTTGAGTCTAATTTCTGCACGTGGGGGCGTTTCACATCTGCAACTCTGACACACTGTAACAATAAGAGTAGCTGTCTAACGTTAACTTCAGCCCAGTTACGCATGATAACCATTGTCTAATTTTATTGCGACTTAAGGGGGCATTCACGGGATTTCTTCTCCAGATATACCACATGAATCCGGCATATGCTAGTGGTTAGCCAACGTTGCAAACAACGCTAGTTTAGACACGTTCAGGTCGCTATTGCAATTAGCAAGCTGCAATGATTAAAGGCAAATCATATCGATGGTTATAATAAAAAACAAATTCCTGCATTTTATGTTACATTGCAGGAATATTTCAAAGTGTTTGGACCAGCAGTGACAGCACTCTCACTCTTAGCAGCTAGCTGCTAACTCATTTCGAGGGGCACTGTCAGGTTCGTTTGATTTAGTTTCCGTAGTACACCGACGGGGGCGGAGAGACACAGTAACAGCGTGCATCCCTTCGCATGTTCAGAACGTCCCCGCCCGTCCCAGCGAGGCCAGGATGAGAACTATTCGCACCATCAGCTACGTGGGCGGACCGCTACGCCAAAGGAAAACAAACCATAGGACGGCCAGGCCTTGACCCGCCCTACTCGCCCTCTGATTGGCTAGAACTCACTGAGTGCTCCGGTTAGGTTGGTTGTGAATGTCAGGGTAAGCCAATCAGAGGCAGAGAAAGGCATAGTAAGGCGGGACGTGCCTTCGCCATCCTAGGAAACAACACTCGCGAACGCTACAGCAGCTACATGTTACAAAGCCTTTAACTTAGCTCGGAGGCTAACAGAAGACATCATAGTTGGCCTACCAGCTTCTTCATAAGCCTGATTAGACGATACTAACCACGCACTGGTGGAGTGAGCACACTGCTGGTCTGACCATGCTATTTAAAATTATAAAAGTGTCACTCACGGACAGCACGCTGATGCGGAGAGGGGCCTCCAGCAAGCACGCCATCTCTCTTCCCCCGATCGAGCGCCCCAATCGGCGCAACACTTTGCAGACACTCCGCCCCCCCCAGAGCAGCTGTGAGCGGCTTTAACAGAAGTAACTGCCGGCAAGTCCACCGCACTCCTCCTTAGAATAAAAACAGCTGACTATATTCCCTGGTGGGGTTATATATATATATAAATATATATATACATATATATATATACAGATATACAACAACAAAACAACACCGCTAACTTGGCGAGCGTCTGTCAGTGAAGTAAATGTTGTTTATAGATGTGACGTAGGGGACGTCTCATTGAGTTAGATTCGAGACATTAATGCTGCATTCACGGGGCGTCGGAATATTCAGGATGTTTCATTCCTGACTGAGAAATATCACGTGAACGCGTCTCTTAATATTTCCATGACCTCCTAGTCAGAAGATCACAACTATAGAAATAAAACTGATGTCTATGATCACAACTACAAAAAAAAAACTAACTAAAAAACATTTATAAATGTAAGTATTACTAAATGTTGGAGTAATAGTAAAAAACATTTATAAATGTAAGTATTGCTAAATGTTGGAGTAATAGTAATAAACATTTATAAATGTAAGTATTGCTCAATGTTGGAGTAATAGTAAAAAACATTTATAAATGTAAGTATTGCTCAATGTTGGAGTAATAGTAATAAACATTTATAAATGTAAGTATTACTCAATAGTAATAAACATTTATACATTTATAAATGTAAGTATTACTACATGTTGGAGTAATAGTAAAAAACATTTATAAATGTAAGTATTGCTAAATGTGTGAGTAATAGTAATAAACATTTATAAATGTAAGTATTGCTCAATGTTGGAGTAATAGTAATAAACATTTATAAATGTAAGTAAGTATTTGGAGTAAATGTTGAAATGTAATAGTAAAAATAGTAAAAACATTTATAAATGTAAGTATTGCTAAATGTTGGAGTAATAGTAAAAAACATTTATAAATGTAAGTATTGCTAAATGTTGGAGTAATAGTAATAAACATTTATAAATGTAAGTATTGCTCAATGTTGGAGTAATAGTAATAAACATTTATAAATAATAAACATTTATAAATGCTAAATGTTGAGTAATAGTAATAAACATTTATAAATGTAAGTATTGCTCAATGTTGGAGTAATAGTAAAAAACATTTATAAATGTAAGTATTGCTAAATGTTGGAGTAATAGTAATAAACATTTATAAATGTAAGTATTGCTGTTGGAAATAGTAAAAAACATTTATAAATGTAAGTATTACTAAATGTTGGAGTAATAGTAATAAACATTTATAAATGTAAGTATTGCTCAATGTTGGAGTAATAGTAAAAAACATTTATAAATGTAAGTATTGCTCAATGTTGGAGTAATAGTAATAAACATTTATACATTTATAAATGTAAGTATTACTACATGTTGGAGTAATAGTAAAAAACATTTATAAATGTAAGTATTGCTAAATGTGTGAGTAATAGTAATAAACATTTATAAATGTAAGTATTGCTCAATGTTGGAGTAATAGTAATAAACATTTATAAATGTAAGTATTGCTAAATGTTGGAGTAATAGTAAAAACATTTATAAATGTAAGTATTGCTAAATGTTGGAGTAATAGTAAAAAACATTTATAAATGTAAGTATTGCTAAATGTTGGAGTAATAGTAAAAAACTGATGTCTATGATCACAACTACAAAAAACTAACTAAAAAACATTTATAAATGTAAGTATTGCTCAATGTTGGAGTAATAGTAAAAAACATTTATAAATGTAAGTATTGCTCAATGTTGGGTTAATAGTAATAAACATTTATAAATGTAAGTATTGCATACCAGTTTTTCGCTCACATGTACTTTTATTATGCAAATGTTGAGGTACTTGTACTCTACTTGAGTCTTTTCTTTTCACATCACTTTCTACTTCTACTCCGCTACATTTCAGAGTGAAATGTAGTACTTTTTAACCACTACATTCATCTGACAGCTTTAGTTACTAGTTACTTTACACATTAAGATGTCTGCACACACATCACAAACAAAAATATATAAAAACTGCAGTTTTATTATAAATTAAACTAGCCAACAATATAACAGCCTGAAATGATTCGACCAGTTTCTAAAACGTGAGGATTTTTCTGTATTGAGTACTTTTACTTTTAACACTAAGTACATTTTCCTGATGATACTTCAATACATTTATTTAAGTAAAATTTTCAATGCCTGACTTTTTTTTTGAGTATTTTACAGTGTGGTATTAGTACTTTTACTGTACTTAACCCTTGTGTTATCCTCCCGGGTCAAAAACGGACACAAAATTGACATTTTTGTCCCTTTTTCAGACTTTTTTTTTTTAGTTTTCACTAACTCCACCTTACTACCACTAGTTTTACAGTACTTTTTGGAATTCTTGGTCAATATCCCTCATTTATACAGAATTATACCTAATATTTGAGTTAAAAAAGCAGAAATGATGAATTATTTTGACTAATAGTTAAGATCAGAGGAATGAAAGTGATCCATTGTATTTGCGAAGTGCGTTGGAAGGAATCCAATCCATTTTTTGTGGTAATTTGGTTAAAAAGAAACCCATATTTCAGATATAGACATTTTTTAAAGGGGTCAAATTTGACCTGAGGACACCAGAAGAAGAATTGGGACCATCCGAGGAGCAAGTGAATGCAGCGCAACACACCCTTACAAAATAAACCAGAAATACAAATTGTATAACAAATACCAATTTTAGCTGGATGTGCAGGCTACTAAAAAAAACACAAACGTAAACATTTGTATTCCACATTTTTTGTGTGCAGAATCTGCTGCCGCTCATCGAAACTAGTTTGCTCAAGTTTGCGCATGCGCTTTAAGTGGTAGCTGCGAGGTGGGAAAGTTCATTCTTATGGTTGCTCTGCACAAAAAAAACATGATTTTCAGAAAACGTGTGTGACATTAAGGAGTATAAAACTGGACACACATAGTCTTCAGTTGCCCATTCATCGCCGTAAGTATCTGTTTTTTTTTAATATGGATCACTATCGGTTGGTTTTAACACGATGTATTGTTCCATTAGATCCACTGCGTAGCCGAGCTAGCTGTCGCATGTTATGATATGTTGCTAAGTTAAGCAGTTAGGTTGCTTACTAACAGTGTGTTGCAACCCCAGACTGTGTTAATAATGAACAGGCTCTGGTTGTAACTGGACACGGGGTAGACACATTGTTGCAAAGGCCTTGTGGAAACGCGTATTAGACTGGATGCCAAGTAGCCACATGTGTCCAATTAAAGCGATCAACGTTACAATGTGTGCAACGTTACAATGTGTGTTTCCGGGGACAGTCCCGGGTTTTGGTGACCTGTCCCCGGCTGGATCTGTCCCCGGAAATGTCCCCGGTTTTCACTGTGACTGACAGACCCGATACTGGAATGAAAGAAAGAAAACTCTGACCAAACGGAGCCGATCGAGCAGCGCTGCTCAGAGCTCAGAGATGTTTTAGAAAGCCGTATTTTACCATGCTAAAATCACTGATTATTTACATGGAGTCTGGTGGAGATATGCTGCTCTATACACGCTAAAATCACTGATTATTTACATGGAGTCTGGTGGAGATATGCTGCTCTATACACGCTAAAAGTAGTGATTATTTACATGGAGTCTGGTGGAGATATGCTGCTCTATACATGCTAAAAGTAGTGATTATTTACATGGAGTCTGGTGGAGATATGCTGCTCTATACACGCTAAAAGTAGTGATTATTTACATGGAGTCTGGTGGAGATATGCTGCTCTATACACGCTAAAAGTAGTGATTATTTACATGGAGTCTGGTGCGTTTAGCAAACACGCTTTCATGTTTTAAAAAAAGATCTTAATCTTTAACAGGAAGGTCGACCTCCAATATATCCCAGAATATTGCAATATGTTTAAAATGGTAATAATATTGTATCGCGGCGTAAGTATTGCGATGATATCGTATCGGAGGCGTCTGGTGAGTCCCACCCCCCCCCCCTAAAAGCCATGTGATTGCTCTCTGGTCATGACTTTGTGAAAGGAATAGCATCGCCAGTGGGTTGAACTTTGTTGTGTCTGTATCCCCACAGATCGCCTAACGAGTGTCTACAGAGGCCCCCATCGCCGTGCGTGGAGGCCCCGAGGTGGGCACAGGACACAAGCCCACCCTCACTTTGATTTTCTCAGCCGCTTACCTGTTTGTGCAGCATGAAGATTGCGGTAGAAGGCTGTTGCCACGGAGAGCTGGACAAGATCTACGAGACAATCGTCTATCTGGAGAAGAAGGAAGGAGTAAAAGTGGACCTGCTGCTTTGCTGTGGAGACTTCCAAGCGGTGCGGAATGAAGGAGACATGAAGTGCATGGCGGTCCCAGCCAAGTACAGAACGATGCAGACCTTTTACAAGTCAGTTCTTCGGTTCTCATGTTTAACCCTTGTGTTGTCTTCCCATCAAAATGGAAAATCAAGACTTTTGTTTCAATCTATTTTTAACTTTTTCTTACGCTTTTGTCCCTTTTTTCAACACTTATGATGCTTTTTTTTCAATGTTTGTCACTTTTTTTTAAAACTTATTAACTTCAGTTTTATAGTTATTTATGGATTTTATGGTCAATAAACCTCATTTATAGGAAATTATCCCTAATGTTTTGAGTTAGAAAAGCAGAAATTAGGAATTATTGAGACTAAAATTAAAGGAATGGATGTTGATGATAATCACAGACTGGAATATGTCAACTTTTACTCAATACTATTTCAAAAACACTTCCATTTGTTTTACAATGCTATAAAATTGAATAAGACGCCCCAAAATTAATGAAAGTAGAGATTTGTACTTGGAAAAGAGCGTTGGGTGGAATCAATCATGTTATTTTGGGGAATTAAAAAGAACACTGATATATGAAATTGGGTCAATTTGACCCCAGGACAACATGAGGGTTAAAAAAAAGACATTGGTGAGATTAGGGCTGCACCATATGAAGAAAATATGCGATAACAATATTGAATATCGCTATTTCTTTCCATGAATAAACAGATATTAACGTGTACTCAGTTCTGCCTTTCTGCTGCTTTCAGTATTCTGCTAAAATACAACAAATTGCTTGTTGAATTTAAAACAAATGAAAGGAAATGGTTTCCAACAATCAACAAAATTGACTTTAACATAAAGGCACCACTAAAAACAAAAACTAAAGACAGTTACATTTTAAGTAGCCTCGCGTTGCTAGACCTTCGGGCTAGTCTACACAGCATGCTGGGGTGGGAGAAAAGTACATGCTCTGGCTTATTGGCATTTCTTTAAACCAATCACAGTCATCATGGAGGGCTAGCTGTCTGGATTTACCCTGCAGAGACCCGAGGACCAGGTAACCATAGTCCTCAGATTGGACAGATAGTCTAGCTAGCTGTCTGGATTTACCCTGCAGAGACCTGAGGACCAGGTAACCATAGTCCTCAGATTGGACAGATAGTCTAGCTAGCTGTCTGGATTTACCCTGCAGAGATCTGAGGACCAGGTAACCATAGTCCTCAGATTGGACAGATAGTCTAGCTAGCTGTCTGGATTTACCCTGCAGAGACCTGAGGACCAGGTAACCATAGTCCTCAGATTGGACAGATAGTCTAGCTAGCTGTCTGGATTTACCCTGCAGAGATCTGAGGACCAGGTAACCATCGTCCTCAGATTGGACAGATAGTCTAGCTAGCTGTCTGGATTTACCCTGCAGAGACCTGAGGACCAGGTAGCCATAGTCCTAAATCCACCGAGTTTAGAGCAATCTCGTGAATGGAACATCTGGGATAGTGCCGTTTTCTACTGATATTTTCACTAAACTAACACAAAAAGAATCAGTGTTTTTTGCGCTATGTTGCACCTTTTCACGGTGTGTTTATTGCGCCAGTTGATACCGCGTTTGTTTCAGGTACTATTCTGGAGAGAAGAAGGCTCCAGTCCTGACCATCTTCATCGGAGGGAACCATGAGGCTTCCAACCACCTGCAGGAACTGCCTTATGGAGGCTGGGTGGCACCCAGCATTTATTATCTGGGTAGGGACCAGAAGACAGTACATATGATTATTCTGTCTACCTTATTTTGGTAGTTCCCAGGCCTGACCATATTTCCGCAGGTTACGCCGGCGTCGTTCGCTACAAAGGGATTCGAATTGGCGGCTTATCTGGGATCTTCAAATCACGAGACTACAGAAGGGGTGAGATTTTTTTTAAATTTTTTGACTGTCTAAATGCTTGAAGTTATACACACTATGCAGTATGTTTACAAGAGATGTTTGCTCTTTTAAGGTCACCATGAGTTCCCTCCATACAATCCTGACACACTCCGAAGTGTATACCACATCCGAAATATTGAGGTTTTCAAATTGAAGCAGGTAAATATAGATTCAGCTTGTACTCTTTCAAAATATTATCCATTTATTTCTCTTAAATAGGGGTCTTCAACTTTTTTTAAGCCAAGGACCCCTTAACTTTTAGCGTTATAGAGCAGCATATCTCCACCAGACTCCATGTAAATAATCACTACTTTTCCATGTAAATAATCACTACTTTTTAGTGTGTATAGAGCAGCATATCTCCACCAGACTCCATGTAAATAATCACTACTTTTAGCATGTAAAGAGCAGCATATCTCCACCAGACTCCATGTAAATAATCACTACTTTTAGCGTGTATAGAGCAGCATATCTCCACCAGACTCCATGTAAATAATCACTACTTTTAGCATGTATAGAGCAGCATATCTCCACCAGACTCCATGTAAATAATCACTACTTTTAGCATGTATAGAGCAGCATATCTCCACCAGACTCCATGTAAATAATCACTACTTTTAGCATGTATAGAGCCAGCATATCTCCACCAGACTCCATGTAAATAATCAGTGATTTTAGCTCTGAGAGAGACAGCTCAGGGACCCCCTGCTACATATATTGTATAACATTAAGTTTTCATATTAAACTCTGAGGACCCTCTTGGGGTACTGGACCCCCTGTTGAAGAATCCCTGCTCTAAACAATGCATATTGACTCGTTATTATTTCCACTAAGATCCAGATGCCCATAGACATTTTCATGAGCCATGACTGGCCTCGTGGAATCTACCACTATGGAAGTACGGGGGAATTGTTACGGAAGAAGAAGTTTCTGCGTCAGGAAGTGGAGTCCAACACACTGGGAAGTCCTGCTGCTGAGGAGCTCCTATCTCACCTCCAGCCCAGCTACTGGTTCTCTGCACATCTTCATGTGAAATTTGCCGCGGTTATGCAACATCCGGTGAGAGTGACAGTGTTTTGCAGCCAGCGTCAGTATAAGCTGCTGATGCATTTTAGATTGGGATTTTAATAATCCTGGGTACCAACTAGGGTCGCACGATATGTGGAAAATATGCCTTAAAGTGCTCATGTTACACAAATTTTCAGGTTCATAATTGTATTTAGAGGTTTTTTCAAAAAAAACACCATATTTTAGTTGTACTGCACATTGCTGCCGCTCCTCTTTTCACTTTCATTTTATTCACTTTGTAAACTTATTAAATACACAACAAAAACATATTTAACACAATTTAGGAAAGGGGGAAAAGCATAAAATGAGCCCTTCACTGACTACTTGCGATAAACAGATTAAAGTGTACTCAGCTCTGCATTTCTTCTGCTTTCAGTATTTTGGTAAAATACAAAAAAAATGATCGTAGAGTTTAAAACAAATTCAATCAAATCAAGTCCTTTTCTTTTTAAGATCATGTTTTGGGCATTTTAGGCCTGTATTTGTATAGGACAGCTGAAGACATGAAAGGGGGGAGAGAGAGGGGGAATGACACGCAGCAAAGGGAGGAGTAAACCTCCATATACGGGCGCCCGGGAAATCAGTTCCAACCTTCTTTACTGAACAAATTGAACATTGAATTGAATATAAAAATGTTTTGTGAAATCTTTATACAGGTTCGGGGGGTGGTCGGCTGCAAACAAAAACTCAAACACTGTCTCTGCTAGAATAAATGTCTTTTTATTCTAGCAGAGAATACAGCAGGGCAACAAGCATTGCAACAGTCACTCAATACGTGATGCTAAGTGAACACTACTTTAGAGCTCTTACCCCTGACACAGGACTGGAGAGCCGTCAGTCCGAGCAGAGCAGCATCAACGTGGCTGGGCATCCGTACGCGACCCGCAGCAGACTCTGCCAGACCGAGGGACTCCCCGTCTTTTATTCTCTAGTAAAACAAAGGATCGGGTGCGAGCAAGGACGGCCAGTCCCTGCTCTCAGCCCATCCTCTGTGAGCAGGTGTCCTGCCCCGAAAGCATGTTTTCGAAACAAGAAGGCCGCTCTCAAAACATGGGCTGACCAAAACAGGTTATACAACTGATAAATGAAACACAAAACAATGAATACAGCAAAGCAACAGTGTATTAACGAGTTATATAAGTGACCCACTTAGCTGTTGTCAAGGAACATTATGCAAAATAAACTTTTTCCTCCACAAAAAAAAGAGAGATTTTAAAGTGGTTTTCTTCTGATGACAGTTGCCTTTTTTTTTTTATATTGCAATGACAATTTAAAAACAACTATATATTGTACCAATCTAATATTCCAATGTATGTATCACACCAACTCATTGAATACTCTTGTCTTTAGCCTAAAGCTAATGCTGCGCCACGTGTGACCAAGTTCCTGTCCCTGGATAAATGTCTGCCCTACAGGGAATTCCTACAGGTGGGAGATGTTTTTTATAAGTTCCCCGTCTGGTTGAAGGTGTAGGAGCGGTAGGTATAAGCAACGATGTCATGTGCTCGCGTTGCAGATTGTGGATGTTCCAGAAAGACCGGGTTCATCTGAGGGTCTTGAGTATGATCCAGAGTGGCTCGCTATTTTGAAGGCCACCAACAGTCTGCAGAGGACCACACCTCACCCCTGGAACCCCCCAGAGAACAACGGCCTGCACGAACGGTAATATATTTAGATGTAAAGTTAATAAAGGTAATATATTTAGATGTAAAGTTAATAAAGGTAATATATTTAGATGTAAAGTTACAGGCAAAGGACCCAAGATTGCCACAAGCATAGCTCGTAGACATGTGGTCTTGGTTTTGATTCATTTGATGATTTAAAAAAACAAACAACATGATAACTGCACAGCAGTAATCACACAGGCAGACATACAAAATCTACGAGGATTAAAAAAAGTCCTATTTCAATTGTTGCCCTCTAGTAAAACCTTTCAGATAATAGATTAGATTAGATTAGATTAGATTAGATTAGATTAGATTAGATTAGATTAGATTAGATTAAACTTTACTGTCATTACACAGGTACTAACCAGAAGTGCAATAGCAGCCGGTGCAGGATATACACTGGTTCCATAAGTGCAGGACATGGCTATGTACTGAATAAATATGGAAATTAATACTATTATAAACAGAATTTTACAGATGGGTTTGTCCTATGAATATAAAATATAGATTACTAGTATTGTGAGCAAGATTTACAGCTGGATATGTACTGAATATAATATAATATACAGGTGGATATTACTATAAGTAGAAATTTGACAGATATGTACAATGTACATAATATACTACTGGTTTAGAGAGTTTACAGGTGAATATGTACTATGAATATATATACAGGCGGCTTATAGACAGATTTTTTTTACAGATATATATAATAATTTAGGCTAAAATGAGCAGTATAACAATGATTTAAGGTAGTATAAATAAAGTTTGGGCAGAAGCTATCCGAATTAAAGTACAGTGGAAAATAATTGCATATTACAATTAAAGTACGGTATTGCAGATGTATATGTACACAATTGGTACTGTAATACAATCAACATATACTGTATAAAGTCATGACAACGTGTGTTTTTCTTGGTCATAAAAGTATAAAGGTTTGATGGAAAATGCTAACCATTTCTTTAAGGTCACTTTAAACGTGCTCAGTTACTCACTCAGATATGAAATTAAATTATATTAAATTACACACAGTCGCACACAGTTTGTGTAGCATTTGGCAATGCATACAGGTGTGTAACATAGACTTGATCATCCCAGAGAATGTACAAGCTATAGAGAAATACACACAGAAAAGCACTAAAAAAAAAATGCCATGCACAACGCTGTTCAGTTGCTTAAAAAACGTAGAATTAATTTTAAGCAATTGAAATTAATTGAAAAAATTGATTTAACAAATTTTGATTTTGCAGTTTACTTAAAAATAACTAGAAGGGGACTGAGTCCTTTGCAGCGCCCCGGGTTGGAATCCAACCTGCGGCCCTTTGCTGCGTGTCACCCCCCATCTGTCCCCCCCTTTCCTGTGTATTCACTCCAAAAAAATCTAAAAAAAAAAAAAAGAAGGGCACTCAGAGAGTGCAGATGTCCGCCAAGGCACGCCTTAACTCCCAGCTAGCGTTCATGTAAATTCTTCCAGTAGGGAATTTATTTTTCAGATTATTCCGACAGCACATGAATGCAGCACGAATGCCCAATCTCGAAAATGCTACCGAAATTGAAAAATAACTTATCTACGCCGTAATTCAGATCCACTCCAAAATTGAAATGGTTCTTCCTTGGTGCAGGCTCCACCTGTCCACCAAGCGTGGCACTAATCAGACTAGGGGTTTTTCCGTAATCCTGCTGACAGACCGACAAACCGTGCCAAAAACAAGACCCCCTTGGCTGAGGTACCGACTCAGCTGTCGGGGGTCACAGTTTAGCTCCATGCTGTCATTTATGATACTGAACTTCTAATACATTTGTTTGAATGACTTTTCATTTTGGAAGACTGTGCTAAGAAATACATGATCTTATTTATCTGTCATTTTAATTATATATGTATGCATGAACGCATGTATATACATCTTTTATTCTGAAGTTTTTTTTTTTTACATGTTCAAATAAACTACTAAACTAAATAATACTGAACATCTGCACCCGTCAGGTGGGACTTCAGACCTTCAGAAGCAGCTATGATGAAGGTGGTGGAGGATTTGAACGGCGACCTCGCCATCCCAGACAACTTTAGCCGGACTGTGCCCGCCTATGACCCCAACAGGCCTCAGCCCCACATCCCTCCAACCTGCCACACCAACCCCCAGACCACCGAGCTCTGCGCCACGCTCGGTCTCACAGACCTCTACGCCTATTCGGGGCAGGGAGGCGGTGATTTGGGGAGAGTTCAGGGCAGTACCGGAGGGGAGGAGGAGGAGGATGACGAAGACGGCCATAGCGTGGGAAGTGCGGACGAACCCAGCGAGTACCCAACCGACACCTCGGGATTGTCGGGTTCATTTAATCCCGATGAGATCACAATAGAGGACGAGTGGGAGGAGGAGGAGGAGGGGGGGCAACTCCAAGGGAGATCAGCTCCCTGATGGACCCGTGGGTGACCTCCACACCCCGAGCCGTATGGTCCTGCCCGCGCCCAAATCCGACACCTCGCCCCCCACCCTTATGTCCCACCTGATGAACCTGCCGCCCCCCCTCCACTCGACCCCGGCTGTCGGCCTCTCACGCCGAAGCAGAAAGGAGGCAACGCTGTGAGGACGACGATGACGAGGAAGAGGAAGAGGAAGACGCCTCGTCAGCCGTACGGGTCCTGAAACGTAGCAGCGCCGAGGCCAAAGGTCCCGGCAGCGCGAGCACAACGCCCTGCATCAAACGCAGGAACCAGGAGATCTACACGGCAGCGGGGGAGGACGAGGCCGAGGGTTAGAGGTCGGGGGGAGGTCAGGCTGAAAGGTGAGGACTCGCTCCATACCAGTAGTTACACAGCGTACAGTTCTCTCTGAGTTTTATTGATTTATTAAACCTTGTATTAATTTATGTAAAGCCTGACAGTAAGTCTTCCTTTTATACAGCTACTGGCTTGACAAAGCAGAGGTATGGCTTTTTTAAAAATATCCTAAAAGCAGTCTGTACACGACAAGAGAGGATTAGTTCCCACGGTGTCTAGCCATGGGAATGTTTGTCCTCCTTTTGTTCAAATATAATTTGTATATATTTTAATTAAACCAAGGGAATTTAGTTTTTTGTGTTGTATTCTTTTTTTTTTTTTTTTATACATGTAATTTCAAGACAATGAGTAAAGTTGCTGAACAATTAAAAAAAAAAAAAAGTGTTTTTTTATCAGAAATATGGATTTCTTTCAACCAAATTGCCCAAAAATAAAATGGATGACTTCATACAACGTTCTTCGGGTGACATTGATTACTTTCAAAGAATTCTTTGGGTTGTTTTATTTAATCTTATAGCATTTGAACTTTGACATAAACCCATCTGAGATCCACTCAACACCCTCTGATCTGAACTATTAGTCTAAATAATTCATAATTTCTGCCTTTTTAACTAAAACCTCATGTATAATTTGATATAAATGAGGTTTGTTGACCATGAATTCCAAGAATAACTCAAGAACAAGAATAACTAATAAATGGAAGTGAATGCTGTTTAATTTATCTAATGTGCTGTTAGTGTCCTGCAGGGGGGAGAACAAATTATTTTATCTTTAATTTGAAAATGGCATTTGTACTTCAAATGTCTTATTTTAAGACCCCTAATTACTCCCCCTTATTTATTTATTTATTTTTTATTTTTCTCAGCCTGGTTGTGAATCTGGAAAAACAAAACAAAAAGAACTAAATAATTCCCCGGAGACCAATATTTGTTGAAATCAAACAGATTTATAACATTTATTTATTAGAGTCCCCTTTTTTTTTTTTAAATGATCCATTCCAGGTTTACAGGTGTGCTCTGCTAACATACACGTTCATTAAAATTCAAGACAATAATAATTAACATACAGTGTCTTCGTCTAGATCTCTTTACATCCACACAAAGAGCCGATGCAGACGAGCCTAATGACGTCATTGGTTTATAACCTCAGGGAATGTTTTCCTGCACTTTGCCTACCAAGCACAAATACATGAGTCACAGGAAAAAGAGAAACTGGGAATAGGCACTTCTGTTTTTTTTATTGTGTGTGCATGTCTTCATTAATTCACTTCCTCATGTTGTTCAGCCAAGCACACAACTCTCTCTCTTGTGTTTAAGGAGCATCTCATTAAGTTAAATGGCGATCACTATGGTTTCATGTTCACCAACTTAAGCTTAGGACAACGGGCAAATGGGCTGATTTTCTCCGACAGGGCACATGGTACAGGTTTATTACGACGGTCACATTTTCGTATCCTCTTCCTAACTTCCATTCCTTCCATAATATTTCATTTATCTGATGCCAATTTCATCTGAGCAGAGCCACACATGGACTACCACATTTCTTGCTATTACAGTAACGCCCATCGCTCATTGTAACAATTAAAAAAATAAGATTAAGCCATTTAATAAATACAGCGACTATTGTATGTTTGAGAGATGTTTAGTTTAGATTTAATGGTTTTCTGCGTATACTGTACATCAAAATAGTAGTCCCGGGACTGTAGACACTGCAGATCAGGTCTATATTGTTGCTGTGAAGAGCCTAGGAGCACTCAAGCAAGGCATTGAAACCCAAACCTTTATTTTTTGGGATAACAGGGCACTTCAGCAATTTTTTCTTTTTCTTTCTTTCTTTTTTTTTTTTTTAAACAACCAAGTCAGTCGGACCAAAATGTCAAATTTCCCTCACATGATGAGTTTCTATCTGGACGTGAGAGGAGACACTGGAGCAGTCGAGAGAGAAGTCAACACACCGGACAATAAATACGAACAAATGGACTTATGTCAGGGGAAACCGGGCCGCGGGTCTTATCTACTACGAGCCGGGTCTGCGCTAGTAACCCCAGGGCAGGGGAGGGGGGATTACACATCCTGGGGTCATTCCAGGGGTTCAACATGTGGCATTATGCACAGCAGGATCGGAGCCATTCGGGACTAGGAGGAGGCAAAGCAAGCGGACGCAAGCTCTGACAAAGCAGAAGAAGAAGAAAGCAGTCACGACCTAACAATTTGGCTCGACCCTTTTTTTTTTTTTTTGTCTCCCTTTTTTTTAATTTAATATCACTTTTTTCCTTTCCTGGCCACTGTGACTGAAATGATGCGAGGTTGAATTACAGAAGAAAAATCACAATTAGTGCTGTTAAACTACAATGTCTTCCACATTCTCTTGTATTTTCCTCCTCTCATTCTCAGTCTACCTCCTCCTCTTGTAACCTTTCTTCTCCAACTCGGTTTGCTCTTCCTTTCCCTTTTTTTATTTTCTCCTTTTGAATTTCTGTCTGCTTTGACAGGAGGATGAGTGGAGGGTAGGTAAGGGAGGAGGTGGACCCGGGTTCCCCAGCATCAGGCCCACCCCTTTTAACTTGGTTGAAGGAGACAGGATGGTTGAAGGGCCGTGGTGGTGTGGATGGTGGAGTACTGGTGGATGGTGGAGTACTGTGGCGGTCTAGTTCCCACCGCAGCAGGCTCGAGTAGAGTGGGCGTCTGGGTCCTGGAGGTTGACTCCCCGATGCCGCGCTGCATGTGTTGGGTTCTGGGTGTCTGTTTTTGGCATCTTTTTTGCTACAATGAGAAGACATAAATAGCAGAAATATTTCTAATGAAAGCTCATTGTGGGAGACTTCAGATACAGTATTAGGGACCACTAAGGTCTATATAAAGAGACTTCAGATACAGTATTAGGGACCACTAAGGTCTATATAAAGAGACTTCAGATACAGTAATAGGGGACCACTAAGGTCTATATAAAGAGACTTCAGATACAGTATTAGGGACCACTAAGGTCTATATAAAGAGACTTCAGATACAGTATTAGGGGACCACTAAGGTCTATATAAAGAGACTTCAGATACAGTATTAGGGACCACTAAGGTCTATATAAAAGAGACTTCAGATACAGTATTAGGGGGTCTACCACTAAGGTCTATATAAAAAGAGACTTCAGATACAGTATTAGGGACCACTAAGGTCTATATAAAAGATACTTCAGATACAGTATTAGGGACCACTAAGGTCTATATAAAAGAGACTTCAGATACAGTATTAGGGACCACTAAGGTCTATATAAAGAGACTTCAGATACAGTATTAGGGGACCACTAAGGTCTATATAAAAGAGACTTCAGATACAGTATTAGGGGACCACTAAGGTCTATATAAAGAGACTTCAGATACAGTATTAGGGACCACTAAGGTCTATATAAAATATTTTTTTTTCAGGAGGAAACACTGAAAATGTTTTAAAAATCCTCACATCTCCCAATGTCTGTCAATCCTTTCAAGGGTTCTTGGACCTAGATCAGCATTCAAAATAAAATCTCTTGTTCAACTGCTCGTGGCTTAAAAGGTGGAGTCTGCAATTCTTGAGAAAGATTGTTGATATTTCAATTCAAACACCCAAACAGATACACCCTTCCTGTCAGTGCTGTTTGTATTTATTTTTTTAACTGCCTCTCTCTTGCATCCATGGCCTTTCCCCCGTCCTGTGCATGAACACAAACAGGGCTGCTGTTGTTTTGGCGGGATTAGTGTTGTGAGTCACTTTGTTTGTTTCCCCATCTACAGGACCATTTAAAGCGCCCATATTAAGCTCATTTTCAGGTTCATAATTGTATTTTGAGGTTGTATCAATTTCAAAAAACACCATATTTTTGTTGTACTGCACATTTCTGCAGATCTTGCTTTCACCCTGTGTGTTTAGGTGTTTGTTTTAGCTCCAGAGTGAGACATCGCACTATCTTTGTTGGGAGTTGTACATGTGCAGTAGCTATAGGTAAGGCTCACATCAGCTAGATACACTTCTCCAGCTTTGGTCAGTACAAGGCAGGATTAGCTGGGAGACTTCTTCTAGACGAGGGGAACTTGTGGAATACCTGCAGAACGGGGACAGGAAGTAGTTCTTTGGGAGATTCTGGTCAACTAGTGTGCGTTGTAGCAATGTTTTGCCATTGATAACGAGCTAGCATGCCAAGGTTAGCCACCTCGTCTCGGCTAGTGACGCAGAAAGCCAGCTCAGCTTTTCAAGTATGTGTGTGGAAGCATAATATGGGCACTTTAAATCTGTGAGGACATTTTTAATATGCACAAACACCCTGGACCAAAGATATAATCTACTAAGTGAGGGTGATAACTCAGGTGGCCTGAATCTCATTCCCTTCGAAAAATAAAAGTCACATTTTTTGTTTGTATGATCGGACACTCACCGATGGCCAGGAAGAGCTCATTGACGTTCATGGCTGTCTTAGCCGAAGTCTCCATAAAGAGCAAGCCAGTGTCTTCAGCATACGTCTGGGCTTCCTGCACCATACAACACACAAACAAATACTAATATAACACCGGCAGGAATACTAAGGTCTGACAAGAACTTGAAGGGTTCTTTAGCAGTAGCAGGCCCTCAGTCGAGCCCAAACCGTGACCACAACACACAAATCCTGGAACTGTGACATGTGTTTTGTAGGCTTGTTTTGCCAAGCACCCGCTGACTCACTCAATCAAGTACTTTACCACCAGTATTTGTCAGCAGATGAACAATTTATGGTAAACATTTGTAGGGAACTATTATCAAGTCTGGATCAACAGAAGTACGTTTCCAGGATGTGAGGATGTTTCCCTCTCTTTCTGCTGTGTGTGCGTCGCCGTTCTCAAACTCTCGTTCGCTTCGGGAATCAACAACAACATTTGAGCTAGTAAGCTACACTCTGACAAGGGTGAGTTTTTAAGGAAATGTGGATGGTGCAACAAGGCAGGCCTGTTTGGTTCTTTCAGGGAATGATTGTAAAGATTTACAAAGAATACGTTGACGGCGTCTCCTCTCTAACTGGGACGTTTTGGGACAGATTGGGGGGATCGCTGTGGACAAAGTACACATGGAGATACTCTGGTAAGAGATAATGAGGTGTAACCATGTATCAGCTGATTTAAATAGCTCACGTTACTGTTTTATATGAACAGTTAACTTCATTTAATATTGTATGTGGCGTTTTTCCTAACAAATCACCTGACATCGCCAGTTGATTACCATGCAACTTCAGAGATAAAGATAAATCAGTTTTGGTTGGTTAGTTAGGTATTAGCCAAAAAACCGGGGTGTCTCACCTCATACTCTACTAGTCTCCTCTCTGCCAAGTCGGCCTTGTTCCCGGCCAGGGCAATAACGATGTTCGGACTGGCCTGCCTCTGCAGCTCCTTCACCCAGGCCTTGGCTCTCTCGAACGTCTCCTGCAGAGACACAGCAGCAGGTAAGAAAAACCACCAACCCCCTGCTCGTACACAACAATTACATATAATCTCAGACACAAGCGAGCGGACAGCATTATCACAAAGAGAACACGGTTTTATAAGAGCTTCTTTCCATCTGCAGTGAGACTTTTGGCCAAAACAAAATGAACTATTTTGCTCAGGGCCAGTGGAACATAACATATCTGTGCAATACACCTGTGCATCTTATTTATTTATTTAATAATAACTGTGCACTTCAATATCCTATAAGGGGCTGTCTTTAGGGGCCAAGGGCAATATGCAATTATACATTATGCAATCAAGGAATGCAAATTTATTTATTTATTTTTATTTGTATTTTTTAATGGTTTTGTGCAATTTTATTTATTTATAATGTAAATGCTTTGTGTGTCTTTTTAAACTTGGGCTGGGTAATATATCGATATAATATCCACATCGATACATGAGGCTAGATATCTTAAATTTTGGATATCGTGATAGTGTTGTCTTTTCCTGGTTTTAAAGGCTGCATTACAGTAAAGTAATGTCATTTTCTGGACTTACTCACTCTTATATTGTTTGCCTTTACCCACCTAGTCATTGTAGGCACATAATAGGTGATTATTTATCAACCTTTTTATTGTGTAAATATTTTGTGAAAGCACCAATAGTCAACATTTTACCATGTTGCCACAATATTGCCATTAATGCATTTGTTCAAAAATATTATGATATTTAAAATTCTCCATATCGCCCAGCTGTACAACACACATGTAAACAAGAGTTCTCCATGAAGCTGTTCATGGAGAACATTCATCAGTTAGGGGACAAGCTGCTCGCCTCCTAAGGTTAACGAATGCATAGAGCGTTAATTCAATTTATTCATTTATATATCGCCAAATCTCAACAAGTTATCTCATTGCGCTTTTCATAAAAGAGCAGGTCTAGACCGTACTCTGTGACGTTATTTAGAGAAACCCAACAGCTGGGTCGTATACTGCTATATGTTAATATCTTGGGTGCTTTTTATCTAATGTTGTGATGTAACTTCTGGCCTTAAAGACTGTCGTACAGTCAGTAAAAATAATTCATGTATTCGGGCGATGTGAAGAAAATCAGAATATTCCTGACAACATACGGTATGTACATCGATATCGATGTTGTGGGGGTTGACAATCTGAGCTTTCACTAAATATTTAAGAGATTTTAGATAAATAATCATCAATGTGGTAAACAGTTTCAAGTGAAATTTTAGAGAAAACAGCCTTATACTGACTATGTTTAGACACATGTACAAAAATAGTGTGATGAAACAAATCTGCAATTCTTCAAATGATATTACCTCAAAATGTTGGAAAGGCGCCCCAAGCAGTTGGGGGTTCAGTGCCTTGCTCAAGACCACCTTGGCAGGGCCCAGGAGGTGAACTGGCACCTCTCCAGCTACCAGTCCACCGCCATACTTTGGTCGGTATGTGGACTTGAACCTGCGGTTTCCAACCAACTCCCTAAACCTTGTGATGCTAGGTAAAATTATAATAATATTTAGGACGCATTTTGTCACTATTGCCCATTTATTTTATACTTTACCGGCTTGGTGATGTCAAAGACAACAATGGCAGCCTGAGCGCCACGGTAGTACATCGGAGCCAGGCTGTGGTATCGCTCTTGTCCTGCGGTGTCCCAGATCTCAAACTTCACTGTGGTGTCATCTAGACACACCGACTGAGCCAGGAACGCAGCTGGACATGAAGAAGAGAAGTGCCGATTGAAAACACACCTCTACTCATTATACTAAGGCCAACCATAACACACCGTCCTTCCTGCGTCCTTCACCAACGAACCATTTTTACTCCTTCTCTTGTGTTGCTGCTGTGTTATTTATAATCACTGCGTTACTGCTGTTCAACTGTTTTGTTACTGTCTCTTATTTCTGTGTTCCTTTTAATAGCAATGTCACACGCTTTTTAAATATTTTTTGTAACATACAGCAAACGTCCCCTGAACACACTGTAAAAAACATCTCACTATCTGCTAGCTGCCTGTCCCCTGAACACACTGTAAAAAACATCTCACTATCTGCTAGCTGCCTGTCCCCCCTGAACACACTGTAAAAACATCTTCTCACTATCTGCTAGCTGCCTGTCCCCAGAACACACTGTAAAAAACATTTCACTGTCTGCTAGCTGCCTGTCCCCAGAACACACTGTAAAAAACATCTCACTATCTGCTAGCTGCCTGTCCCCTCAACACACTGTAAAAACATCTCCTTACTATGTGCTAGCTGCCTGTCCCCTGAACACACTGTAAAAAACATCTCACTATCTGCTAGCTGCCTGTCCCCTGAACACACTGTAAAAAACATCTCACTATCTGCTAGCTGCCTGTCCCCTGAACACACTGTAAAAAACATCTCACTATCTGCTAGCTGCCTGTCCCCTGAACACACTGTAAAAACATCTTCTCACTATCTGCTAGCTGCCTGTCCCCAGAACACACTGTAAAAAACATCTCACTGTCTGCTAGCTGCCTGTCCCCAGAACACACTGTAAAAAACATCTCACTATCTGCTAGCTGCCTGTCCCCTCAACACACTGTAAAAACATCTCCTTACTATGTGCTAGCTGCCTGTCCCCTGAACACACTGTAAAAAACATCTCACTATCTGCTAGCTGCCTGTCCCCAGAACACATTGTAAAAAACATCTCACTATCTGCTAGCTGCCTGTCCCCTGAACACACTGTAAAAAAACATCTCACTGTCTGCTAGCTGCCTGTCCCCAGAACACACTGTAAAAACATCTTCTCACTATCTGCTACCTGCCTGTCCCCAGAACGCACTGTAAAAAACATCTCCTCACTATCTGCTAGCTGCCTGTCCCCAGAACACACTGTAAAAAACATCTCACTATCTGCTAGCTGCCTGTCCCCAGAACACATTGTAAAAAACATCTCACTATCTGCTAGCTGCCTGTCCCCTGAACACACTGTAAAAAAACATCTCACTGTCTGCTAGCTGCCTGTCCCCAGAACACACTGTAAAAAACATCTCACTATCTGCTAGCTGCCTGTCCCCAGAACACACTGTAAAAAAACATCTCACTGTCTGCTAGCTGCCTGTCCCCAGAACACACTGTAAAAAACATCTCACTATCTGCTAGCTGCCTGTCCCCAGAACACACTGTAAAAACATCTTCTCACTATCTGCTAGCTGCCTGTCCCCAGAACACGCTGTAAAACATCTCACTATCTGCTAGCTGCCTGTCCCCAGAACACACTGTAAAAAACAACAACACACACACACACACACACACACACCTCCTATGGTTGTCTCCTGGAACTCATCAAATTGTCCCTTGACGAACCGCAGCACCAGGCTGGATTTGCCCACAGCCATGTCACCCAGCAGCACCAGCTTGAACTGGCAGATCTTGGTTTGTGGTAGTGTGCCGTTGGAGCGGCCTCCACTCCCTCTGGAGCTCATACCGGCCCGCGTAAGAGACGGCAGGGGGGCTGGGCCTCCTCCCTGGGGTGGAGATGGGTGCTTCTGGGGTGTCAGTCACTTCCACAGTGTGGTCTATAGTCTGGCCGATTGGTGTCTTGACCTCTCTGAATGAAGAAGTGAAAGGTTTTGTTTTAGTGCAAGGTTACATAATATCTTGGTTTCTTTCTCCAGGCAAAACACACTGGGATTTCTAAGGAAGGGTGGAGAGTTTGTTGGCAGGATTAGCAAAAGAAATGTTCTCATTGCAGAATCATGAATCTTTATTGGCCAAGTATGTGCACACACACAAGGAATTTGACTTTGTTTTTTTTTCATTTCTGTCAATGTTAAACAGAATAGACTTGCAGCTTAAAAACAAGGACAGCAAAGGTAGAACAAACAGCAGCTGCATTCCTTAACCCTTGTGTTGTCATCCCGTCAACGAAGGTCACTTTCTTTTCAACATTATCGCTTTTCCCCAACATTTTTGTCACTTTTTCAATGTTGTGGGTGCTTTTTTTTGGTGTTTCTTCCAAAGTTTTTTGATATTTTTAATGTTGACATTTTCAGCGCTTCTTTCGACGGCCCAGAAAATTAACTGAAAACGGGTCAATTTGACCCAAGAACAACATGGAGGGTTAAAGGGGACATGAAAAACTCAATTTTCCAGTGCTGGAATCTGGAGTGTCTACCAACCCCCATTCTGTGAAATAAACCAACCATCTCGTTTACACATACATGGTTAATTTTTGAAAAACGGAGACATTTCCCTTCGTTTACACGCAAACAGAGAATTTGCCTCTGAAAGATGAGTTTTCTAAAGATTCCACCGAGAGTGGAGATTTTGGAAAACTTTGTTTGCAGGTTTGCATGTAAAATGAGACAAACGGAGGTTTAGGCAGCCGACGTCAGAGTATGCGCCAGAACTTGCACCCGCGCCAAAAGTTTACATTTTCATTTGGCTGTTTTAGTAAGGGGACCAGATTTCTCAGACAAAATCCGGGGACATTTTCAGCTCAGAAGTGTAAATACCTCCAAAAAACGGGGACACTAGACCTAGAGCTGTTCTCATTAGGGGCTGAGCCCCCCATAAAGGTCTGATCCTAGAATCACCCCTGCTGCTACTTTATACTTGTAGTCCACTACGCCTCAGAAGGGAATGTGATGTTTACTGAACTACATTTATCTGACAGCTTTTGCTTTATTGCTTCAGGCTTGTTTCTGCAACAGCTCATTGAGTATCGGATACAATATAAACTATTGAGGAAAGATGTTCCTTTGACATTGATGCAGTATGAAACGAGATCGCTGCAGTCGGCAGCAGAGAAACAAGCTACAATGGAAGTTAATGGGAGAATTGTCCAGCTTGTATTTACGTTCATAAAGTGCTCGTTTTGCTGCTGACAGACTCAGATTAATATTCTAAGTGTCTGATAACATTATGGAAAGGATTTCTAAGGAGGCTGACCTTTCTGTTAAAGATTAAGATCATTTTTTAAAACATAAAAGTCTGCGTCATTGTGTTCGCTAACCCCACCAGACTCCATGTAAAAAATCACTACTTTTAGCATGTATAGAGCAGCATATCTCGACCAGACTCCATGTAAATAATCACTACTTTTAGCGTGTATAGAGCAGCATATCTCCACCAGATTCCATGTAAATAATCACTACTTTTAGTGTGTGTAGAGCAGCATATCTCCACCAGACTCCATGTAAATAATCACTACTTTTAGTGTGTGTAGAGCAGCATATCTCCACCAGACTCCATGTAAATAATCACTACTTTTAGAGAGCAGCATATCTCCACCAGACTCCATGTAAATAATCACTACTTTTAGCGTGTATAGAGCAGCATATCTCCACCAGACTCCATGTAAATAATCACTACTTTTAGCGTGTATAGAGCAGCATATCTCCACCAGATTCCATGTAAATAATCAGTGATTTTAGTGTGTATAGAGCAGCATATCTCCACCAGACTCCATGTAAATAATCACTACTTTTAGCATGTATAGAGCAGCATATCTCCACCAGACTCCATGTAAATAATCAGTGATTTTAGTGTGTATAGAGCAGCATATCTCCACCAGACTCCATGTAAATAATCAGTGATTTTAGTGTGTATGGTAAAGACTCCATGTAAATAATCAGTGATTTTAGCATGGTAAAATACGGCTTTCTAAAACATCTCTGAGCTCTGAGCAGCGCTGCTCGATCGGCTCCGTTTGGTCAGAGTTTTCTTTCTTTCATTCCAGTATCGGGTCTGTCAGTCACAGTGAAAACCGGGGACATTTCCGGGGACAGATCCAGCCGGGGACAGGTCACCAAAACCCGGGACTGTCCCCAGAAACCGGAGACGTCTGGTCACCCTATATTTTAGGGACTCTGATTGGCTAACGTGGGCTTGAGCTTCTCGTTACACTGCCCCCTACAGGTCTGGCATGCTCTTGATGGCATGTAGACACATGTAAACATAGAATTTGTCATATGCAGGCTCATTAAATTAATACCCTAACCCCCGCCCCCAATCTAAGTATTTCCATCCACTGCTTGAGAACTACAGGTGCGTTCCAATACCCGTACTACCATCCTATTTTTAACCCTTGTGTTGTCCGTTTCAAAGACCCGTTTCAAAGTGTTTTATATCCAAAATATGGATTTCTTTCAACCAAATTGCCCAAAAATACCATGGATGATCCATACAACATTCTTCAGGTAAAATTAAAGATTACTTTCATTAAATTTTTTGGGTGTTTTTTAATGGTTTCAAAACAGTATCCGGACTAAACTTTGACATATACCCATCTGTGATCCTATTAGTCAAAATAATTCAAATTTTTTTTTAACTAAAACCTTATGTATAATTTGATATAATTGATGTTTGTTGACCATGAATTCCAAGAATAAGTGTAAAACCTATTATGAAACCAGCTCAGGTTTAAAAAAAAAAAAAAAAAAAAAAAGCATGGAAAAAGTGACAAATAAATCAGAAAAAGCGACAAAAACACCGGAAAAGCACAAAAGAAATGTCCATTTTTAATTTTGACCTGGAAGGACAAGTTCATGGTTAACAAGAGACACTAAAACGGAGCGTTTCAGACAGCGAATGAATACAGGTATAGTATGACAGTATGACAAAAATGTTTTATGAACATTAAAACATGTTCTAGTAGAAAACCAAGACACAAGTCTGTACATGTCTCCTTTATAAGACACAAGTCTGTACATGTCTCCTTTATAAGACACAAGTCTGTACATGTCTCCTTTATAAGACACAAGTCTGTACATGTCTCCTTTATAAGACACAAGTCTGTACACGTCTCCTTTATTGGCCCTTAATGTCTCCCCTGTGTTCACCGATCGAGCCACTGAGTCATGATTCAGATTCTTGCAGGTTGCAAGTTTTGTCCCATTACCCCCCAGCACCCAGAGGAGCCGGTTCAGTGGAAGGCTGCTCCTTCCTAAGTGCCGGAGCAACAGACTCATGGACTCCTTTGTCCCTCATGCCATCAGACTCTACAACTCCTCACTACGGGGGGGAGGATACAGGAAATAGGGCAGAGAGGACCATACATACATACATACATACATACATTCATGCATTCATACAGTACACATACATACATACATACATACATGCATTACACATACATACATACATACATGCATACATACATTCATGCATTCATACAGTACACCTACATACATTCATGCATTCATACAGTACACCTACATACATTCATGCATTCATACAGTACACCTACATACATACATACATACAGTATATGCATACATACATGCATACATACATGCATTCATACAGTACACATACATACATACATACATACATACATACATACATACAGACATACATACATACATACATACATACATACAGTACACATACAGACATATATACATGCAAGCATTCATGCATTCATACAGTACACATACATACAGACATACATACATGCACACCTGGACTTAATTCACACCTGGTCACTTTATAATTTTAACACTGGACTCAACACTGACACTTTAATAATAATTTATGGTCTTTTCTTTGTTTACTTGACGAATGTTCTTATTGTTGTTATTATTATTATTGTTATTTTGTTGTCTTTATACTGTCTTTTTTTTTTATTTCTTTTTTCTTGCTAAAACTGCTGCTGGAACTTTCTATTTCCTCGCGGGAGTCATCCCAAAAGGATTAATAAAGAGAAGTCTAGGTTTATTATCATGCAGTGAAACTTGAGCTTTACCAGCAGGGATGCTGTGCCTCAGACTGCTGTCTCCTACCTCGTAGACAGCAACGCTAAAAATCCATCACTGCAGCTAAATAGTCATTTAAACCATTCTCCATATCTTATATATATATATAGTCGTGTGTCTGGCACCGCTGCACGCTGTCACTATTAACGTGCATGTAACGTTACATGCTCTCGCATCACCAGCCCTCATTATCTTGCGTTATGTGCAAACGGGACACCGATGCGAGATAACTGAATATCTATTTCGACGCCCAATTAAATGTACCAATGCCAGCAGTTGGTCTAAATAACATGTAGCTATTGAGAGGAAAATATAAAAAATATTCACCGTATATACTGTCGTTTCTGCAGCGCAGCTGTCGCAGGCTTGACTGTTGACAATTTGGCTAAATCAGCTGGTCAAAGACAACGTTAAGGCTTCCTGTAAATTGGCGCATGCGCACGAAGTGACGCATTGTCAGACCCAGCGGACCTTCAGTGACACATAACAGCATAAAAATTGACATTTTTTGTGCTTTTCCGGTGTTTTTGTCGCTTTTTCTGATTTATTTGTCACTTTTTCCATGCTTTTAAAATTATTAAACCAGCTCAGGTTTTTTTAAAAAAAAAAAAAAAACCTGAGCTGGTTTAATAATTTTACACTTATTCTTGGAATTCATGGTCAACAAACATCAATTATATCAAATTATACATAAGGTTTTAGTTAAAAAAAGACAGAAATGTTGAATTATTTTGACTAATAGGATCACAGATGGGTATATGTCAAAGTTTAGTCCGGATACTGTTTTGAAACCATTCAAAAACACCCAAAACATGTAATGAAAGTAATCTTTAATTTTACCTGAAGAATGTTGTATGGATCATCCATGTTGTTTTTTGGGCAATTTGGCTGAAAGAAATCCATATTTTGGATATAAAACACTTTGAAACGGGTCAATTTGACCCGAGGACAACTCAAGGGTTAACATCTTAATTTCGATTAAATGTACTAATGTGGACGTTTATCATGGTTGGTTTTCCAGCCGAAGAGAAGGATTCTTCATTTACAACAACAACAACTGTAAAATCAATGTCCAAACAAGCATATTACCATCGTATTTACAGATTTTACCCTTAATGTGTGATAATCTGAACGGACTTTGGAACGGCATTCACTGACCAAGTATCGCGAGAGGCCTCCGGGCCGCGACAGGTGCCCTAGAAGGAAGGGGTAACTGTCGGTCCCATCGACATAAATTTATTATGTCTATGATCCGTCCTGCCTGCACGATCCGTTCTGCGCATGTGCAAAATGTAAGCGCACGCGCAGATGATAATCATGATTTACCAGGGATTTACGGCACTGCACGATCCGTTCCACAGTAGCGGTCTGCTGTTAGCCTCCACCGGAAAGCTAACGACGTTAGTTTAGCTAACAGCTAATTCGGCTAACTGCTAGCTGACAGCTTGAGTCAGCCTAGAATATCGTTACTCAAACTAAACAGCGGGGAAAGCAGCTACAGCTAAATTAAACCTTTATAGTACTAATAAAGACAAGTCTTGAGTGATTGTATTTTAAATGAGCACAAGTAAAGTAGAACTGACGTAACAGCTGTTACATATTTAAACGGTTAACTTCATTCATTCATTCATTTTACATGCTGTCTCAGCTAGCGGTTAGCCGAATTAGTAGTTAGCTAACTAACGTTAGCTTTCCGGTGGAGGCTAACAGACTTTCTTTAACTGTCTATGTGTGAACAGATAGTGTAGTGTAAATACGCGTTCATCATGATATCATATACGCATGCGCGAACATCTTGCACATGCGCAGAACGGATTGTGCTGGCAGGACGGATCGTGTACCCACATAAGCCTCTGCTCTCAGAGCCGAGTTCCTACGGCGCCATTTTGATGTTAGCAAGCCATCACCCGCCGTTAGCTTTCCATTGACTCCCATTCATTTTGGCGCCACTTTGACAAGCGAATATCTTTCCATCTGAAGCGCTTACAAACTTTAGCTGCCTGTTGTTTATTTCTAAAGAAATGCGAGAATGTATAAAAGGCTCCGTTACCTTGTAGCTCACGTTATGGCTCCGTAGCAGACGTTTCAGTAAAAATAGGCTAACGTTAGCGTCATAACCACTCGATTTACTGTCGCACAGAAGAGGAATTACCGTGTAGTACGGGATAAGCTCGCAGACAGTTTGGACTTCATTAGCTGTTTAGGTTTAATTACTAATGTTAACTAGCATGTTAGTTAGCAGTAATTACCCTGTGCCTATGTTATCTCCTAACATATACCTACGCTCTCTGTCTCTGCAAGATTGGGAAAGATAAAGAGTTCTGTTGGCGCAGCTACCAGAAGACTTACAGCTTTTAGACAGGTTGCTTCCAGCTCAGTTGGAGGCTGCGCAGTAACGCTCAGCCATCACAGGGAAAGAGCTTCTAATAGACACACTGGTCTCCGTCTAAAGCAACGGGGTCAGTTGGTCCATTTCTTTAACTGTGTATGAGTCTAATGCGCACTCCTCTCAATACTATACATATCTATTTGAAAGTGTACCCTTTGAAGTGCTTGCTGGCATTATGCCAACGACAAACCGAAGGAAGCAGGGGAGGGACACCGCGGTAAGTGAGCAACACCTGAGCTCCAGGTACCTGTTGTTTACCTGTCGCATGCACCGGTGTGTGCTTCTATTCTCCTATAGTTCATAGTGGAATATTGTAATGTTTACTCTAATTGCGCTTTTCCACTGCGTGGTATCTACTCGACTCGCCTCGACTCTACTCGCCTTTTTTGGTTTTCCATTACAAAAAAAAGTCCCTGGGACCTGCTACCAGGTACTTTATGTAGTGCTACATAAAGTCCCTGGGACCTGCTACCAGGTACTTTATGTAGTGCTACATAAAGTCTCTGGGACCTGCTACCAGGTACTTTATGTAGTACTACATAAAGTCCCTGGGACCTGCTACCAGGTACTTTATGTAGTGCTACATAAAGTACCTGGGACCTGCTACAAGGTACTTTAGGGGCTATTAGGGGCTGCTATGGGCTATAAGGGGCTATTAGGGGCTTTATGTCGATTCCAATACTGCACACTGTCACTTTAAAAAAACAAGACAATATAAGGCCTATTAAAGAAAAGTTTTTATTTAGCTTTTCAAGTAGCGCATCAAACCCTCCCATGCACCCCGGTCTTCTTCCTCTGCACCCCGTGACACCTTCATGTCATTGTAGGACCTGTTTAATATGTAACTTAATTTTATACAATATATGTAGAAGGGGGTCTCTGATCCGTGTCTCTCAGTTAAGTGGTCCTTGGCATAAACACTGGTCACAGGCTGAGGCATTCACAGTTATGATGGCTCTGTGTTTTGCTTGACCCAGGTTCAGGGGACCAACGACAGCAGTGTGGTGAGCAAGGTGTCTGCTGCGGCGCAGGGCTACTTCCAAGATGTCTTCCTGCAGCACTTTGTGTGCAAAGCGGCCAGAAGAGCCCCGCTCATCAACAGGTCAGCAGGGATCTAGCCTCTCATTGCCAGACCTTTCTCCACACCCCTGCGGAGGAGGGTCTGGCGACTCCACATCCAGGCTAGGAGAAAAAACGTGCTCTGGTTTATTGGGATTTCTTTAAACCAATCACAATCGTCTTGGGGGGAGCTAAGCGCCGGACGGAGCCACGGTGCCGCTGCAAAATAGCTTCAAGAAGGGACTTGTTTTGGTGGAACATGTACGTTCAAAAGTAGTTTTAGTCGTGCAACAGAAAACTCAGATTGGACAGATAGTCTAGCTAGCTGTCTGGATTTACCCTGCAGAGATCTGAGGACCAGGTAACCATAGTCCTCAGATTGGACAGATAGTCTAGCTAGCTGTCTGGATTTACCCTGCAGAGATCTGAGGACCAGGTAACCATAGTCCTCAGATTGGACAGATAGTCTAGCTAGCTGTCTGGATTTCCCCTGCAGAGATCTGAGGACCAGGTAACCATAGTCCTCAGATTGGACAGATAGTCTAGCTAGCTGTCTGGATTTACCCTGCAGAGATCTGAGGACCAGGTAACCATAGTCCTCAGATTGGACAGATAGTCTAGCTAGCTGTCTGGATTTACCCTGCAGAGATCTGAGGACCAGGTAACCATTTGGACCCTGTCTGCAGAGATCTGAGGACCAGTAAATCCACCAATTTTCACCATGAATGTATAAGTAAAGGTTCAGGGAATTATTGCCATTACCCAGGCTTGGTATATGATGAAAGCAACATGTTTTGACCAAATTAAAGTCTTCTTATTATTTTTCAGGGGTTACTATGTGCGCTGGCGGGCCGTGGACTACTGCGTGAGGAGGTTCCTACGCATTACTGACAACTGCCCAAAGAGACAGGCGAGTTAGCAGACTATTTAGTGTAGAAAGTGGGAAAACGTTGCACCTGTCGTTATCTTCCCCCTTTTTGTGATTAGATTCTGATTTTGGGTGCAGGGTTCGACTCTGCGTATTTTCGCCTCCACGCAGATGAAGCGCTGGACAGGGCCGTTGTGTTTGAGGTCGATTTTCCCGATGTCACTCGCCGCAAGGCTGCGCTGATCAACTCTAATCACACGCTGAGGGCGACGTTGGACCCCCATTTACCTTCTTGTACAGGTTTGTCAATCCTTTCACATATTTCACTGAGATTCTGAGAAGATTGTCTTAGTCAATTCAATTCAATTTCAATTTCAATTTTCAATTTATTTATAGTATCAATTCACAACAAGAGTTATCTCAAGACACTTTACAGATAGAGTAGGTCTAGACCACACTCCAGAATTCACAAGGACCCAACAGTGTGTCATAATAGTCCTAGTCTCCTCACTGGGGCTCGTAAGCGAGATCACATCACCCCTGTCCTTGCCTCTCTTCACTGGCTCCCAGTTCATTTTAGGATTATTTTAAGATTTTATTGTTTGTTTTTAAAGCCCTTCATGGACTAGCTCCAGTCTATATCACTGAGCTGTTGAGGCCACATGCTCCTTCAAGGTCATTAAGGTCTGCAGACCAGTCTCTTCTCGTTGTCCCTAAATCGCGACTCAAGAGTAGAGGTGATCTCAGTCGCAGCCCCGAGACTGTGGAATAAATTGCTTCTTCATGTCAGACCGGCCCCCAGCCTTCCGGTTTTTAAATCACGACTAAAAACACATTTTTATTCCTTGGCTTTTAATCCGGCATGAGAACTGTATGTTGTATTTGTCTGGTGTTGTATTTTGTCTATTTATTGTTTCATGTCAATGTCAATGTCCAGCACTTTGGTCAACCTGGTTGTTTTTAAATGTGCTTTAGAAATAAAGTTTGATTGATTGATTGATTGATTGATTGATTGATTGATAGAAGTTATGTCTATTTCAGAAGTGTATGTCCACCTGTGTGTCTCCAGGGCCTGAATGTGGCCAGTAGTCAGTACCATCTGCTAGGGGTGGATGTTAGAGAGGAGTCCCGGGTGGAAGAGGCTCTGAGTGCAGCGGGGCTGGACTGGGATGCCCCCACCCTAATTCTTTCTGAAGTGGTGCTTACCTACATGGAATCCAAATGGTAAGTATGCCATTTTGGTCTATTTTGGGGACCAGTGGTCGGTGTTGACCCACTGGAAATCTGTCAAGCCGCCACCCCTTTCTAAGTGGATAGAAAGGGCTATAATGTCAGATCATTCGTTCTTTTGGGATTGCTTTTTCATTGCTATGCTGATGATGTACAATTATATATGCCAGTTATTGCAGGAAATGCATCCGATTTGGTTAAGCTGTCGACTTGCTTGGCTGCTGTGAGGAGCTGGTTATCAGCGAACCTCCTGCTACTCAACTCAGCCAAAACTGAGATGATAGCTATAGGACCACCTAGATTAAGTACTTTTTATGACATTTTCACTCTGTCCGTTGATGATTTGATCATTAAGTGCAAGGACAGAGTGAAGAATCTCGGGGATAGTTTTTGATCGGTCACTTTCATTTGACTTGCATATTAAGGAGGTGAAAGGTCGCCTTCTTTCATCTCCGAAGAATCACAAAGATCAGATCAGTATTGTCCCTTAAAGATGACGAGGCCCTTATTCACGCCTTTGTTACATCTAGACTAGACTATTGTAATATCCTGGTCTTTGGGCGGCCTAAGAGAAGTCTGCGAGGTCTACAGATGGTCCAGAATCCTGCAGCACGTGTTCTTACTGGATCATCTAAATACATACACAGAACTCCTGTGGTGGCCTCACTTCACTGGCTCCCGGTCCAGGATAGACCAGACTTTAAGGTCTTACTGGTAACGTACTACACAGTGAATGGCCATGCACCGGTACATCTGATCTGTTAACCTCTGATGTGCCTTCTCGGGTGCTGCGCTCCCATTGGTCAGGACCTCTGACTGGACCAAAGGTCAGGAAGGAACCGGCTGGGGAGCGAGCCTTCAACATTATGGACCAGTCTTCCAGTAGATATCAGACTGGCATGTTCAGCTGGGGTCTTTAAATCAAAGCTTAAGACTTATTCACCGCTGCGTATGAGTCCTAAATGCTAATTTATCCTTGATGTATTTGTATAGTGTTATTTACTTTTTACTGTCTCGATTTTACATTTTTTTAATATTTGTAATTAAAGTGTATTCTTGCTGTAAAGCGCTCTATAAATAAATGTATTATTATTATTCATAGCACATCTTAGATACTCTATGCATAATACACAAGCTAGGACTTTAAAATCGTGTACTTTGTTCATGCATTTCAACGTGAGCTATGATCGTACAGCTCTGATGTTTGTGTGTTACATCTTGTGTGTCTTCCAGGTCGGATGCTGTCATTGGTTGGACGGCTAAGCTCCTGCCACAGTCCCTCTTCGTTATGTATGAGCAGATACATCCACTTGATCCCTTCGGTCGGATCATGCAAGATCATTTCCTGAAAGTAAATTCGACTCTGCACGCCCTACTGCAGTACCCGGACACTGCTGCACAGAGGCACCGGTTCCTGGACAAGGCCAGTATAGAAACGACTGGATCAGCTCTCATCTCCTTCATCTGAAATGCATGCGGGGTTCTTTCATATGTCAACACTGTCACTAACGTTCACCCGTCGAGCCACAGACTAAAGGAACTGACCCCACCCAAACTAGCAGTCGGTCCGGCACTGCTGTTACAGAGGCACGGATTTGGTTCATCAAAGACGCTAGGACCTCCGTTTTTTACTATATATCTTTAAATGTTACACAGAGTACCTGCTAACAGTCTTAAAAATGTCTTAAATATAATATTCGATAAATAAGGCCTTGAAAATCTTAAAGTGCCCATATTATGCTCCATTTCAGTTTCGTAGTTGTATTTAGAGGTTGTACTAGAATAGGTTTACATTGTTTAATAAAATAAATAAAAAAACTTATTTTTGTTGTACTGCACATTGCTGCAGCTCCTCTTTTAATAAATTAATAAGAATACATTTTATTTATAATGCCCTTTACATTTCAGATGAAATCTCAAAGTGCTACAGTAGCAAGGGGTTGAAAACAGTCCCCAGAATATAACAAAATCAACAAATAGCAATGAAACACCATAAGACTAAAAGTAAGACTATGACTGTTAAAGGCCTTTTGAAATAGGAACGTCTTTAGGCCCTTCTTAAAAATCGCCACACTTTTCACCGTGTGTGTTTAGAAAATTACGCTGACATTTTATCAGTGCACCTACTACATGGTGCACATCCAAATAGCAATAAAACTTAACAGATATACACAGATGTATAACTTTTTAAAACCTATTTAAGACCTTTCTGTTTCCCAGAAACAGCTCTGACGTAGCTAGCGCTCAACCAACCAGACTCCATGTAAAAAACAGCACTTTTAGCGCGTATAGAGCCAACATATTTTCACATGTAAATCGGTAAGGTATGTGTTTATTTCAACCAACACTAGAGTTGTGATGGTTGGAAAAGTGTAGAGAAGACCAAAAACGGCTTTTCATAGTTTTATTTGGTTTCTGTCAACTCTGAATGAAGTGTGTGTTGCGATGCTAAAATGACTGTTTATTTACATGGAGTCTGGTGGGTGTGATCCATCGGGACATCATGTTAGCTGAGAGATAACACTTATTCTTCTTATTCTTACACTTATTCAAAGCCCTCCATAATCTTGTTGCTCCATACCTCTCGGGACTCCTTCAGCCCTACAATCCATCCCAAACTCTCTGATCCTCTTCTTCCTCACTGCTTTCCCCTCTTTCTGTCCGCCTGTCCTCATTGGGGCAGCTGTTCTGATCCTCTTCTTCCTCACTGCTTTCCCCTCCTTCTACCCGCCTGTCCTCATTGGGGCAGCTGTTCTGATCCTCTTCTTCCTCACTGCTTTCCCCTCTTTCTGTCCGCCTGTCCTCATTGGGGCAGCTGTTCTGATCCTCTTCTTCCTCACTGCTTTCCCCTCCTTCTGCACGCCTGTCCTCATTGGGGCAGCTGTTCTGATCCTCTTCTTCCTCACTGCTTTCCCCTCCTTCTACACGCCTGTCCTCATTGGGGCAGCTGTTCTGATCCTCTTCTTCCTCACTGCTTTCCCCTCCTTCTGCACGCCTGTCCTCATTGGGGCAGCTGTTCTGATCCTCTTCTTCCTCACTGCTTTCCCCTCCTTCTGCCCGCCTGTCCTCATTGGGGCAGCTGTTCTGATCCTCTTCTTCCTCACTGCTTTCCCCTCCTTCTGCACGCCTGTCCTCATTGGGGCAGCTGTTCTGATCCTCTTCTTCTTCACTGCTTTCCCCTCCTTCTGTCCGCCTGTCCTCATTGGGGCAGCTGTTCTGCCCCTCGCCATCCATACCATGGAGTCTCTACGCACCGTTAAAACCTCCCTCAAATCCCACCTTTTCCAAAAAGCCTACCCCACACGACTCCACTCTTCATCAAAATCATAAATAGATTGCTTTCTTTTAATTTTCTATCTCAATCTATAAATGTGTCCGTTTTGATTTACTTATATTTGCCTTTTTAAATGTATTTTTGATTATTTGAACTGTAAGGAGTCCTTAAGTGCTATTAAAGGTGCCCATTATTAAATATATTATTATTATTAGAGGGTGCCATGGTGTTTCTGTCTCCAGGGCTGGGAGCAGTGTGTGTGTCTGGATATGAATGACTTCTACATGGGGTTCGTCCCTGAGGAGGAGAGAGGCAGTGTGGAGAGCCTGGAGCCTTTCGATGAATATGAGGTTAGCTGTTGACATGTGTTTGTGAACTTGTCTCTCTGCTGTATAAAATCATACTTCACCGTAATAATAATAGAGTGACTGTATATTAGGGCTACAAAATATGAATGAGATATGAGCATGTGAAATATGCCATATGCAATAACATGTCATTCATTTCTAACCATCTTTTATTGAACACATTGAATTTTTAATTAAATATAAAAGGCCATATTTGTGAAAGGTCCCATGACATGGTGCTCTTTGGATGCTTTTATATAGACCTTAGTGGTCCCCTAATACTGTATCTGAAGTCTCTTTATATAGACCTTAGTGGTCCCCCTAATACTGTACGAAGTCTCTTTATATAGACCTTATGTGGTCCCCTAATACTGTATCTGAAGTCTCTTTTATATAGACCTTGTGGTCCCTAATACTGTATCTGAAGTCTCTTTTATATAGACCTTAGTGGTCCCTAATACTGTATCTGAAGTCTCTTTTATATAGACCTTAGTGGTCCCTAATACTGTATCTGAAGTCTCTTTTATATAGACCTTAGTGGTCCCCTTTCTAATACTGTATGTGAAGTCTCTTTATATAGACCTTAGTGGTCCCCTAATACTGTATCTGAAGTCTCTTTTATATAGACCTTAGTGGTCCCTAATACTGTATCTGAAGTCTCTTTTATATAGACCTTAGTGGTCCCTAATACTGTATCTGAAGTCTCTTTTATATAGACCTTAGTGGTCCCCTAATACTGTATGTGAAGTCTCTTTATATAGACCTTAGTGGTCCCCTAATACTGTATCTGAAGTCTCTTTTATATAGACCTTAGTGGTCCCTAATACTGTATCTGAAGTCTCTTTTATATAGACCTTAGTGGTCCCCTAATACTGTATCTAAAGTCTCTTTATATAGACCTTAGTGGTCCCTAATACTGTATCTGAAGTCTCTTTTATATAGACCTTAGTGGTCCCCTAATACTGTATCTAAAGTCTCTTTATATAGACCTTAGTGGTCCCTAATACTGTATCTGAAGTCTCTTTTATATAGAAATATAGGGGGGGGCACTTTGCTCATTTGAAAGCCATGATGTCTCTCTCATGGGAGGGCCAAATTCTGAGCGGGCAAAGCAGATAAAGGGGAGGTAACCTAGCCCCTTATGACCTCATAAGGAGCTAGGTTCCAGATCAGCCCATCTGAGCTTTCATTTTCTCAGAGGCAGAGCAGGATACCCAGGGTCATTTCTAGCCACTGGGAGACCAAAGACAGGCTGGGGGAACTCATATGTATGTTAAAAACCTCATAAAAAGACATTTTCATGCCATGGGAGCTTTTTTAAAGGCAAAATATGCGTCAAACCATTCTGCATTAGGTATTGCGGTGCTGCATGGATGTTCCATCCTACACATCATATCCTACAGACTTATGGAAAAAATCTTTGTTTGGTCCTCATTTAAAAAAAAAAAAAAAAAAAAACTGAATATCTTTCAATGAAAATGAGAATAATGATCCAAAAATGATCATTCCCTCCAATATTGTGAATCATATCGCGATCGCAATATCAGTCAAAAGAATCGCGATTGCTTATTTTCCTCATATGGTGCGGCCCTATATTGTGCAGCCCCACTGTATATCTTGTCACCCCTCAGGAGTGGCACCAGAAGTGTTCCCACTACTTCATCCTTACTGCATCTCGAGGCGCTTTGATGACCCAGGCTTTACTCTCGCAGGCTCCAGGTAGCTATCCCTTTATTTCCTCTCACAGAAAACCACTGCCCCTTACTTTTCAACTTACAAAACCTGTCTTTCGCCCCAGTGTCTTCGGTGCCGTCCATCTGCCCGTCTTGGAGCCCCACAGCCCTGAGTGTGCAGACCATGCCAGTTAGTATGGAGGGGCTGGGGATGGCTTCCACGCCGGTGAGCCCGGGGCAGGTGCTGCTGACAGGAGGCTGTAGCAGAGGAGGCAGGGGGCCAGTGGCGAGGACCCTCCTCTGGGGCCAGAAAGGCTGGAGATCTGTTAGTTTAGACCCATCAGTTGATTTGGGTAAGAGGACTTGCTGCTTCTGTATTGTTTATTAAAAGTGTCCCCATTAGCTGATGCCATATCTACTCTCCCTGGGGTCCACACTAGACACACAATACACACTACGGATGGGCGATGTGGCCTAAAATCCATATTGTGATATACATTGCAGCCTCTTGTGATAATGATATATATCACGATTTATAAATTATAATTTATAAGGTCTGTAAGGTTACATAGACCCTAAGGAAAGCTAAACTGGTTTTTAAAGAGAAAGAAACATAGTATGTAGTTTTGAGAACATTTATTGTTCAAAACTGTAATTTTATATAACATAATGTTGCAGATAAATAAAATTCAAGTAGGCCTAAAAAAAGGAGACACACCAAACAGTCCCTTGTCATGCAGCTGTCTACCCTCCTTGAGACAGGATGAATATTCTTGTCCCCTGACCTGTGGTCTATGAAGGACCTGATGTTGTCCAAGCTTTCCTGAACTTCCACGACAATGCCCATTACTAATTTTTCTTCTAGTCATGTTATCAAACTTGCAAGTGAAGTAGGACCAATTGAACCTCCAGCGTGAACAGGTGGTTTCTTGTTACCTTCTGCCAGGTGTTCGACTCTACCACACCGCTACCTCTCTTCCCGGAGGAGGTATGGTGGTCTATGGGGGTCGCTCATCTCCACTTAACCCAGTCAGAGGCCTTTTCAGAGTAACCCTGGACACCCACGGCCCCCCCGTTCCACACGACTCAGAGGACGGAGACACTGTGAAACTTTGTGTAGCGCAGATGGTCTGTACGGGGCAACCACCAGCGCCAAGATGGAGGCACACCGCTACTGCTGTCAGTCACAAAGGTGAGATGAATTAGGAGATCCTTTCTTTTACTCACCTACAGGGTACCAGGTGGAGGGACGTCCAGCTGGGAGGAGGCCTCGGGGCAGACCCAGGACTAGGTGGAGGGACGTCCAGCTGGGAGGAGGCCTCGGGGAAGACCCAGGACTAGGTGGAGGGACGTCCAGCTGGGAGGAGGCCGTAGGGGAAGACCCAGGACTAGGTGGAGAGATTATATCTCCAACCTGGCCTGGGAACGCCTCGGGATCCCCCAGTCGGAGCTGGTTGATGTGGCTCGGGAAAGGGAAGTTTGGGGTCCCCTACTGGAGCTGCTGCCCCGAGACCGGATACCGGATAAGAGGATGAAGATGGATGAATGAATGTATTAATGTCTGTCCTGACGTACTGTAACCATGTTTTATGATTCTGCAGAACAGGAACCTGCTGAAAACCAGTTTTTAAACTGAGTCAGGCCCGTTTTTATATTGTAATGTAATGTTCCATTACATGTTTTTCTAACTTTCCTGTATAATAAATATATGAAATGAAAAAAAATGAAATGGATTTTCCATAATTTGACCGTAAAGTTGAAATTAAATTTTGGTATACAAGGTCTTAAAAAGCCTTGAATTTAACTCGGAGAGCCCCGAGGGTTACCCTGTACTCACTTATTGTACCGTAAAGCTCGCTCATGTGTTTTGCAGGAAAGGACTTTCTGATTGTGTTTGGTGGGAAGAATGAATCCGAGGCAGCTCTGGGGGACGCCTACTTCCTGTGTCCAGACCAGCAACGCTGGACCGAGGTCCGTCCCTGTCCATGTGTAATGTTTATGAATAGGTGCTGCTAGCACTTCGATGATCTTGAACAGGATTGTAACTGTTGGGGAGCTATTCATTATTTTGTTATTGTTGGAAGTATTCGTTGTTTTGTTATATTTAATAGTTAAATGTTTATTTATTTAATTTCAGTTTTGCTTGAATTATACAGCTACATAAATTTGTTTATTGTTAGTATTTTATTTGGGTTATTTTTAGTATCTGTTAGGGCTTTTGTTTTGAAGGTGCCAGGCAGTCTTAGCCACCAGGTGTAGTCTACATTTATGAACAGGTATGTGGGAGGAAGACACCGGGGAGGGCTGATGTTGTTGTTTTACCAGAGCCTAGAGACTAGGGTGACCAGATGTCCCCATTTCGGGATCTGTCCCCGGAAATGTCTCCGGTTTCCACTGTGACCGACAAACCCAAAACTGGAATGAAAGAAAGAAAACTCTGAAACGGAGCCGATCGAGCAGCGCTGCTCAGAGCTCAGAGATGTTTTAGAAAGCTGTATTTTACCATGCTAAAATCACTGATTATTTACATGGAGTCTGGTGGAGATATACTGCTCTATACACGCTAAAATCACTGATTATTTACATGGAGTCTGGTGGAGATATGCTGCTCTATACACGCTAAAATCACTGATTATTTACATGGAGTCTGGTGGAGATATGCTGCTCTATACACGCTAAAATCACTGATTATTTACATGGAGTCTGGTGGAGATATGCTGCTCTATACACGCTAAAAGTAGTGATTATTTACATGGAGTCTGGTGGAGATATGCTGCTCTATACACGCTAAAAGTAGTGATGTTAGTGATGATAGTTATGTTTTAAAAAAGGATCTTAATCTTTAACAGAAAGGTCAGCCTCCTTAGAAATCCTTTCCATAATGTTGTCTGTTGGGGGAAACAGCTCTAGGTCTAGTGTCCCCGACGTGTTTTGGAGGTATTTACGCTTCTGAGCTGAAAATGTCCCCGGATTTTGCCTGAGAAATCTGGTCCCCTGACTAGAGACGCCATTGCTCCTTTGTGTGAAATGTATTGTTGCAGAGATATTGGAGTAATAAACCTCCCAGAACGCCATCTCTGCCTGGACAATGAACGTTTTTATCTGCGTAAGATCCGCTCCTTCGGAGAGAAGAGGTGTTTTCTCTCTGACTGCGATCAGTAGAAGACCCCAGGCGGTTTGGGGTGACACTGTGCGCCGTCTACAGCTTTTATGGACTCGTACGACAGGTCTGGACCACGTGTTGTTGGAATTTAAAATTTTTCAACATAAATGAAGACATGTTGGTCATGCATTAAGTGTGTTGTTATAAATATATAGTTTGTTGTTTGTTGCATTAAGTTGTTTTGCAATACTTCTGTTTTATAATATAAAATGTTCTGGTACATTTTGTTATAATCCAGCTCTCCTAAATGTGTTAGAAGCTGAATTGATGATGTTAGAGACACCCTGACTCTGGTTCCAGTCCCCCTTTATGGCCCGACTGCTCTGTTGCTTTGCAAGTCTTGAGGGTCATAAACCCTCAGTCACATCCCAACTAAAAGATAAGGAATAAGCACAAGACCCCCCTTTGTGAGATAATACTGGGGGTCTGAGAGCCAAAGGGTCAGACAAAGGAAGGGGAGAGCTGTGACAGCTTGATCCAGGTAACTCTGTCTCAGAATGTCCTATGTAATAAATGGATTCACATCAACATCTGAGATTTTGACTTCTAATTGAATGAACCCTGAGAATGGAGCAGGATTTAGCTCCAACAGTGTCCAAATTCAAAGTACGAGAAAGCAGGTGAATGCCACAAATTCTCTTAATGTTGCTCGAAAGTGCCACTTAGTGGAAAGCTGTCATCAGATTGAACAAAACAAGTAAAAAGCTCACATTCACCAGCTTTCTCGTACTTTTGACACACCGCTGCCTGGGCTGAACGCAGCCATTAGGAGAGGAATACTAAAATGTTGTTGCGTGAGTCTCACTGTGTGTTTGTATATTATTTACAGGTCCCGGTAGAGGGCTCAGCACCGGAGGCCCGCCATACCCACTCAGCATGTTCATATCAGGGAGGTATGGTGGTGTTTGGAGGACTGGACCGAAGGGGATTACCACTGGGGGACACAGCACTGTTAAGGCCAACAGACAGAGGCTTCTCTTGGGAAAGAATAGAGGTGCAGCCCCCTCCTGTTCCCAGGTCTGTTATGTTTCTAAGCTTTCACGTCATTCAATTTATTAATACCAGGGCTTCTGTGGGTCTTAAAAAAATCTTAAAAGGCTGAAAATTTCAAAATCTAAATTTTTATGCCTTAAAAAGTCTTAAATTTGTCTTCTAGGTCTTGAATGGGTAAACATTTTCACATTTGAAAGCTAATATATTTGCTAAACCAAATATAATTTGTTGTATTACGACTATAAATGAGACCAAAATGCAACTTATATAGCAGCCGAGTGCAAGGCTAGGCGAATCTCTGTCGGAGCGGATTTCATCCTTCAGCTATAGGGAAGTGCAGGTTTACCCGTGTTTCTGGACTCTGAAATTGACGTTTTTTTTTTCTGTTTTTTATTTCGTGATGTAGGTCTTAAATTTCATTCACAATGGTCTTGAAAATTCTTAAATTTGACTTGGTGAAACCTACAGAATCCCTGAAAACCAAACCATGTTGTCTATGTTAAACCACCCGCTTCTTGTCATTGTTTCAGGTACTCCCATTCTGCCCATGTGATTGGTGAAAAGCTGCTTGTGGTTGGTGGAGTTTGGCTGCATCCAGATGGTGTACCAGGTGTCGTCGTGATCAACCTCGCCACGCGCAGCAGTGTGGAGTTCAGCCTGGACACGGTCAGTTTACATACCAAAGGTTAATGAGTAAATCGTGTTAAATAAAATCGTGATTTCAATAATGGCCAAAATAATCATGATTAGTATTTTTTCCATAATCGAGCAGCCCTAGTCCGTTAACTAGCTACCAATTACGTGCAAAGGGGGCAGAAGTTGAATATATTGAAACATTGAAGTACTTTTTTGGGAATCTGAATTGTTTTAAAGGTACCGGTTCGGCATCGGGATCGTATAAATCCAACCAGTACCCTATGTAGGAGTCTGGGTTTGTTGCTTGAAGAGGGGCATCAAGTGCAATGCAATTTTCATTGATCATGTAGCCTCAGGTTGGGTAAGATCTATTAACCCGTCTGTGCCGGATGCTTCGCGCCGACACATTACATCTACCGCCGGTTACTGCGCTTGCAACTCTGAACCTCCTGCCGGCCGCTGCGTGGCGCAAAGGATCATCCAGCACTTCATCATCATCATCATCTACCACATCCTCCCTCCCAAACTCCTCACTATCTTCCACCTCCATGTCCCCGCCCTCGCTGTCCACATCCTCCTCTGTCGGAGACATTTTCTCGCTCGTCTCTCAAAAATTCATAAACAAACGCACATGTATGTCTGGTTGATTGACATGATTTTCAGCAAACTACAGTACATTTTGGTGGTCACTTTAAATGGCCAACAAGACCCGCCCTCATGTGCATTTGAACCAATGACAGTGCCTTCTCTGCTGCACGCGTCATGAAAAGACCGACGAATACAAAATGCTGCGCCACGCAGCGGCCGGCAGGAGGTTCAGAGCTGCAACGCAGTAACCGGCGGTAGATGTAATGTGTCGGCGTGAAGCATCCGGCACAAACGGGTTAAAGGTACCGGTTCGGCATCGGGATCGTATAAATCCAACCAGTAACCGACCCTATGTAGGAGTCTGGGTTTGTTGCTTGAAGAGTGGCATCAAGTGCCAAGTGCAATGCATTTTTATTGATCATGTAGCCTCAGGTTGGGATCCAGATCTATTAAACAAGACACTGTCTGGTAAATGTCTGTGTTGTGCCATCTCTAGACGTCGGTGCCTTGGCCTCTGATGCTCCACTCTTTCTGCTCTGAGCTGACGGACTCAGAGGAACCAGAGCTGCTCCTGATTGGAGGCGGAGGAAACTGTTTCTCCTTTGGGACTCACTTCAACCCTCAGCCTGTCACTGTGGACCTCAGACCTGCTCTGGGATGAAGTAAAGTGCTTCTATGACAAGGTTAAGCCGCTCAAATCACTGACTTAAACTGTGGCAGTCCGAGCTCCAACCATCAGTCATCTCAGATGGATAAACTTGAAATTTGGCACAGTTTGAGTAGAGCTTACTTCTCCAGACGCATGTTATTGTTACTGAGCCCTGACGGGTTTTATGTCTAAGGACAGCGTGATGTATGCTTCTGCGTTAAATTGACACAGTGGGTCAAATCACGCTTATACAAGGGGACAAATGGTTCAAAAGACATTAAACAACTAATGTTTGGAAAATCCAAAGAAATGTCTTCAGTCTGCTTTTACTGGGCAGGTTTTTTATTTGTGAGACCACAGTTCAAAATCACAAAATAGTCAAATAAAATCATAGTCAAATATCGACTTTTTGGATGGAGGTTCAATCATTCAGTGAAGCGCCTAAAAGACTGGACCGTAGGACTGACGGCGCCCCAGTCGCCCGGCTTGCGGTATTCCCCCTTCTCCAGGAAGTACTGGCGTCCACGGTAGTTGGGGTGCTCGTAGAAAACCCACCAGCCGTCGAAGATCTTACATGAGTTGACCTCCCTCCAGCGGAACTTCTCCAGGAGAGAGGGACAGTCCTCTGTGGCCTCGAAGGCCTGGCCCCCGAAGTCTGCCTTCTCATACAGCTGCATCTTGTACAGGGCCCCACTGGTCTGGAAGGGGACGGGAGGAAGGGGGGGAGACGGCAGGGGTATGGGAGTAGGTGACAGGGGGGTTAGAGTGGAAGATAGGGGGAGAGTAGTTGTTTTGGGTCGGGAAAGAATAGAGAAGGAATGTGGTGTGAGAGAAAAGGGGAAGGGGGGGATATATAGGGGGGTGAGATTTGCATCCAACGAACGGGAAAACTTGTTTGTAGCACTGCATATTAGAGGATGACACGGGAGTGGATTTTCACTCCTGTCCCGTCCCACTCCCATAGAAAGAAATCCTGTCCCGTCCCACTCCCAGACCAAAGTTTAAAAACTAATCCCACCCCATCCCGCTCCTGTTTAAACTGACTCACGCTCCTGTACCGCTCCCATTTATTTTTTTTCTTCAATGAGAAAAAAGAGATCTTGGCTGCACATGAGAGCAATTTTGTCGGTCGGACGAGACTTGACACCTGACGGCAATTTTCGCTTGATGAACGAAGCGATGCTCGGCTGATTATTTCCCGAATTTGCCTCGCAAGTGTGTGTCTTCAGACCGCTCGTAAGCATGTCTTACAAGCAGCGTACATCGTGCTATCACCGTCACATTCTACTCTCATAAACTTAATTAATATTTCAGACTTTCCCACCAGTTCTGTGAACTTAATAAACATGTCATTACTTCTGACTTTGCGCTGTAAATCATTTTTTGCCACATCGACTTCTCCGCGGCTGTTAGCTCCGGGACAAAAAGCACTGATGGCTTCTGGGACGGCTGGGTCATGTAGTTATTTTTTTAATTGCGTTACATTGTAGGCGTATTAAAAGGAAACTACAAAATGGTGCATTGGTGAAAAAATGTCAGCCTCTACTGCATATATCGGTGGTAGGATCGGGCATCGTGAGCCGCTTCAGACCTGGAGTCGTCGACAAAATTACGATTTCAATGTGATATTTTTTTTGTTGTTGTTGTCATGAAATAGTTTTGAATCCGAACATCGGTACCAAATTTAACACGTGCAAGTTTTGGTTTGCGTAGCAGCCATCGTGGAGCACAGTAAGCAATGTTTTAAAGTCTGGGGGAGGGGGCTTAGTTATGTCTGAAAGCATGGCGGTCTAAATAGAAATAAATAAATAAAGCGCATGTTTCTGCGGCACTTCTAGCAAAGCATGGACACGTTTGTAAGGGCTGCTGGGTAAAACGTGACATCATGACATCGTGACATGGCGTAAACGACGAGTGGCGCTATCCACGAGTATGTCTACGCTGTATACAGCCGACGTAAACACACACACCACTTGGTGTGTTATCGCAGAAAACAGCTTATCAAAGAAAGCGACGATTCCATCCATCCATCTTCATCCTCTTATCCGGTATCGGGTCTCGGGGGCAGCAGCTCCAGTAGGGGACCCCAAACTTCCCTTTCCCGAACCACATCAACCAGCTCCGACTGGGGGGTCCTGAGGCGTTCCCAGGCCAGGTTGGAGATATAATCCCTCCACCTAGTCCTGGATCTTCCCCGAGGCCTCCTCCCAGCTGGACGACCCTCCACCTAGTCCTAGGTCTTCCCCGAGGCCTCCTCCCAGCTGGACGACCCTCCACCTAGTCCTAGGTCTTCCCCGAGGCCTCCCCAGCTGGACGACCCTCCACCTGGTCCTAGGTCCCCCGAGGCCTCCTCCCACCTAGTCCACCTAGTCCTAGGTCTTCCCCGAGGCCTCCTCCCAGCTGGACGACCCTCCACCTAGTCCTAGGTCTTCCCCGAGGCCTCCTCCCAGCTGGACGTGTCCTGGTCCACCTCCCAGGGGACATGCCCCCACCTCCCTAGGGACCCCCCCAGGAGGCATCCTTACCAGATGCCTGAACCACCTCAACTGGCTCCTTTCGACGTGAAGGAGCAGCGGCTCTACTCCGAGCTCCTCTCGGATGACTGAGCTTCTCACCCGATCTCTAAGGGAGACCCCCCCTCCTCCTGAGGAAACCCATTTTGACCGCTTGTACCCTGGATCTGGATCTTTGGGTCCTGACCCAGACTTCAGGACCATAGGTGAGGTTAGGAACAAACACTGACCTGTAGATCGAGAGCTTTGCCTTCTGGCTCAGCTCTCTTTTCATCAGAACGTAATACCGCACCGGCTGCTCCGATTCTCCGACCAATCTCACGCTCCATGGTCCCCTCACTCGCGAACAAGACCCCAAGGTACTTAAACTCCTTCAAAGCGACGATTGAGTTTAGGAAACATGACGCGTGTTTTTAAGCGGAGTTACGAGCCAAAAGCGAAGTGTTTGTAGCTCCAGTAGAAGAACTAATCTCCGTTTTAAAACTATCGGCCAAACCAAAATATCAACATCAACATTCTCGTGTACCGCGCGTGCCGGTGTAAACGGGCCCGTTGCTGGTAGTTGCCATGGTAACATTAGTAGCTTAGTCTCAGAGATAAGACCCAATCAGTTGGCGTCGGTGTTGGTGTTGTCTCCGTTTGCACACAACCCTGCAGATGACAAACCAAAACGGGGTCAAAAGTGTTTTCAAATGTCTCCGGTGTAGACGCTTTGAAATGCCCGAGCAGGGGGAATGAGTGTGGGATACACCAGAGAAGGGGGAATGAGTGTTACACCAGAGATACACCAGAGAAGGGGGAATGAATGAGGGGGATTGTGGGATACACCAGAGAAGGGGGAATGAGTGTGGGATACACCAGAGAAGGGGGAATGAGTGTGGGATACACCAGAGAAGGGGGAATGAGTGTGGGATACACCAGAGAAGGGGGAATGAGTGTGGGATACACCAGAGAAGGGGGAATGAGTGGGATACACCAGAGAAGGGGAATGAGTGTGGGATACACCAGAGAAGGGGGAATGGGAATGAGTGTGGGATACACCAGAGAAGGGGGAATGAGTGTGGGATACACCAGAGAAGGGGGAGTGTGGGATACACCAGAGAAGGGGGAATGAGTGTTGGATACACCAGAGAAGGGGGAATGAGAGGTGTAAACATAGCAAAAGATATTTGTTTTTAAACCTAAATGTAGCCTAAGGAGCCTGATTTGACTGCCAAGTTTAACTAATCTATAAATATATATATATATATATATATATATATATATATATATATATATATATATATATATATATATATATATATATACACACACACACACAGATCAAGTGCTCTCTTTCTCCCCTGTCCCTACAGGATGGACAGGGGACAAGTTTGGGAACCGCTGGCATATATAGTTGGGCTCAGAATTATTTTAATTTTATTTACCTTTTATTTACCAAAGAGACTCATTGAGATTTAAAAATTGTTTTTTCATGAGTGTCCTGGCCAAGACAACCACCCGTGCTACATACAAACACAAAATACACAAAAACACTAAAAACATAAAACAACTGGAACAGCAAATCCCTCAAAGTCAACCAGGATCCTAAACACATCAGGCAAGCATCTACAGCCAGATGTGTCTGCCTCCAAGTCAATCAACATCCAGAGACCAGCTCATTAAGTTTCAGGGGTTTCTGGAACTTGTTCAGATGGAAGGAAAAGATCCTGGGAATGAAGATGGAAAGTCCCGATTGTATTTACACTAATGGAAGTAGACCTTAAATAGCCGTGTATATGAATAAATGCCAGTGTTGATAGAGAAAGCCACGGTGAGGGAGCGATCCACCACATCAATAACAGAACTGGCTTGCCATCACCATCTCTTCTGTTTGGCTGCCTTTTATAAAGAGTGCAAAACTGTTAACATGCAGCTTGTCCAAACTGGATAGATTTTTGCATTAAAGTGGCGTCCCTGAATCTGCCTGCAGGCCGTGGGTCAGCTGGTCCAAAGAGGTCACGTGTTGGTCTTCATCGACCAAGCCCTGCAGGTACTGGTAGCATCAACACCGTAGCATGACCTCTGTGGTGTGCCCATCCATTGGTTCTTACTCTCCCTCGCACTCACTGTGGCTTTTATCAGATATAACATAAACAAATCAATCCCTCACCACTAACCCCACCCTTTGTCATCACCACCCATCAACACAAAAATAAAGAACAGATGACGCAGTTACTTCAGTAGCACGCCACATACACTACCGTGTCAAAAGTTTGGGGTCACTTCTACATTTCCATACCACTCCATTATAGACAGAATACCTGCTAATTTGGGTGGGGGGGGCTGATCTTTAATGCAATATCTACATTGCCCATTACCAGCAACCATTCATCCAATGTTCTAAAGGCTCATTCTGTGTACTAATCTATCATTTAAACATAAAAAACTAGAAAAAACATTGGAGAACCATTTTACTATTATGTAAGCACATAATGTAATCTGATTACTGCCCTGGTTAAAAAAACAATGCAACTGATCTCAGCTGGCAGTCTGTCTACAATGGAGTGCAATGGGGATTTCTATGGGACCCCAAACTTTGGACCGGTAGTGTACATACAACAGAATAACAACAAAACAGACACCCCATAAACCAAGTAGGTATAAACAACAAAACCATGAGCCCATCGTAGACGTCTCCCCAGCACTAAGCTTCTTAGGAGAGCCAGAAAGCACCGACCTGCCCCCTTTTCCCCGTTTTACATGATATCTTGTCAAACGCAGCAACCCTAGCCCTCTCCCAAGCCCAGCCCCCCTTCAGTCCTCCGTCCTCTTAACCCTCCTGTTGTCTTCCCGTAGACCACGCAGCTTCTAGTTTTTATGGGTCAAAATGTAAGACAGACACTAGTGTGACTTTTCCCGAGGTTCTTTGTCAATTTGTTTGGACATTTTTGTTGTTTTGACCCAGTTTTTAAAGGTTTTTTTAGGTCACTTTTTGACATTTTATCAGTTTTCCCTGTAGTTCTTCGTCACTTCTTCCGATGTCTTTGTTGATTTTTTTTTTCTGCGATTTTGTTTGGAGGTTTTTGTTGTTTTCTCCACTACATTTCTGACACTTTTTCAAATGTTCTTTAATCATTTTTTTCATTCAAATTCTATAAAATTAAACAAAACCCCCAAATTCAATTAAACTGTGAACTTGTGAAGAGCATTGTACGGAACCATCCACGTTTTCTTTTCTTTATTTTTTGACAATTTGCTTGAAGGAAACCCAAATTTCTGAGATAGAAACTTTTAGAAAATGGGTCACATTTTACCCCGAGGACAACAGGAGGGTTAAAAGAATCTGTCTGGCTGTCCTGAAACTAGTCTGGACCCAGCTTCTTATCTATTTACCCCATAGGACAGATAATCTTTGGTTGAATGGAACCTGGGTCCCTGCAGTCCCACGTAGTCACCATCTGAGGAAAAACCCCTACTAGTAGTCACATTTTCACAGGTTAATGGTTGATTAAGAGATCTGCACACAATGTTCAGCACATTCATATTGGGTTGTTATTACTAATGCATCCATTTTCATCCAAGTGTGTATCAGCGGTGGAAGAGTAGTCTCACCTTGGCAGACCTATCTCCACAGCGCTGTGGAGTAAAAGGTCTGGCAACACCACAGATGCATTCTGGGATAGGAGGGGGAAAAAAAGCTCTGGGTTGTTTGCATTTCTTTAACCCTCGTATGGTATTCGGGTCAAATTGACCCATTTCAAATTTTAACAAGAAGAAAAATTTACATTTTTTCTACCTGAAATCAACGGCCTTACCTTATTTCCTGTGATAAACATGTATTCCTGACTCAGAACATTATTCTGGATATGACACTTATGTTGTTTCCATAGTGGATTTTTAACATGAATTATAACCTTATGACAAAAAACGAACCCCACTTCCATGTTTAATTGTGTCCTTGTAGACACGTTATGTTACATGTTATCTCAATTGTTTGAAATTGAGATAAAGACAATATGTGTTAATAGACTCGGAAGTAAAATTTTATTTCAGAATTGTTTTTAAAACCCCAAATAAGTCACGGGTCAGTTTTGACCCGAGAAATACGAGAGGGTCCCCGAAGTGAAGACAACACGAGGGTTAAACCAATCACAATGGTCTTGGGAGGAGCTAACCTCCAGACGCAGCAGTGGTGGCTCTGCTAAATAGTCTCGAGGTCACATAATACAGTAACATGAGACGTTTAAATTAGCTGATAGATGGTTAAACCTCACTAGCTCTTACCGGTGTATCGGTGTGTGTAATTCGTCCCCAACAATCCTGCCAGTTAGTCCCAAAACGTCCCAGTTAGAGATGAAATGACATAAACATATTCTTTGTAAATCTTGACAATCATTCCCTGAAAGAACCGAGCAGGCCTGCCGTGTTGCAGGGTGATCAGCGAATATCTGGAAAGCTCTAAGTTTGCTGCTGTTTCCCAAAGCGAAGGGATTTTAAGAAGAGCAACACACACACACAGAGCGAATCCGGACTAGTGGTAGAGTAAAAAGTGGAGTGAATATACAAAGTGACACAAAATGAAGATACTCCATTAAAATTAAAATATGTTAAGGTTTTACTGCACAGCAGAGGAGATCACAGGCGATGGCTGACTTACAAAGTGGACCATCTTGCAGGAGCTGAGTCTGTCGTTGAGGCCCATCCAGCGCTGGTACTCTGGGTACTCCCCCCTGGTCAGGACGTACTGGTAGCCCATGTAGTTGGGCCGTTCGTACACCACCCAGGCCCCACTCTCCACCCGGATGGAGTTGCAGCGGCTCAGGTAGGCGTGGAAGTCGGAGCAGTCGCTGTCGCACTCATAGCGACGGCCCTGGAAGTTCTTGTCCTCGTAGAAGACAATCTGGGGGGAACACATGGGTGTCTTAAGGCTCTGACACACCAACCCAACCGTCGGCAGAAAAGGCAGCTGGACCGCATCGGGACACACTGAAGCGACGCCGTTCTGCACGTGTGCAAGACGTAATACGTCTCCATAACGGCAGGTGGCGCTAATCTGTTTTGCTGTCTAGACCTAGTAAAGACAGAGCACGCTGTCATCAGTCGTCAGAGTGCTGATAGGCTAGGGTGACCAGACGTCCCCGATTTTGGTGACCTGTCCCCGGCTGGATCTGTCCCCGGAAATGTCCCCGGTTTTCACTGTGACTGACAGACCCGAAATTGGAATGAAAGAAAGAAAACTCTGACCAAACGGAGCCGATCGAGCAGCGCTGCTCAGAGCTCAGAGATGTTTTAGAAAGCCGTATTTTACCATGCTAAAATCACTGATTATTTACATGGAGTCTGGTGGAGATATGCTGCTCTATACACGCTAAAAGTAGTGATTATTTACATGGAGTCTGGTGGAGATATGCTGCTCTATACACGCTAAAAGTAGTGATTATTTACATGGAGTCTGGTGGAGATATGCTGCTCTATACAAAAGTAGTGATTAAAAGTAGATATGCTGATTAAAAGTAGTTTTACATGGAGTCTGGTGGACTTTTATGTTTTAAAAAGGATCTTAATCTTTAACAGAAAGGTCAGCCTCCTTAGAAATCCTTTCCATAATGTTATCAGACACTTAGAATATTAATCTGAGTCTGTCAGCAGCAAAACGAGCACTTTATGAACGTAAATACAAGCTGGACAATTATCCCATTAACTTCCATTGTAGCTTGTTTCTCTGCTGCCGACTGCAGCGATCTCGTTTCATACTGCATCAATGTCAAAGGAAAATATTCCTCAATAGTTTATATTGTATCTGATACTCAGCTCTAGGTCTAGTGTCCCCGTTTTAAGTTTTACAAAAATTAAAAACATGACGTGTTTTGGAGGTATTTACGCTCTGAGCTGGAAATGTCCCAGGATTTTATCTGAGACATCTGGTCCCCTTATGATAGTAGTAAGAACTGGAAGAAAATACGATGCCTAGCAATAAGAAGATCCTGGCGTTCCGGTTTTCTCATGCACTGATTCGCTAGTCAGGGGCTAGCTAGCACTCAGATTGGTCATTGAGTCCGACTGCCCACCGGCCGAATCCACGAGTCAAATCGGCCAAAATGGACGCCGACGACGGCAGGGAACACGTTGAACAGACTCGAGTCGCCGTGCTCACCAGACTGTCCGACGGCCGATAATCTGCATGGTGTGTCACGCCTTTAGCTTTTATCAAGATCGTCTAGCTCTCTTAATGCGTAGCTCACCTTTATAAAAGGTTGGATGTTTCCTAGAGCTGCAAAGATTAATCCGGTCCGATTAATCGCCAACTATTTTGATGATTGATTAATCGGTTTGAGTCATTTTCTATGAAAGAATAAGTATGGAACAAAGGAAGAAATCCCGCTGTCTGCAAAACCTTAGTTTTAAGTAAATGGTCGACGATGCAAGAGCAGACGACGGGATTTAGTGTTTTGTTCCGAGTTAGTCTTATTTTCCCAACTCACCTGCACAGAACGATTTTTTTGGATATGCCAGTTGTTTCTTCATGGAAAAAATAAGTGAAACGAGAATATTTTCTAGTTTTCTTCAATCCTTTGTGAAAGTAAGCTGAATAACTTTGAGTTGAGACGAGACAAGATATATTCGAGGATATCATCTTGGGCTTTGGGAAACTATAGATTTATTTATTTTATTACCATTTTCTGACATTTTATAGCCCAAACATTGTTTTATTGTCTCTTGGATATTATTGTCTTTACACTTGTTAAAGCACTTTGTAACTTGTTTTTGAAAAGTGCTCTACAAATAAAGATTATTATTATTATTATTATTATTATTATTCGAAGATATCATCTTGGCTTTGGGAAACAATAGATTTATTTATATACATTTTATAGCCCAAACATCACAAACTAATCAGTTATTCGGCAAAATAATCAACAGATGAATCGACTATTAAAATCATCGTGAGTTGCCGCCCTATAATTTCTAATTGACTGCCACAGACTTTACAAACAGCTTTTTTTTACGTTGGAAAGCGTTGTTTTGGTGATGTTTAACCTCCAGCTGACTACCTAGTACTACCTAGTACTGCAAGGATCCTACCCCAATAATCCAGCCTCTGTGCACCACCAGCTGACTACCTAGTATTACCTAGTACTGCAAGGATCCTACCCCAATAATCCAGCCTCTGTGCACCACCAGCTGACTACCTAGTACTACCTAGTACTGCAAGGATCCTACCCCAATAATCCAGCCTCTGTGCACCACCAGCTGACTACCTAGTACTACCTAGTACTGCAAGGGTCCTACCCCAATAATCCAGCCTCTGTGCACCACCAGCTGACTACCTAGTACTACCTAGTACTGCAAGTGTCCTACCCCAATAATCCAGCCTCTGTGCACCACCAGCTGACTATCTAGTACTACCTAGTACTGCAAGGGTCCTACCCCAATAATCCAGCCTCTGTGCACCACCAGCTGACTACCTAGTACTACCTAGTACTGCAAGGATCCTACCCCAATAATCCAGCCTCTGTGCACCACCAGCTGACTACCTAGTACTACCTAGTACTGCAAGGATCCTACCCCAATAATCCAGCCTCTGTGCACCACCAGCTGACTACCTAGTACTACCTAGTACTGCAAGGATCCTACCCCAATAATCCAGCCTCTGTGCACCACCTAGCTACCTGACTACCTAATCCAGCCTACCACCAGCTGACTACCTAGTACTGCAAGGGTCCTACCCCAATAATCCAGCCTCTGTGCACCACCAGCTGACTACCTAGTACTACCTAGTACTGCAAGGATCCTACCCCAATAATCCAGCCTCTGTGCACCACCAGCTGACTATCTAGTACTACCTAGTACTGCAAGGGTCCTACCCCAATAATCCCAATAATCCAGCCTCCTAGTACTGTGCACCCCACCAGCTGACTACCTAGTACTACCTAGTACTGCAAGGATCCTACCCCAATAATCCAGCCTCTGTGCACCACCAGCTGACTACCTAGTACTACCTAGTACTGCAAGGGTCCTACCCCAATAATCCAGCCTCTGTGCACCACCAGCTGACTACCTAGTACTACCTAGTACTGCAAGGATCCTACCCCAATAATCCAGCCTCTGTGCACCACCAGCTGACTACCTAGTACTACCTAGTACTGCAAGGGTCCTACCCCAATAATCCAGCCTCTGTGCACCACCAGCTGACTACCTAGTACTACCTAGTACTGCAAGGATCCTACCCCAATAATCCAGCCTCTGTGCACCACCAGCTGACTACCTAGTACTACCTAGTACTGCAAGGATCCTACCCCAATAATCCAGCCTCTGTGCACCACCAGCTGACTACCTAGTACTACCTAGTACTGCAAGGATCCTACCCCAATAATCCAGCCTCTGTGCACCACCAGCTGACTACCTAGTACTACCTAGTACTGCAAGGATCCTACCCCAATAATCCAGCCTCTGTGCACCACCAGCTGACTACCTAGTACTACCTAGTACTGCAAGGATCCTACCCCAATAATCCAGCCTCTGTGCACCACCAGCTGACTACCTAGTACTACCTAGTACTGCAAGTATCCTACCCCAAATCCAGGTGCACCACCAGCTGACTACCTAGTACTACCCTACCCCAATAATCCAGCCTCTGTGCACCACCAGCTGACTACCTAGTACTACCTAGTACTGCAAGGGTCCTACCCCAATAATCCAGCCTCTGTGCACCACCAGCTGACTACCTAGTACTACCTAGTACTGCAAGGATCCTACCCCAATAATCCAGCCTCTGTGCACCACCAGCTGACTATCTAGTACTACCTAGTACTGCAAGGGTCCTACCCCAATAATCCAGCCTCTGTGCACCACCAGCTGACTACCTAGTACTACCTAGTACTGCAAGGGTCCTACCCCAATAATCCAGCCTCTGTGCACCACCAGCTGACTATCTAGTACTACCTAGTACTGCAAGGATCCTACCCCAATAATCCAGCCTCTGTGCACCACCAGCTGACTACCTAGTACTACCTAGTACTGCAAGGGTCCTACCCCAATAATCCAGCCTCTGTGCACCACCAGCTGACTACCTAGTATTACCTAGTACTGCAAGGGTCCTACCCCAATAATCCAGCCTCTGTGCACCACCAGCTGACTACCTAGTACCTAGTACTGCAAGGGTCCCCCCCAATAATCCAGCCTCTGTGCACCACCAGCTGACTATCTAGTACTACCTAGTACTGCAAGGGTCCTACCCCAATAATCCAGCCTCTGTGCACCACCAGTACTGACTACCTAGTACTACCTAGTACTGCAAGGGTCCTACCCCAATAATCCAGCCTCTGTGCACCTAAAAAAGACTATCTAGTACTACCTAGTACTGCAAGGGTCCTACCCCAATAATCCAGCCTCTGTGCACCACCAGCTGACTACCTAGTACACCTAGTACTGCAAGTGTCCCACTACCCCCAATAATCCAGCCTCTGTGCACCACCAGCTGACTACCTAGTACTACCTAGTACTGCAAGGGTCCTACCCCAATAATCCAGCCTCTGTGCACCACCAGCTGACTATCTAGTACTACCTAGTACTGCAAGGGTCCTACCCCAATAATCCAGCCTCTGTGCACCACCAGCTGACTACCTAGTATTACCTAGTACTGCAAGGATCCTACCCCAATAATCCAGCCTCTGTGCACCACCAGCTGACTACCTAGTACTACCTAGTACTGCAAGGATCCCACCCCAATAATCCAGCCTCTGTGCACCACCAGCTGACTACCTAGTACTACCTAGTACTGCAAGGGTCCTACCCCAATAATCCAGCCTCTGTGCACCACCAGCCACTATCTAGTACTACCTAGTACTGCAAGGATCCTACCCCAATAATCCAGCCTCTGTGCACCACCACCTACAGTACTGCAAAGGGTCCTACCCCAATAATCCAGCCTCTGTGCACCACCAGCTGACTACCTAGTATTACCTAGTACTGCAAGGGTCCCCTACCCCAATAATCCAGCCTCTGTGCACCACCAGCTGACTACCTAGTACTACCTAGTACTGCAAGGGTCCTACCCCAATAATCCAGCCTCTGTGCACCACCAGCTGACTATCTAGTACTACCTAGTACTGCAAGGGTCCTACCCCAATAATCCAGTGCACCACCAGCTGACTACCTAGTACTACCTAGTACCCCAATAATCCAGCCTCTGTGCACCACCAGTGACTATCTAGTACTACCTGTTGCAAGGATCCTACCCCAATAATCCAGCCTCTGTGCACCACCAGCTGACTACCTAGTACTACCTAGTTGAGTCTGCAAGGTCCCCCCCAATAATCCAGCCTCTGTGCACCACCAGCTGACTACCTAGTACTACCTAGTACTGCAAGGGTCCTAGTAATCCAGCCTCTGTGCACCACCAGCTGACTATCTAGTACTACCTAGTACTGCAAGGGTCCTACCCCAATAATCCAGCCTCTGTGCACCACCAGCTGACTACCTAGTACTACCTAGTACTGCAAGGATCCTACCCCAATAATCCAGCCTCTGTGCACCACCAGCTGACTACCTAGTACTACCTAGTACTGCAAGGATCCTACCCCAATAATCCAGCCTCTGTGCACCACCAGCTGACTACCTAGTACTACCTAGTACTGCAAGGATCCTACCCCAATAATCCAGCCTCTGTGCACCACCAGCTGACTACCTAGTACTACCTAGTACTGCAAGGGTCCTACCCCAATAATCCAGCCTCTGTGCACCACCAGCTGACTACCTAGTACTACCTAGTACTGCAAGGATCCTACCCCAATAATCCAGCCTCTGTGCACCACTTTAAAGCCACACATTCATCCTTAACCTGCATGTCACAGTCTGCCAGTCCCATTTTCTCTTCACTCACCCTGCCCATGTTGGATGTAATGCGTGGGATCGCCTCGGTGATGTTAGGTGAGAGTGGCGTTGGTTTGCCCCCTGAGGTCTCGGTGTTTGCCCTGGCCTCTCACCAGTCCCTTTTTATAGCCCCGCTTTCCCCCACGTTAATAAATAGCAACAGCGGAGGGCAAAAACAGGGAACAATCGCTTTGTCATGAAAATGAGATCCAAAAATTGAGTCAGTGATTCTAGCGCTATTCAGTTTTTCCAGAAAAGCGAGGAAGGATTACGACCATAATGGCGGGCATGGTTAGCGTCCATTCACCCCACTTCTCTACTGGCCGGGTCCGGTGTCCCCCCTCACACACACACACACACACACACACACACACACACACACACACACACACACACACACACACACACACACACACACACACACACACACACACACACACACACACACACACACAAATGCCAGCTCCACCAGCTTGCCCCCACCAGGTGAGGACCTGCCAACTCATGACTTCTTTCTGCATTATGGATGAATCCAGACAGAGCAGTGTTCTGGTGGAGGAAGTATTCAGATCCTTTTATTTGAGTACATTTACTCAACTACTACAAGTACAAATGTTGAGGTACTTGTACTTTACTTGAGTCTTTTCTTATCCTGCCACTTTCTACTTCTACTCCGTTACATTTCAGAGAGAAGTTTTGTACTTTTTACTCCATTCATCTGACAGCTTTAGTTACTTTACACATTAAGATCTTTGCATACAAAACACATGTAGTTTATAAAATGTTTTATTATAAATTAAACATTATGACTGCCAATGAGTCCAGCTGAAAGGATTTGACCATTAATCACACAACTGTTTGGATCCTTTCCAGTTTCTAAAATTACAAATTGAGTACTTTTACTTTTAATACTTTTACTTTAAAAATGTTCAATGTGTGACTTTTAACAGTGTGGTATAAGTACTTTTACTTAAAAAAAGGGTCTGAATACTTCCTCCACTGCTTTTTTTTTTCTCAGCTTCTGCAAAATAAAAGAAGCACACAGATCCTTTCATGAAGTAAAAGTAGAATTTCTCGGTTAGAAGTAAAAAAATCTAAAGTATTAGCTTCAAAATGTACTCCTTATGCAGATTGGGCCACAAACTATTCATGTATTTTACTGGATTATATTTATTGATGCATTAATTATGCGGCTAGCGAAGGCGGAGCACATTTTAACTGTTTTATATAATGCTGCTGTTGGGGGCAACAAGCTGCGGTAGAGTCGGACGGTTTCCAGCCGCCTTCAGGCTGGACAGGAAGTGACGAAAACACTGTGGTGCGATATTCCGATTTAATAAAATATAATCAGACCTATCATACATATCAGCTTGTACACAGTCTCCAGTTGTTTTTAATTATGACAGAGTAGCTCTCAAAGTACATGCAATCTGTTGCTGATGTTAATTAACAATTATCTCAGACATGCGCCCCCGGGTCTCAGACCTGCGGCCCCTGGTCTCAGACCTGCGCCCCCGGGTCTCAGACCTGCGCCCCTGGGTCTCTGACCTGCGGCCCCTGGTCTCAGACCTGCGCCCCCGGGTCTCTGACCTGCCGCCCCTTTCAGACATGCGGCCCCTTTCAGACATGCGCCCCCGGGTCTCAGACCTGCGGCCCCTGGTCTCAAACCTGCGGCCCCTGGTCTCAGACCTGCCCCTGGTCTCAGACCTGCGCCCCCGGGTCTCAGACCTGCAGCCCCTGGTCTCAGACCTGCTCCCCCTGGTCTCAGACCTGCGGCCCCTGGTCTCAGACATGCGGCCCCTGGTCTCAGACCTGCGGCCCCTGGTCTCAGACCTGCGCCCCCTGGTCTCAGACCTGCGGCCGCCTTGCTCTCGTGAGATTTCCGTTGCCCACGTGTGCATGACGTCAGAGCGAGTCGGGATCAAGTCGGACACAAATCTACCCAGCATGCAACGGCCGCCGATCGCCGGTGATCGAGTCTGCGCAGACCTGGCTCACCTCGAACGAGCCTCATGTCTCTCTCTCATGGGGGGGCGGGCAAAGCAGAGAAAGGGGAGGTAACCTTGCCCCTTATGACCTCATAAGGGGAAGATTCCAAATCGGCCCATCTGAGCTTTCATTTCCTCAAAGGCAGAGCAGGATACCCAGGGCTCGGTTTACACCTATCACCATTTCTAGACACTGGGGGACCACAGGCAGGCTGGGGGGATGAATATTAATGTTAAAAAGTGAAATTTACATGCCATTTAATTAAGACCTTGAATATTAAAATATTTGATTGATCTATTTTACCCAAAAGACAGAAGTAAAGGGCGACCAGTAGCACTGATTTATGAAAGAAACGTTGAATAGGGAAACGAGGTTTCTGATGTTTTGTGTTAATCTTAATCTGCGTAACTGTCAAATCAAAGTAGAGTATATTTGCCTCTGAGATGTAATGTAGTACAAATATAAAAGTAGGAGAAAAGTACCTCAGAATTGTACTAAAGAGCAGTACTTGAGTAAATGTACTGTATATTCGACCACTGGCAGTGTACTATAGAACAGAACAAATACATGTAGTACTATGGTTTGATTACAGTGTATTTCTTTACTACTCGGGTGAACTTTTTAACAAATATGGAGCACAAAAAAGGACAAATCAAAACAATAAGCAGCCCGGTTTTAGTTAAAACTTTAATTTTTTTTTTTTTTTTTAAACAATTGAAAAACTATATTGTGCTCTCAGCATAGAAACTGCATAGAGGTGCATGTGTTCAAATCAAATTAGAGGCATTTTAAAGTGTAAACACATAAATATAGAGACCCATTCCAGCATTTTGAACACATTTACAGTAATATCGTAACAGCATTTTTCATAGCATGTTCATATTTTCTTTTTTATCAAGTCCATCGTCCCTTAACTTATTAAAGTGTTGCACTGAGTTGCCAGAAAGCCTCGTTGAAGCACTTAGTGCGTGTGATACAAAGGGAATAGAAAGCCAAATGCAGCATAAACAGAAATAATAATAATAATTTGGGTCTGGCAGCTTGCTTGAAGGATTTAGCCGATGCAGGGCCATGTAGAAGTGTTAACTTCCTCTTGTACCCACATCAAATCTGTCCGTTTTGGACGGTATCACGTACCTACAAGAAAATAAGTTCATATTCCTTTCTTTTTGTCCCATAATAGAAAACACTTGATTGCTATTTTTTAATAAATATTTTATATTCTATTAACACAAATATACTATGACCTGAGCTAGTAGCGGCTTGTGCACTAACATGTCATTAATACCCAAAGTGCTACAGTTATTTAGCATCTACATTCTCCATGTTTTTATCTATTTTTTTTTACAGAAAGTTGCATGTCGTATGCTGGGCACAGTTTGGGAAGAAATGGTGACAATGTCTCCCGGCCGTATAGAAGAGAGCCGTCATGGTTCTCCAGGAGCGTGAGCCACAGCGTCCCCTAAAGCAGAGTGCTCATGATACCAATCACAGGTGCTTTAAGTTTAATCTCCTCTAAGGGTCCCTAAATAACAACTCCAAAACAGCCGACACAAAAAGTGCAGTAAAGAGCCATTGGTGCTTCAAGAGAACACGTTTTTAGGGCAAAACAGAGGTTTCTCAGCAGAGAGTCAGTCAGTGCTCAGCTGCACCGACTGTAATCTTGACCAGATTTAGATTTTCAGCTGTAAACTCGAATCCGAGCCCCCTTTCAAAATGTCTGGCGACTTCACAAATGCTACACCCTGTGTACCTGTGTCTAAAGCTCTCTTCAAAGTAAGGGGTGCTTGCAGTAGTTTCACAACATGCCAATGCTAACCCTACTTGGCTTGGACATAGCTGCCTTTTTCTTCAGGACTTGTAAAGCTCCATACTTACCAGAGTGGGGTGTAAATAACCATAAGCATCCTGTACAATAATACTGGCACTAAACACACTCGTCTGTCTGTTTTTGAACTTACATGAACTGTCAGTGAGACACTCAAGCTACATTAAGCTCCAAACAAGAGTAACCCGACAATTCAACAAGGCATAGGTGACTGTCCCGTCCGAATGCGTTTGGTTTCATTAACTCGGGACGTGTCCGCTGCCGGCCCGTTGGAGTCCTTTAAGGAGGCCATCGTGGGTGGGATGAGGCTGTCGAGTTCCTGTCTGTGCCCTGTCGCCAGAAGCCATTCATGGAACCGGACCTCCACCAACTCCTGGAACTGCCGCTTCTGCTCCCTGGAGACCAGAAATGAGGCCTCGGTTACAACAGGAAAACACACGAGGTATAACCGTCGTTTTTGGGGCTTTTCCACCTTTTATTAAATAGGACAGCTAGGTCAGAAAGGGGGAGAGAGAGAGGGGGAAGACATGCAGGATATTGTCACAGGTCGGATTCGAACCCTGGACCTCTGCGTCGAGGCATAAACCCCCCAAGTATATGTGCGCCTGCTCTACCCACTGAACCAACCCGGCCACAAATGCATGACCTTTTGAGACCTTTTTAAAAAAGGTTCCTAGCGTTTTCTTTTTCCTGTGTTTTTGTGTCTAAGTGACTGACGGGAACAACAATCTTTTACATCGGTCCAGTATAATACACTTTCAAACACACATTCAAAGTCGACAAATAAAGTTAAACTGAATGAAAAGTTGCCTTACAGGCCATAATGAATGAAATGTAAGATCTACACATATAACATCAAAACGTCAGATATCAGAGTCCGTAAACATAAAACATTCCCTGATTTCCTCCTTCGCTGTATAAGATTAGCGTCTAGTCCCGGTGAGGAGGACCCAGAGCACCTTGCTCCTTCGTTTGTAGAGTCGTGATATACAGCCAGCTATATTTAGACTACCGAAAGAAAGTACTACAATACAACAGAGTAATAATTAATAAATAAATAAAACCTTCTAAAGCGCTGCGGGATTATTTCAATGACCATTAGAGGAAGTGTTACATGGACGGAGGAAAATTAAAAGCTGTTTAAAATGATTTAAAACAGAGCACAGAGCTTCAGCGAATGTCATACTTTTTTTTAAGATTAGTGTTAATAATACTGTAATATAGAAATCTCTAAAACAGATTTCCCCTCATTGTATGATGCCTGTGCTGGCTGGTTAGGTACAGCATAGAGTGACTTCCTCACATTCATATTGATTTTTTGGTTTGGCTGTAACTTTCCACTGATTGAAATAGTACGCGGGATAAATGGAATTTCACAACTTATTTATGCATATTCATGTTTAAGTGACATTAGATTGTCTTTCATATTATTCCACCTATTAATGATGGTGCAAAGAGGTCTAGGGCTGCAACTAACGATCATTTGTTGATTACTTTCTCGATCAATCTGTTTGGTACGGTGGCCGGCAGGGGCAAACACCCTGCAACATCAGAAAAACACATGCAAGTTAAACTACAACTTCATTAATTTGACAACACACGTGCAGCATTTAGCAAACGCGCTGCGCACACACACACACACACACACACACACACACACACACCCAAATACATAACCGTGATGCAAAAAGAAAAGCTCACAAACCACAAAAACAAATGCAACAAGAGAGAGAGAGAGAGAGAGAGGAAACTAGAACATATTCACATTTAAGAAGCTGTAATCAGAGAATTTTTCCTACTTTTTGTTTATAAAAAAGAAAAGAAAACAAAAAGACTCAAATAGTTAAAACTAACTGATTAATCTTTGCAGCTCTAAAGAGCTTCTGACTTGCCACTCACTTGTTCAGCCGGGCCTGCACCACAGTCTTCTGCCAGTTCTGGATCCTCGTCTGCTTTTGGTCCATCGCTGCCTGATACGGAGGAGGCAATCCTCCCGGCACCTCGCACGTGTCGCCCTCCATCTGGAAAGGCACAACCAGCGTGTGAAACTCAGCCGGGGGCAGCAGCCGGTAGCAGACCGGGTCCGGGTTGGATGACATGTTGGGCGAGGGGTTGGCGAGGCTCTCTGTCCCCAGGAGCAAGGGTCGATCCCAGGCGTTGGGGACCACAGCCAGCCCCACGCTGGCCATGTGGTCCTCCAGGGACGGGTAGAAGGTGTGGTAAGGCGCCAGTGTAATGTCTGTGTTTCCAGGTAGGAGCAAGGGGTAGGTGGGCGTTAAGGCGTAGATGGTGCAACGGGAGGAGACTCCAACGGCAATCCTGCCGGCCACGCACACCACCCGCAAGTTCTGGCAGCTGTGGATGTGGACGCTGGTCTCAACGGGTCCCAGAACCACTGTGCAGTCCCGGCATTTGTCCACGCTGACGGATCTGAAGGAGCACACGCAACAAAACCCATGACAGGTGAACTGTGTCGCATGAAGTTCAAAAAAAAGCCAGATGACACAGCAACTACAATATATTTAAGACCTTACAACAACATGATAACAAAATAGACAAACTATAAACCAAATGAACATATGTATGAATGACAACACCATAAACCCATCATACACATCTCATTATACCGTCTTTCATACGCCGCCACCCTAGCAATCTCACAAGCCCACGTCTGTTATGATGGCACCCCTTCATTCCTCCATCCTCTAAAGAATCTGACTAGCTATCATAACGCTAGTCTGGACCCAGCTTCTTATGTGCTCATCTATCTACCTCACAGAACAAATCATCTTGGGCTGAATGGAACCTGGGTCCCTACAATCCCACACAGGCGAGCATGTATCCCGGTCCAAACTCCCTGGACTCCCGGGACCATAGGACATGAAGTAATTGTCCAACCTCTGTCTTATATTCCCAACAATTTGGAGCACATGCAGTATGCTGTACATGGAAGCCAACCTTACCTGAGAGGGGAGAGGAGGTATATGAAGGAGTCTGAGCATCTGTGGATTTTGACGTTGGCTCCGGTCAGCTTGTCGGAGGTTTTAGCCAGGGTCTGTTTGAAGATCTGCGACATCAGCACCATCTTACTGCCGGGTGGAGCCATGTGGGTGTTTCGGGCTATTTTGGCTCTCTTCATGGTCCCCTCCACTAGAATGCACAAACGGAGAACAAAGTCTAAGAAATGTAGACACACAGGTAGAGAAAGAGTGACGACTGTAACACTCACCCATAAATGACTGCACACTGTACACCCAGAAGTTAAATTTAAGACTTTTTACACTCGCCTCTGTATACGACGACGTGAATGGCCATCAGTTTGCGCTAACCTCAGCACCTTGGCCATCAGCTAACATTAGCTTGTTAGTAGCACGGTGCAAGACGTTTAGTTTTTTCTCCCAACAACGGATTGAGTCGCACCAGAGCCATGGTTCAGAGCGTAAAGCAAAACCCTGACACCAACAGTACCTGTACTGTCGTATAATATCCAAGGCACACCAAACGGGACCATGACCAAATGTAAGACCTTTGTAAATTCAATGTTATAATTTGTAAATAGCACTGGGTGATCATCATTATATCACCGTATGCTTGACCAAATACCTCAATATTGATATTGTGGCGATATTCTGGGGTTGACAAATGGTGCTTTAACAAAATATCTTTACACTTAGATTTTAGATAAATAATCATCAGTAATGTGGACATAATGCCGAAGTGGGAAAAAGGCAAATAATAGAGCAGCTAGAACAGTCTGGTAAGTTGAGAAAAGTGCATCACTTTACAGTAATGCAGCCTTTAAAACCAGGAAAAGACAACACTTAGGTCCTATTACAATATCCAACATCTAAGATGATATCTAGTCTCATATCACAATAACAATATAATAGATATATTGCCCAGCCCTATTTGTAAACATAATTCAATACTTTATTAATGCCCTATTTTTTGAATATATAAATGTAAGGTTTTTTTAAATACTTTTAAGACCCCACAGGTACTCTGTGTACCTGACTTTTAATTCTTTCCACTCAAACTGACTGTACAGATTTAAAAAAATAAAATATATATATTTTATTTTTTTTAGCATACCTTGCTGAGCCCAGGCTAGTTTCTTGCCTGATCGCAGGCAGGCAGTCATCCCAAAGGGGTTCAGTGTGAGGTTGTGCTGGAGACACGAGAGCAGCTTGTGCAGGGCGAAGGAGCGGCTGAGTGTGGAGTAGCCGGACTGCGCCTGGAGAAGACCTTTGGTCAGCAGCCTGTGGACGGGCTGAACGGCTCGGCCGTGGCAGGCTGAGCCCTCCAAGAGCAGGCCCAAGCTCCGCACAGCCTCCAGAGATATCTGGAATAAAAACACAACTGGAGACTCAGCTACAATGCATCCTAAGAGTTAAGTGAAAATACAAAAAATTTTTAAAAAAAAACACAGATGGTTGCATCTGCAAAATATATAGTAACTATTCTGTAAGAAAAGATTTCAAAGTAAAAGCATCCGTATAGCTGAGGACAGCTCCAGGTGATAATTCTCTGTAGTATTTATCACTACAGACACTGGTCACATTGTTATTTGATTACAGCAGCTTTGAGTTGGTTGCTGTTAAGTAACACGGGATGTTTTTTGGACCGTCCACAGACCTGGCAATCTCTGAGGGCCTGTCCAGACTGTGACAGCTGGCCCGGCTCCACCAGCAGCTCCAGAATCTCAGCTAGATGGCTTTGCACAAATGACAGGTGGGCCTGATCGTCCCAGTTCTGGGGAAACCAAACAGAAACCAGATAAAAAGGACTGTGAGTCCATCGCAAACAACTGTGAGACGACAATAACATTCAAGCTTTAAACTTCAACATAGCAGATAGAGCAATAGAGCTAACAGTGTGTTTCCCGGAAGTAAAACCCCATCTGATTTCCTCCATAAGGATTTTGATAATCAGCCATAATGTCTAAACCATCCGAGGTAGACCGACCACGAGCTACGAGGTTGTGTAACGGAGGTTTCTGATCCTGTAAAAGCTAGAAGTCCGAATGAAATCAACCTTGTTTTAAGAAAAACATGTTTTATGTTTTATCTAATGGAGAAATACTACACTACCCACAATCCTAAGCGTAACAGCAACGCATTTAATTGGTCTAACTTGCGGTTATCAACCTGCGAACGGTTGCAGTGAGCTTATACCATTGAAGTCTACGATAGTTTCTGTACACAGTCTTGTACCTTTGCCTTTTTTTGCTGCTTTCAAACTGTTTTGTGTCTAAATGTTTTACGGTCACGTCTACTCTCGTACCTGGTTGGCTTGGCAACAGACATTACATTTTTTATATAAGCAATTTTTAAAACATCAATGGAACAATTGAAGGGGAAAAACCCTTCTTGAAGCGGAGCCGTTAAATAAAGTGGGCGGTCACTGATGAGCTCTATATTGGATTACAGAATATTGCAAAACATGTTATGGTGTTATCAGTCTAGTCTTTCATTAACAGGGACCTTGTTCTGGGAGCTGGTCTTGGCCTCTCGCTCTGACGGAGAGGGGGAGCGAGTGCGATGACTGGGCCACTCTTCGCCGATCAGAGAGGTGCGCAGAGACATGCGGTTCAGCTGCTGGATGTAGAGGAAGAGGAGGAACTGCACCGTGTCCACAGACAACTGGAGTGAAAGGGAGAAAAAAGAAACGTAAGATAAGACTCAAATTGGAGAGCAGGGTGGGGCCTTTGCTGCTTAGCAGCCCCTTTCTTCCCCCCCTCCCGTCCTGCATATCTAATAAAAATTAAGCAGGGTTACAACAACAATAACCTCTGCCTGGGGCACAATCCAATGACCAGCACACCCTCATGACAGAGGCATGATACAAAGAAGTTAACTGAGATGATGAGATAGTATTACATTCTTTGGTTTTTTTTTTTTTAACCTTGTTCCTTTGTTGGTCCAGCTCGCTTTTAGAAGAGCACTGTGAGAGACACTCTGCCCACTCCAGCCTCTCTTCTGGTGTGTGGCCTATAAGAAGGTCAAAGGTCTCAAAGTAGAGCCATGCGAGGTCTTCTGGAAGCTGTAGCTTTCCACAGGCAATATGCTTCCACATGGGCCAGCCCAGAACGGGGAAGCATCCGTCCCGTGTTCGCACGTAGATCGCCATCTTACGAAGATAGTGCAGGCTGAGTTTGGAGGAGGGAGCCACCTACAATGACATTAACTCCAGTTAATTCAAAACATTTGCATCCGCTGGGCAATATCGTTAAATTAAATAGATTGTACTCACCTGCAGGGCACCCAGTAAGAAGGGCTCCATGCGTGGCCATATGCTCACACTGTCTGCCTCCATGTCTAAAGGGAAAGGATATAAAAAGATGTGGAAGTCAGACACATAATACACTGAAATGCAAAGATGTCACTGTGTCAGAGAGCAATGCAACAAGAACAGTAAACATGTAGACACTTCCACTGGAAATGAAACACTGAATCACATGACATCACAGTGCAATTATAGCATTATATAAACACTAACTTTAGAGATTTAGAGGAGAGAGTTTAGGAGAAGCCTGTCTCAATAGCCACCTGTAAACAGTAGGGGTCGGGAAAATAACTGATTCTTAGATATGTTGCGATTCTCGCTAGAACAATTACAGTGGATGTTATTGTTACAGGGATAATAACAAGCTGTCTAAAAGCTAGTGTTTAACATGTCTTTTGTTTATCATGGTGGCACATGTCTCCCGTTACGTCCCCGTGACGCGTTGATGCTCCCATGACAACCGAGCACCTGCTGCTCATATCATAGCAACAACACCTGCTTGGGATCATTAGCTACATCGGTGTTGGCAGCTAACCAAGCTCAGCTAAGCTAAAACTAGTCCAGTCAGTCAAGCAGCAAGTAAATATGCACAAAACTCACTTCCTGTAGCAGGCGGAGGGCAGCTTGTTAGGTGGAAGAATGCGCGAGCTGTTGTTTTATTTTGAAAGTTAACTTCACCAAACTAGCTAGAGCTCACCAGCTAGCTAACTCCACTTAGCTACTGTTAGCTAGCGATGTAACGTTAACGATGAGACCGCGGTGTCTTTTACTTACTTTCAGTCTTTGTCTCCGTCCAGACAACGCGATGCTCCGTCTCGATGGGTCTCTCATAAGTGAAAGTAAAGCTGAGAACGCGTTATTGATGCCGTTTGTTGTGATTAGTGGCCCGAATCGCATCTACCGTTCTTCCTATTTGGCGCCCTCCTCTCCTCTGAGACCTGAGCCGACGTCGGTTGCGCGCACTTCTTTGGAGCGCGCTTCTTCTGCCCAGGATCGTTTCTCTGCCGCGCGGCAACCGCCCTGACAGACCGCCTACCTTTGACGTTCGATCGTTTCTGTGCCGCGCGGCAACCGCCCTGACAAACCGCCTACCTTTGACGTTCGATCGTTTCTCTGCCGCGCGGCAACCGCACTGACTGACCGCCTACCTTCCCCCCTAAAATCTAAGCGTTTTTAGAAGCTGTTCCTGCCGCCCGGCGGTGACCGTCAGCAGGGCGAACTCTGGGCGGCAGAGCGGAATCTGTGCTTATTCATGTGGGCGGCAACCAGTGTTGCCAGATCTCGCGAGACAAATACGCAACCAGGCCTATGAAAAATCCGATGGGACGGATTGTCCATTTCCATCCATGTGGACAGATTGGTAAACTAGAGTTTATTTATTTTCTCCCCCTGAGCTTCAGGACAATGACAACAGGAGGGAGTTAAACCACCTTTTACATTATTTAGCATTAGAAAACTGATGGGATATCAAACACGTATTCACAGGGATTTTAAGTCATTCCCCATGATGATTCTCCCAGTCTTTGTTATATTTCTTCCCGTATTTCGCCCACTTTATCCCGGGCATTTATTCCTCCAAAAACTCTCCTACAGTCCAGTCACCATCACTCGCTACTCGCGCATTTTCCTAACCAGAAAACAGCTGACTGCCCTGCTCGGCCTCTGATTGGCTGGTAACAAGTTGCCATCTGGGTCAGAGCCAATAAGAAGCAGGAAGTGGGCGGGACATAACGCTGCTGTCTCCAGTGTGTATGGGGAAAGGGGCGGGACCGAGGGAACAGGCAAGACACACTCCTACGTTTAAATAACATAGAAAATACTTGCTGGACAAGTTATTATGACTACACTTTAGTAACGAGCCCAAGAAAACCGCGACCACCAATATTTGTAAGCGACTTTACAGAAAAACAAGCCCAAAGTCGCTTATAAAGAGGACTTGGCAACACCGACACCGAGGAATCGGGAAAAGAAGGCTGTTTCTTTAATGGCGGGCGGGGCTTCGGCTGAGAGGCGGATTCGCCGACAACCGGAGGGTGGGCTGTCTCTGACAGGAGGAAGAAGCCTTGTGACTGGCTTTAACCGTCTATGGTGACTGGTAGCCAAAAAGCCGGCTGTTCTTTTGCCACTTCTTTCCTTCCTTTTGTCCAGAAATACGAGGACCTATGGCTACCAAAGGAATGAATCTCTGCAATGTGTGCTGCCTGCTTCTCTACGCTATCACGGCGGTGCTCGCGGGGTAAGTCGGTTGGAACGTACCAACGGCATCGCCAGGGTACACATGTTTCACTGTGATTGGTCCAGACCAGTTGTGCCTGTGTTACTGTAGAGTGAACTGGGAGCAGGCTCACACACTGAGCTAACTTGCTAATAACTGTTTTTTGTGTGATTTTCACTCTGTGTTATCTAACGGCAGCTTTTTTAAATCTTGGGTCTCTCCCTTTGTACAAAGGGAGAGACCAATGTACAAGATTACCGTTGCTATGCTAACGTTCGTCTATAATAGGGTGACCAGACGTCCCCGGTCTCCGGTTTTGGTGACCTGTCCCCGGCTGTAGAAAGCCGTGTTTTACCATGCTAAAATCACTGATTATTTACATGGAGTCTGGTGGACATATACTGCTCTATACACGCTAAAATCACTGATTATTTACATGGAGTCTGGTGGAGATATGCTGCTTTATACATGCTAAAAGTAGTGATTATTTACATGGAGTCTGGTGGGTTTAGAGAACACAATTTCGCGGACTTTTATGTTTTAAAAATGATCTTAACATGACGTGTTAGGAGGTATATACGCTTCTGAGCTGAAAATGTCCCTGGATTTTGTCTGAGAAATCTGGTCACCTTAGTCTATAACCGTTGCTATGCTATCATTCGTCTTTAACCGTTGCTATGCTAGCGTCCGTCTATAACCGTTGCTATGCTACCGTCCGTCCATACCCGTTGCTAACGTTGCCACCCTCTCTGACTCTCCCGCAGGCGAGATTTCTACCAGATCTTGGGAGTGGGTAAGAGTGCCTCCATCAGGGACATAAAGAAGGCCTACAGAAAGCTGGCTCTCCAGTTACACCCCGACAGGAACCCAGACGACCCGAAAGCTCAAGACAAATTCGCGGACTTGGGAGCAGCTTACGAGGTGGGCTAACTACACACAGAGCTGACTATTGTTGTGTGATGAAGATAGGCTAGCTATTTGGTTGTTGTTCAATACAGCACGGTCACTGTGATTGGTCGACTAGACCGTGTGGCTGCATCTGATTGGCTGTTACGCAACACAGCCGGCATTTAGGAAAGCCTGACGTGGATCTGCGGAAGTGGATTCAGGTGACACATGCAGGTGTTTTCCAATCATATTTTAACACTAATGCTCCTAAAAATAACAATGATTAGTTGTGTGATTTGGTATATAAGAAGTGGACATTATAACATAAACACTTGTCCAAAAATAAATATATAATTAACTGTGTGTGTGTGCGTGTGTATATGTGTGTGTGTATGTGTGTGTGTGTGTGTATATATATGTATATGTGTGTGTGTGTGTGTGTGTGTGTGTGTATATATATATATATATATATATATATATATATATATATATATATATATATATATATATATACATTCGTGTGTGTATATGTAACCTTGATTGATAGCTCTACATTTTAAATATTGGTGTACTGATATTATTTAGTGCTTTTTTATGTTTGCATATGTTGGGATGAATACAGGTCTATCTTAACTTATCTTATTTTAGCATACTATGTAAATAATACTGTTTTCTGAATATTCTAATGTACAAGTTCTGTTAAAGTGTTGATGGTGTTTGGGGTTACTGTAATATTGCATCGCGTTCAAAAGGTTCCACATGCTGAATGAAATGTGAATTGAAACAGCAATGTAGACTGTGCTGGTTCTGTGACTGACAGGCTGTTTATTTGTAGGTTCTCTCAGATGAGGAGAAAAGGAAACAGTATGACACATACGGAGAAGATGGACTCAAAGAGGGTCACCACGGCTCACACAACGATATCTTCTCCAGGTTGGTTTCATTACTTCAGCTGGTTTTATACAGAACTAGAAGCCAATGGGATTCTGTACTGTGTGCAGCTAATTTCACCCCAAAAACAAAGCTGATTTCTCACTTGATCCTAGTACTGTCCAGCCATGCAGTTAGTTTGATCATATGTTCTTCCTCTTCCTGATACAATCCTAACAACTTTGTCAGTTTACGCTGAAATTCATTTGCGAGCAGTTCCGCTCAAATAGAAGAAATAAAAAAAAAAATGCACACAGAGTGAGACAATAATTACACATATAGTAAAAATATGAAGACATATCAACAGCAATGGCAAATATCCTCAGGTCAAGGTCTTAATTGGCAGCATATGTTCCTAAGCCTGTTGTATCTAAAAACAGGCCTTACAGTTGTGTTGAATATAACCTTGACTGTGGTGCTCACACACTCTTTCCAGCGTTGTGGTTGATCTCGATAATCTGCAGACCTCACTGGAGCTACTGTTTTACTAAATAAATACTGTTGACATTCAAGAGTGTTGTCACGCTGACTTTGTGTCAGTGTGACACTGATACTAAAAATAAATCTTGCTCTCAGGTTGCAAAATTACTTTTTTTTAAGTGAATGTTTTTAACTTCTACCTCCCTCTTATTAGATTGCCATTGTTTTTTGGCTGGCGATTGAAGCAAAGCATCCATTCACTTGGATATTTTACCATCATTTGGCTGGTGGGTGGTGCTGTCTTTAACCCGTGGTTGCCCTTGAGTTTGTCTTTTAACTGAATATTTAATCTTTTGAGCAAGATGCAACAACCAGATGCAGAAAAGCCATTTGTGATTGGGGTGAATCAACCCTTCAGGGAAATTGGCCTACGAGATGAAGTTGTGTTTCTGGGATATTTGCTACAAACATGCAGCAAAAATTATGGATATTAAATGTAGTGGCAATGGCATTCACTTGTTAGAAGCCAAGTGTTTTTATAAAAATGTGTAGTAATAGAATGATGCTGAATGAAACCACAGATTAAATTGTTCTTTGCACATGTCTATACTTACTAACTTACTCGGTCCTCTTTCTGCAGCTTCTTTGGTGACTTTGGCTTCATGTTTGGAGGCAACCGACAGCAACAGGACAGGAACATCCCCAGAGGAAATGACATCACACTAGACCTGGAGGTCACACTTGAAGAGGTTTACTCTGGGAACTTTGTGGAGGTGAGGAGGATATCCTACCTGCATGTGAGGTCACTTAAATTGCATCCCGACTCCTCCACTTGCCTCCCTCCTCCCCACCGAGGAAGCATGGGAGAGACGCGAGGATATCATGGGGGGGAGAGAGGCAACGAGGTGAAGCGTCACATGAATACGTCAGCTGTATGGGCGGAGTTAGCAACTCCTTCAGCTGAGAGGCTGCTCTTGTGCATCCTCGCCTCAAGCTTCTCGATGATCCCTCCTCGGGGCAAAAATAAGAGCTTTGAGACGGCCTTCAGCGAGGAGGGACAGAGCGAGGACTCAAGGAGATATCAAATAAGGTGCATGAGATGTGCCTCCGCTTCTCTAAATTAATAATCTGCACTTATTATCCATATTTGATTTCTAACCCAAAGTGAAATTGGTCACAACTACGTGTTTGAATGACCGACATTGATATCATTTTTTGAAGTTGTCGAATTAAGCTTTGGAGCCGTCCCACTGCAAGAGCTGCTGATCTATCATCTGATCTACAAACGGCAAATTTACTTGTTTACTTTTAAGTTGAGAATCTTTTTCTAAAACTGCTGTGTTGCACAGGTGGTACGCGTAAAGCCTGTAGCCAAAGAAGCCCCCGGCAAGAGGAAGTGTAACTGCAGACAGGAGATGAGGACGACGCAGCTCGGACCTGGCCGCCTCCAGATGACTCAGGAGATGGTGTGCGATGAGTGTCCCAATGTCAAGTAAGTTTAACTCTTTTATTTATCCATCCATCCATCTTCGTCCGCTTATCCGGTTTCGGGTCGCGGGGGCAGCAGCTCCAGTAGGGGACCCCAAACTTCCCTTTCCCGAGCCACATCAACCAGCTCCGACTGGGGGATCCCGAGGCGTTCCCAGGCCAGGTTGGAGATATAATCCCTCCGCCTAGTCCTGGGTCCTCCACGAGGCCTCCTCCCAGCTGGACGTCCCTACACCTAGTCCTGGGTCTTCCCCGAGGCCTCCTCCCAACTCGACGTGCCTCCACCTAGTCCTGGGTCTTCCCCGAGGCCTCCTCCCAGCTGGACGTCCCTCCACCTAGTCCTGGGTCTTCCCCGAGGCCTCCTCCCAGCTGGACGTGCCTCCACCTAGTCCTGGGTCTTCCCCGAGGCCTCCTCCCAGCTGGACGTCCCTCCACCTAGTCCTGGGTCTTCCCCGAGGCCTCCCCCAGCTGGACGCTTGGACCACCTCCCTAGGGAGGCGCCCAGGAGGCATCCTTACCAGATGCCTGAACCACCTCAACTGTTGAGGTGGTTCTTTTATTTGTAATATATAAATATAATCCAGAAACACAATTCAGCCTCAAATGGTCATATGGTGGTCGTATCAACATAACTGAACATAAGTACCTTTTTATGAAGGACGATTTATTGCAGGACTGTTGTATTAGACTGCTTTAGTTTTTGGTTATCACCGAGATCCCACCAGGCACAAGTGTGCCGTGGTTTTCTTCTGTTCTGCCGTTCATCATACCACAGGGGTTTAGTTGATTTGGTTGATCTTTCCTGGATATTTGTAGCCAGACGTCATTCTGCTTGGTTTCTAGTCAGAATATGAGTCTGATGCTGCTCCATCGGGCTGTGTTTACGGGGCGTGCACCAATCAGAGCAGCGGAGTATGTAACCTGTGTTGGACTTACGTTACTGTTGATCATCTGTTGATCATCTGTCCATCATCGTATAAAGCCCGCCCTGACAATCTGATTGGTCCAAACATCTCTGGTTCAAGCATAGTTGCTCCACAACGGATCAAGTCCAGACCGAACGTCCCGACCTTAAATGTTGTGGGCGGGGCTAAGTTTGGCTGGCATCCAGGCTAGTTATCTGCTCCAGTGCTAAATGTTGTGGGCGGGGCTAAGTTTGGCTGGCATCCAGGCTAGGCTATTTGTGCTCCTACCATTTAAAAGTAAGTAGACTACAAAGTTAAATGGTTTCTTCCATTTAATCCAGGGATGAATGACACAGGTCAAAGATTTGTGTCTGTGTTTTAGTTAAAATAGTAATATATATATATATATATATATAACTCCTGAGTTGGCACACAGTGTGCAACAGCCTGTGCAACGCCATGCCGCTCTGTCAAAAATAGACCTAGTGTGTATTTTTAGCGAGAGACACTTTTGGGACAGGATGCATCGCTGCTATTAAAATCCAAGCATTATCTTTAGTGGCCCCCAAAATAATAATAAAATGGCAACTAAGTAAGTAAGTAAGTAACATATCACATGTTTTCTGTTATGTATTCATCACAGGCTGGTAAATGAAGAGAGAACCCTGGAGGTAGAAATTGAACAAGGAGTGAGAGATGAAATGGAGTACCCCTTCATTGGAGAAGGTAAAGCGACGTGGAGCTTAATAGAAAAATCACATGTTTGTTATTTAACATGTTAACGTGTCACGTGTCCCCACAGGGGAGCCTCACATCGACGGTGAACCGGGAGATCTACGCTTCCGTATCAAAGTGTTGAAGTAAGAACACGCTGAATTTACTGTGTGTGATTTGCACGAATATGCTTGATATTGCTGATTATATTCGATCAGTGACACGCCGTGACGTGATGTTCCTTTCAGGCATCCGGTGTTTGAACGCAGAGGAGACGACCTGTACACCAACGTCACCATCTCCCTGGTGGAGGCTCTGATCGGCTTTGAGATGGACATCGCACATCTGGACGGACACAAGGTCCTGTGCACGCTTTGTGTTTTTACTAACATGGGGCTCCCGTGGGATCGCCATTGTTTTAGAATCGGACCGTCACCATTGGTCAGAGACACAAACAACACAGAGGTGTATGTGACTCTGCCAGTAGGGCTGCTCGATTTAGGGGAAAAAAATCATAATCACGATTGTGTTCAATATTGAAATTAGGATTATTTAACATGTGTTTTGGAAAGATGTTGCAATTATTGAAGTTAAAAAAAAAAATAGTTAGGATTAAAAAAACAGTTGAATACATCAAAACACCTTCAAGTGCGACATTTCTCTTCATACATTTCCTGTTAGAGCTTTTTTTAAATTCAGGACACAAGAGTCTGTCTGTCTGAACGGAAAGTTTGGATAACATGGGCAGCGAAACATGTAGCATGTAGCTACATGTAGCATGTAGCTCTACACTGCTATACCCTGTGTGTGTGTGTGTGTGTGTGTGTGTGTGTGTGTGTGTGTGTGTGTTTTTTATTATGTGTGTGTTTTTGTGTGTTTTAGTGTGTTTTAGTGTGTTTTTGTTTTTGTGTGTTTTAGTGTGTTTTTGTTTTTGTGTGTTTTAGTGTGTTTTTGTTTTTGTGTGTTTTTTGTTTTTGTGTGTTTTTGTGTGTTTTAGTTTTTGTGTTTTAGTTTTTGTGTGTTTTAGTGTGTTTTAGTTTTTGTGTGTTTTAGTTTTTGTGTGTTTTAGTTTTTGTGTGTTTTAGTTTTTGTGTGTTTTTGTTTTAGTGTGTTTTAGTGTGTTTTTGTTTTAGTGTGTTTTTGTTTTAGTGTGTTTTAGTTTTTGTGTGTTTTAGTTTTAGTGTGTTTTAGTGTGTTTTTGTTTTAGTGTGTTTTTGTTTTAGTGTGTTTTTGTTTTTGTGTGTTTTAGTGTGTTTTTGTTTTTGTGTGTTTTAGTGTGTTTTTGTGTGTTTTAGTGTGTTTTTGTTTTTGTGTGTTTTAGTGTTTGTGTGTCTGTTTGTTTATGTGCTCGTTGCATTGAACCGGCCTTTGCCTGACAGGTCCATGTAGTGCGAGATAAGATCACCAAGCCTGGCGCTCGGATGTGGAAGAAAGGAGAGGGCCTGCCGAACTTTGACAACATCAACATCCGAGGTTCCCTCATCATCACCTTCGACGTGGAGTTCCCTCAGACGCAGCTCGACGAGCAGCAGAAAGAGGGTGAGGATAAAGGAAGGATCACTATTTTGCATTGTGTGATTTGACTTTTTTATACACTTTTTCTTCACTTTGATGCTAATACTGTTGCAGTTAACGCTTTCAATGCCGGAGTTTTACAATTAAACTGGTATTACTACCTTGACCCTTGTGTGGTATTCGGGTCAAATTGACCCATTTCTAATTTTTACAAGAAGAAAAATGGTCCAAGTTACATGTTTTCTACCTGAAATCAACGGGCTGGCCTTATTTCCTGTGATAAACATGTATTCCTGACTCAGAACATTATTCTGGATATGACACTCATGTTGTTTCCGTAGTGGATTTTTAACATGAATTATAACCTTATGACAAAAAACCCCACTTCCATGTTTAATTGTGTTCTATTAGAGACTGATGCATTCCCTGAACACATATGTTATCTCAGCTGTTTGAAATTGAGATAAAGACAATATTTGTTAATAGATTATGAAGTAAAATTTTATTTCAGAATTGTTTTTTAAAACCCCAAATAAGTCCCGGGTCAGTTTGACCCGAGGGGGTCCTGGAAGTGAAGACAACACGAGGGTTAATGTAGGGCTGGCCAATAGATCGGCTTAGATTTAGGTAACACCGTAATATGGTAAGTGTTGTCTTTTCCTTGTTTTACAGTAAAGTGATGTCATTTACCAGACTGTTATATAATTTACATTTACCCACAAAGTCATTAAATCATTTATGGAGAATATTTATCAAATCTCATGAGATATTGTCACAACATCGACATGTATGTCCTTAATGTCGTTTTTTTAGCGTGCAGTGTGATCTTACCAGCAGGTGTAGCCTAGAACATTGCTTTCACCCTAATCAAAAATGTTCTTGTCGTTGGTTATACAAGCTAAAAATTGAAAGCTAACCTTATTTGAACACTTTTTTTTCAAAGTTTTTGTCGCTATTTCAGGGTTTCGTTCGCTATATTCTGCACTTTTGTTTTTCTTTGACTTCCACCACTGTGACAAACTTGTTACCGCTAGTTTTACTACTTACTTTTTCATTTACGGACACCTCATTCATATGAAAAACACTTTTTAAATTATTATAAACCCTGAAATTCTGAATTATTTTGACTAATAGTTGAGATCAGAAGAACGTGTTGGTGGATAATCTCAGTTGTCAAAGTTCAGTCAGGATACAGTTTTATAACACTTTAAATGCCCAAAACACCCAAAATTCAATGAAAGTAGTGAACTGATCATTCATTTTACTTGCAAAGAGCGTTATATGGAACCATCTGTTATTTTTGGGCAATTTACTCAATTTTCTGATATAGAAACTTTGACAACAGCAGGGCTAAACATTTCTATATCCGCAACAGCACATTTAATGTAACGTTACATTTTACATTTACAGATATACAACAAGAAGCAGCACATGTATTCAGACATTTCTAAAGTGACAACAATTTATAAATATAAAAAAATCCCCCTCTCCCCCCTTGTGGGGGGTATGTGTCATCCTCAAGCTCGGGTCCTCTACCAGAGGCCTGGGAGTTTGAGGGTTCAGTATCTTAGCTGTTCCTAGGACTGCACTCTTCTGGACAGAGACCTCTGATGTTTTACCTGGAATCTGCTGGAGCCACTCTCCCAGCTCCTGGATAGCTCAGTGGTTAATGTCACTGACTTTGGTACAGGCCGGGTCGATTCCCGGTCAGGGCAGGTGGATCCAGGTGGATCCTTAGGCAAGGTCCTTAATGCTACTGGCCTACCTCAACCATGAGTGAAACCGTAAATACAAGAGCCATACCGGCTCGGACGGGTCAGTTGCTAGGGAATAAGGGCAACCTGATGAGAAATGGGCTACTGGAACAAGACATACATGGACTAGACTAGAGAATGAATATATATATATATATATATATATATACACACACACACACACAAAAGGAGTGATTTTTGACCCTCTCTAGGAACTAAAGTCAGTCAAATATCCACTGCTTCACTCAAATTTTGCCGTTTACAATCAAATTTACAGATCACAACAACTGCATTATAACACTTAAAACGTGTATTTTGTTCCTGAGTTTGTTATTATATACAGTGTAGAATATCTGGGAGACGCGTGCGCTGTTGTTAATTGTCATCTTTCTGCTGTTCTTATTCTAGGTATTCAGAGTCTTCTGAAGCAGAGCTCTGTACAGAAGATTTATAACGGACTACAAGGATACTAACACACCAACACACACAGCCTGGACTCTGTTATCGGTCACACACACACACCTTCAACCAACCGAACCATGCTCCATAATTCTGGCCAGGGTGTATTTATTATTTTCAGATTGTTCTCAGGATGGCTGAACCTAATTTTTTTTTTATTTGAAGTGTATAAATGGAGTCTTTTTGTTTAGCTTTTCTTATCCCCATGTTATGTTGTAATAGGGCCTTTTTTTTTTTTGGTTGTTAATTTTAAAAAGCTAATTCACTTATTTCTATCCTGAGTGAAGTTAAACAAATGCTGTCTACTAATGTGTCAACCACTGTACCTTTCTGGGTGCAGCCCCCTTCATCTGTTGAAGGATGTGCTGCTGACAGACTCAACATCTGAAGAAGAAGAAGAAAACCTTACCAATGATGGAACAATTTTCACCCTTTTTATTAGTTTTATGAATGCAACAGCTTCCCCTGTTGACTGATGAAATATTGTTTTGTTCTGGTCGGACTCCCGTTCAATAATACTTTGTAAATAGGGAAGGCTCATCTGTTTGTTGCGTTTTACTTTTCCTAATTTATGATAGCTCTTTTTATCTGTTTACACATTGAAATGGGAGAAATGTCCGCATTGCACAACCCCCAGGTATGCTGTGACAAGAGTTGACCTCTTAAAATGAAATGGTGAACTTGTTTTTTTTTTATTTGGGGGGTGGGGGGTGAGATTTGGGACAGTTTGCACAGCCTCCAGTGCCACTGTAGGGAAGTTTTATTTCACACACCTGTGACACTCTCCCTGTCTGGGCTGAATAACTCAAAGGGACCTCAGGCTACGAAGTATCCACATTCCCATGGTGGTTTTAGGATGCCACTTCTCTCTGTTTTTACTATCCACTGCAGCATTTCCTCCCAATGCTATGAGAGTGTCACGGCCTTAAGGGGATGATATACTGTTGACTGACGATATGAATAAAGATTTCTACAAATTTCTGATGAATGGCATACCCTGGATTCAACAGCAGATGGCGCAAGATTGTAGTTGGTGGCCACTGGTGAGCAACCCTGACCTCCAGGCTGCAGGACTTTTCTTGCAAATTTTCTTTTGAATTGAGAAAAATCTCCTCTGCTTCCTCTTGGTACTCCTAATGACATAAGGAAAATGTAAGTTAGGTTTTTTACCCAATGAAAAGACGACATTTAAAGCTCCTCTGTTTGACTAGTGAAACAGATTCATGAGGGAAATTATTTAAAAGGATACTTCACCGATACGTGTTAAACTTGGTAGCAGTAGAAACCAGTAGCATTTTAAATGATTGGGCTTCTCCCCCTCATGTCCCCCTGAGAAGAGAGACCTCTGTATTGTGTGTCTGTCTAAAAAAAACCTCAGATGACGCAAAAATTGTTATTTGGTACTTAGTTATTGAAGTACAAGCCAGGTAGTTCTGCATGTTTTCCACCTGTCGTAGGGGGTTGGACCGCAGCTACAGCATCTCATCTCAACATCTCTTTTCTTTAACTATCTATAGCTATGTTTCCAACCACACGTTTCTATCTGAATTAAGTGATTTTAAATGAAAAATGCCTTATAACAGTAAAATTCGATGGAATTATATGAATATCGACTCAATAGAAATACAATCTGTCTCATTGGATTTTCTCTTGATGATATACGGCTTATGCAATAAACTTGTGCACACGTGGCGGACGTCGACAAAGACAGATGGAAGTGGACGGACGAGGAGACGAGAGACTTCCTGAATTTAACTGATCAGGAACTCGTCAATAGTGTGTAACTTTTTGATATTAATGAACGTTACCAGCTCCACACAACTCTCTGGATTTCTCAGTAGGACTATGTTCAGAGGATTGGTGCATTCTGGCGACTTTAACACAAAATATGAGTGAAGATAATGACGTCTTCTGAGGCGTGGAGGATCACAGAAGGCTTTTATCATGTCGATGCACCAACAGTTTTGTTGTTACTACTTAGCATTCCGCGTGGGGACAATGGAAACCACGCATTATATCTGTTATTGGGATTAGAAATGATGCTTCAACCTGCATTATTTGTTCTGGCCACCTGGGGCAGTACAATCATCTGTATACAACTGAATCACCGAGACAGGTATGGCTGCAGCCTGGAGCGTCCCATGTCATCCGTCCCGTCTCATGCGGGATTAAAAACAAAACCAAATGCTTGGATCCAAGTTTTTTGTTTGCCTATAATCTGCATTTATTTTTTTAGAGACGGACATATATTTTTAAATATTTAAAAAAAAAAAAAAAATTTATTCTTTAGCATGATAGTTGACGCGAGCTTTTACTTTGAAAAGTAAGAGAGATTGTATTTTAATCCAGATGCAAGCTTTTATTTTGAAAAGTAGAAACTCTGGGATGGCAGAAGGATTTTTTTAGTTTGCCTATAATCTGCATTTATTTTATAGACGAACATATATTTTAAATGTTTTTTTTTCATCAGTATGATAGTCTGCATTTATCTTGTAGACGTATTTGTTAAAAGTATTTTATTCATTTGTATGATTGCAGTTATTGTTTAGTTATATATATATATATATATATATTTTATTAATTAGCAGGCTTATTTTATTCCAGACATTTATCTTGTCAACACAACCATAACATTCAGAAATCAGCAAACTATGTAGTATGACAAAATTGTTACTTTAACAGTTTTTAACGTTTTTCAATTGATTGCAACAAATGTGGTCACGAATTTACCCGTCTGGAAAATTATTCGCAATTTCGTATTTTTGACCCTCTGAATTTGCCGTTGGACACACCTCCGCATGAGACGAGACCGCATGAGACGGGACGGATGACATGGGACGCTCCAGGCTGCAGCCATATACTCTTGGAACACCGGCCACTTCGTAAGGTTCACTTGTACAATCTAATGTGACAGCTCTTCCAAAAATTGCCTGCCTTTACAAAGATAATAATGTTCAGTTTTTGGTTGACAACATAATAGGATTTTTTATTATGGATTGTAGTTTGCGGCAGTGTTAAACCGGACTGCAATATATTAAGAAGTGTTTCTAATATTTTGGCAACTCCATTTACATACATGAGAGCGACAGTATAATGGAAACCTTATATTATTGTTGATATATTTTGCACTCCAGTTGTACAACTACAACACTAAGTCCTCAATAATAAACATAAAGTAGAATTATTACCTTTCTGACAGTGTCAACAATAACGTTGTAAATTTGAATTCCTGACAGAGGTGTTGTATTGGATTGAATAACATTGTAAAGGTGTAGATAAGGAAATGGCCAGTGAGTGTATCACCTTATACCTTTAGTTAAATGCCTATTTACACATTCAGCATAAGAAGAGACACATTCATTTGGAGTTTTTGGTCACATGACGAACGTGAGACTAATGTTCACTTTTAATTTTTTTATTTTTTTACCTCTGTCATGGTCTCTGCAAGCTGCTGGGACAAAAAATATGAAATTCTCCGCTATATCCACCTGCTGGGTAACAACATTGTCTGATGGTTATCAGATTTTTCGCTGAAAACAGCTGCCTTTTGCAAATAGCACTGAGAGTGAACTAAAACACTAAAGTTGCAGGTCATAAAACCAAAGCAATTTGCTTAAAGAAAACACAGCACTGAGTCTGCACTGCTTAGAGTACACAATGATATTGCCTTGTCTGTAGATGCCGGGAGTCCTACTGTTTTAGTGCTATTAGACCTCACAGAGGCTTTGACACAGTGGGCCGTGCAGTCCTCTCTCACCTTGATCACTGTGTAGGCATCCGAGGCTCGGCACTTAAACGGTTTAGCTCCTTTTTGGCAAATAGGAGCTTTTTACATCATAATTGGGAACCTCTCCTCGCCAGCTGCTTCTCTCTCTTGTGGGGTACCCCAGGGATCCATTCTTGGCCCCATGCTGTTTTCTTTATACATGTTGCCTTTAGGGGCGATTATAGGCAAGCACAACCTGTCATTTCTGATTTCCAATTTTTTTTACCTATGAAAGCAAATGACAGTGTTGCACTAAATGTTCTGCTTAGTATTAATATTAAGTTGTGGCTGTCACAAAACTTTCTTAATTTGAACGAAAAGGAAACTGAGTGTATTATTTTCAGTACACAGGCAAACAAAATGGTCCAGCTTTGAGTCTGGGAGCTCTGGCATCAAACACTAGGTCAGCTGTCAAAGATCTGAGGATTACTTTTGATTGCAGCATGAAATTTGACAAGCAGATCAGTAATGTGGTTAAAATGAGCTTCTTCCAGCTTCATCTCCTGGCTTAAGTTAAGCCTTTTCTGAGCAGGCACGACCTAGAAAAGGCCATTCATGCCTTTATCAGTTCAAGGTTGGACGACTGTAATGCTCTCTATGTTGGTCTGGATCAGACCTCCATCTCACGCCTTCCTACTTGTTCAAAATGCTGCTGCTCGCTTTTTAATAAACACATCTAGACGTGCACACATCACTCCCGTTCTCTACACCAGTGGTCTTCAACCTTTTTTAGGCCAGGGACCCCTTAGCTGAAAAAGAGACCAAGTAGGGACCCCCTACAGCATGTATTGTATACAATGGAGCTGCACATTAAACGTGGCCCAATGGATGAAAATAAATTGATATTATTTGTACATCATGTTTTAATGTTAAAAACACATGTGGAAGGAACCTTTAAGCTCAACTGTACGGCTATCATAGTGGCTACCTTTTGTAGTAAGCTTATCTTCAGTATGTAAACTTTTTTTTTCAAAAGTAGGCCAATTTATTTTTACTATTGATATGTTGAATTCAAGTATATTTTCACACATTTAAATTTTTGAAAAAAGAAACTTTCAAAAAAACATGTTTTTTAAATAATTTAGCAGCCCCACCCCCCTGCACTAACTGAGGACCCCCTAGGGGTCATGGACCCCCTGTTGAAGATCTCTGCTCTACACCATGCATTGGCTCCCGGTGCGTTTTAGAATAGATTTTAAGATTTTATTGTTTGTTTTTAAAGCTTTAAACGGTCTCGCCCCAGATTATTTGTGTGAAATTTTAACTTTGCAGGAGCACAACCGGTCATTGCGGTCTTCAAATTAGTTGGTTTTAGAAGTCCTAAGGTCCAGGTATAAACAGTGGGGGGGTCAGGCTTTTGCGGTTGCTGCCCCGAGACTCTTGAACCAGTTAACCCCTGATATTCAGACGATAAAAGATGTCGCTCTTTTTAGTTCTAAACTAAAAACCGATAGTTTAGACTGGCTTTTAATACCTAGTAGTGGTGTGACAGTTTCACTCTCCTGTTTCTTTGTAACCTTTTCTGATTTTACTGTGTTGCATGCTTCATGCACCAGTTGATGTGGTTCGGCATCTGGTCAGGATGCCTCCTGGGCGCCTCCCCAGGGAGGTGGTCCAGCTGGGAGGAGGCCTCGGGGAAGACCCAGGACTAGGTGGAGGGACTATAACCTGGTCTGGGAACGCCTCGGGATCCCCCAGTCGGAGCTGGTTGATGTGGCTCGGGAAAGGGAAGTTTGGGGTCCCCTACTGGAGCTGCTGCCCCCAAGAGGGATGGATATACTTCATTCTTTTTTCTTGATTATGATGTGTTATTTTGTACTTGGTTCCTGATGTAAAGCACTTTGGATACCTGCTGGTTGCTGTAAAGTGCTATATAAATAAAGTTTGATTGATTAGATGAAAATATGCAAAAGAAACTCCATAGAGATGGTCCATGTGGTGTAGGAGGACCCCTAACATATTCTGACCTTGTCACCCCTCTATGGTTTTATTTACAGTAACGGCTTCCATGTGAACACAAGGGTTTCAGTGTCAGACATCAGACATGACACACACACACACACACACACACACACACACACACACACACACACCTTGTGGGTGGAGGGACTGTGGGTAGGAGACTGTCGGGGAGTCTGTCTGCATGGGTGGAGCAGGGGATGTCCACAGAAACGTATTCATGATGGTAAGTTTATGGTGTGGTGTATGGTGTACACATCTGCCCCGCAGTGTTCATGTCACACACTGTGAAGTGTGTAATAATCTACCACAGATATTAGATATTAATAGATATCACATGTCTGCTTACTGTACATACATGTTTATGAATGATTGTGTGTGTGTCTGTGTGTGGGAGCGTGTCATAATCTCCCACAATAGATATTGCATGTGTGGGTACTGTACATACAGCATGTGTTTATGAATGATTGTCTGTGTGTGTGTGTGTGTGTGTGTGTGTGTGTGTGTGGCCAGTCTGTGTGTATAATGAACTCCCACAGAGATAGCAGGGCTGTGGTGAAGGGAGTTTCCTCCCCGGGCCACCGCACATGCCGGAGTCATTTTCAGACTGAGGAGGCTCCAGAGAGGAAGAGAGACGCTTTGTGATCCAGCTCAGATAAAACATCTCGCTGTCTCACCTCACAGCTATTACATCCTAATAGGACCAGGGGGATTCAAACCTTTTAACCCTCATGTTGTCTTCGGGTCAAATTTGACCCCTTTTCAAAGTTTTTTTTATATATCCGTAATAAAGTAAGTCGAAATACGGGTGAAAAATGTTGGAAAAAGCAGCAAAATTGATGAAAAAATAACTAAAATACCAAAAAAATACAACAACTTAATAAAAAAACTTTGTAAAAAGCAACAAAAACATTGAGTCAAAGGGAAGACAACACAAGGGTTAAAGGCCACAATTACACGCAAAGCTATGGAAGCAAATAAAGACACACAATACATATTGTAATACGTAATATAGAAATACTTCACATGCATCTGAATTCATTTGTTCTGAATTCACCTATTTTGAAATTAAAACATGAAATGTCTTGTCTGGCAATTTCAGGGAGAAAAAAAGCTACATTTGCATATATTTTCTTCAATGGTCACAAATTCAGATTCAAAAATTCAAGTTACAGAATTTCACAGCAATCTTTTATCAATTATTTGTTTTTAATTCTTACATTTGAATTTTATTAATCTGAATTTGTGACAATGGAAGAATATATATATACAGTGGGTACGGAAAGTATTCAGACCCCTTTAAATTTTTCACTCTTTGTTTCATTGCAGCCTTTTTCCAAAAATCAAAAAAGTTCATTTTATTTCTCAGTAATGTACACTCAGCAACCCATCTTGACAGAAAAAAACAGAAATTTAGAAATTTTTTGCATATTTATTAAAAACAAAAACTGAAATATCACATGGTCATATGTATTCAGACCCTTTGCCGTGACCCTCATATGTAACTCAGGTGCTGTCTATTTCTTCTGATCATCCTTGAGATGGTTCTACACCTTCATTGGAGTCCAGCTGTGTTTGATTATACTGATTGGACTTGATTAGGAAAGCCACACACCTGTCTATATAAGACCTTACAGCTCACAGTGCATGTCAGAGCAAATGACAATCATGAGGTCAAAGGAACTGCCTGAAGAGCTCAGAGACAGAATTGTGGCAAGGCACAGATCTGGTCAAGGTTACAAAAAAATTTCTGCTGCACTTAAGGTTCCTAAGAGCACAGTGGCCTCCATAATCCTCAAATGGAAGACGTTTGGGACGACCAGAACCCTTCCTAGAGCTGGCCGTCCGGCCAAACTGAGCTATCGGGGAGAGAAGAGCCTTGGTGAGAGAGGCAAAGAAGAACCCAATGGTCACTGTGGCTAAGCTCCAGAGATGCAGTCGGGAGATGGGAGAAAGTTGTAGTAAGTCAACCATCACTGCAGCAATCCACCAGTCGGGGCTTTATGGCAGAGTGGCCCGAAGGAAGCCTCTCCTCAGTGCAAGACACATGAAAGCCCGCATGGAGTTTGCTAAAAAACACCTGAAGGACTCCAAGATGGTGATAAATAAAATCCTCTGGTCTGATGAGACCAAGATAGAACTTTTTGGCCTTAATTCTAAGCGGTATGTGTGGAGAAACCAGGCACTGCTCATCACCTGTCCAATACAGTCTCAACAGTGAAGCATGGTGGTGGCAGCATCATGCTGTGGGGGTGTTTTTCAGCTGCAGGGACAGGACGACTGGTTGCAATCGAGGGAAAGATGAATGCGGCCAAGTACAGGGATATCCTGGACGAAAACCTTTTCCAGAGTGCTCTGGACCTCAGACTGGGCCGAAGGTTTACCTTCCAACAAGACAATGACCCTAAGCACACCGCTAAAATAACGAAGGAGTGGCTTCACAACAACTCTGTGGCTGTTCTTGAATGGCCCAGCCAGAGCCCTGACTTAAACCCAATTGAGCATCTCTGGAGAGACCTGACAATGACTGTCCACCAACGTTTACCATCCAACCTGACAGAACTGGAGAGGATCTGCAAGGAGGAATGGCAGAGGATACCCAAATCCAGATGTGAGAAACTTGTTGCATCTTTCCCAAAACGACTCATGGCTGTATTAGATCAAAAGGGTGCTTCTACTAAATACTGAACAAAGGGTCTGAATACTTATGACCATGTGATATTTCAGTTTTTGTTTTTTAATAAATATGCAAAAATTTCTAAATTTCTGTTTTTTTCTGTCAAGATGGGTTGCTGAGTGTACATTACTGAGAAATAAAATGAACTTTTTTGATTTTTGGAAAAAGGCTGCAATGAAACAAAGAGTGAAAAATTTAAAGGGGTCTGAATACTTTCCGTACCCACTATATATATATAGATATATAAATTCAGCTTTAGAAATTGCAAATCAATACATTTCATATTTAATTTCAAAGAGGTGAATTCAGATCACAGATTCAGATACATTGCATTCAAAGTCAAATATGTCAATATTACTGTACTTATGGAGGAATTCATATACTCATGTCTCTGTTTTGCTTCCATACTAAGCTACATCTCTCAGTTGACTTGTGTGTAACATTTCCAATGTTAGGATTCAGCACCTGGACAAAATGTGCTTTAACGTTGTTTGTTCATCTCATTGCCGTTAGCACGTGGCTCTAAGGGTCTGAAACAGTATGCGAGGTGCCTGTTTGGGACCCTCTCTATGAGATGTGACTTTGAGAGGACAGGCCAGACATGAGTTATGTCCAATGGAACAATCATCCACAAATAATATCTTTCAACCACTTGTAATTACAAATTGCAGAGCACATGATGGCAGCATTGCCTCTTCAATCACAACCCTCACTAAATCACTTTTTTATTACCCACAACACTCACCACAGGTCTGTGTAGTCCGAGTGCATATAGTGCACGTGTGTGTGTGCGTGCATACGTGCGTGCAGGCAAGAGAACTCCTGCACTCGCCAGTTGTTGATGCAGATAAGCACAGGGATCACACTTGACCCTGACTGTAATGACTTATAAGCGTAGCTGCAGGGTTAAGAGAGGCACAGGCTAATTGAGCAATCTGTGTGTGTGTGTGTGTGTGTGTGTGTGTGTGTGGCACCAATGGGTGTATTGACCTGCTCTGACTAGGCAGTGTGTTCGGTTAATGGTGCCTGACCTGTCAAATGCAGGTTTTTAAAGAGTATACAGTCTCAAAACAACACCGGAGCAGAACAGAGAAAATCCCACAGTCGTTTTCAACATTTTGTCATCCTATTATGATATTGATATGATATATACTTTATAGAATTGTTAGACGTCCGCTGGGAAATTTAAAAGCAGCTCAAAACATGAATGAGTATTAAAGACTTTGCTGTTTGCTCTGAAACTGCTCTTTGTTGATGGACACATGCTGATGAGAAGGTGTTTTCTTTACACCTTAAGGACTGAATAACTCAAAACTGAAGCCTCAGCAGTATATGAAATTAAATACAAAGGGGTGATGGTTTGATGAATGTTTTTTTTTTTCTTATTTGATTGTACAGTATATATATATATCACATGAGTTTTCTTGGTAAACAAACTTAATTCTCATTGCATTTCTCCAATAAAAAAAAAAGAATTAGATGTTTTTTGCCTCACATGTAAACTGTGAAAGACTGCAGATGATTTGTATTAAGAAAGAATATTCTATCACATTTACATTCAATAGAAAGGGCTGAGAATAAGCTTTTATAATAAAAAGGGAACCTTTAATAGGAAGATAAGAAATTGGAAATGTCCCCTTCACAAAATTCTTCAAAATCTGAATCTTGAATTGTACGTTTTGATTCCTTCTCTCCTAACTTCCTACTTCTTTACTTATCAGTTGTCTTGTGTTACATTATGTATTGTTGCTTATGATGTATCTTTTAACTCTGTAATGTTTATCTGTATTTTATTTAGGCAGATCTTAAACCCCCTGGAAAGCACTTTGGGTCATCTTCTGTTGTTTTATACTGTATGTGCTATATAAAGATGACTTGAGCTACATCTCTGAGCCGAGGAGGACTCACATTGACAGGTTACCTCCTTCCCTTCAAGCCCCTGCAGAGCTGCAGCAGCGACGTCGAGTTCAACAAGTCAATGTGTGCATAGTTACCAATGCCGTGAAGCACCAACACATGCCGAGTCCGGGGAGGACAGCAAGAAAGAGGGTGGGGGGGCAGATGGGGGCGAGGAGGGAAAAAAGGACTCTGCCTGAAATAAGAAATGTTGACGGACAAAGCCTACAATTTGTGGGATCTGAGCATAAAGCAAACAAAGGGCAGCTTTTGTAAGGAATAATGCATGTCAGCCGTGTCCTTATCCCGCCACAGCTTTGAACACTGCTGGGGACGTCCATTGCTTCACTGTGTATGTCGTGTTGCTATATTAAAGCCAGTCACCTCAAAGGCAAAAGCCTCAACTATTCAACAGTTGAATGCCGGGGCTCTCATTATGGCCAATGTGGGCAGGAAAAGTGGCTTTGGGGGTTTTCAATTCTGCGACTTAAATCCCTCCTGTTAGCTACGACGAGCTGCTGTTTATCCCAGTGCCTTTCTGTGGGCTAAACATAGTCAGTCGTCATTATGAATCTCACTCTCTCTCCTGTCTGTTTCTCTTTCTCTCTCTCGCTCTGTCCTCCCACTCACTTACATTTATTTTCTCTCTCCCAATTCAGTCATCTAATAACCCGTGTTGTGTGATGGCTCTCCGGTCTCCCACATCCTGAGGAAGAAAAGGGGTGGCTGGGATACTGGAGGGCGAGCGTAGGACAAACATTGCTTCAGACCACCTATATGGATGAAAGCCACAAGTGTATGGACGCCATTCCACAGGCAACCTAAAGCCGACGAGCCAGCGCAGTACTTGCCTTGACTGTATGTTATCAATGTGCCCTCCAGTAATCCTTCATTAAAGAGCCGCCTTCACAGTTGTCCTTTCCAAAATCATTTTTGTTCCCATCTGTGTTTTAGGGGCCTTGGCGGATGGCAGAGCAGCTTCCCAGCAGTTCCAGGGACACATGAATAGGGCCATATTAGAAAAAACTGTATGCACAGTATTTAAAATTAAAATGATGTAAATATGTATTACTGGGTGATGGGGGAGTGAGGGGGGTCAGTAGGGTACATGGCGGAGAGCAGAGACATGCGAAAGAGGTGAAAGCAGTCATTGTGTTTAAAGCAGAGCCCTCTGGTGGACCCTCCCCTCGGCTAGGGGGTTGCCCAGGCCGTGTGGTGGCGGATCACAGTTAATAACTGTGTGGAGGGCTGTCAGAGGCACTTAGCCTGACGCTGGGCAGGCCGGGCCCGCATACACAGCCGCCTCTGCCTCCTGAGCTCGAATGAGACAAAACAAACAGGAGTATTACAGGAAAACATTTATTGTGTGTGGGTGGAACCTCTTCTTTGCATTGTCTAATATGCATGAAGAGCGTGAAATACTGTGACAGGGCTTCGTTCTCCAGACTGGGCTCAGGTGTCTTCCCTTAAGAATTCTGTACCAACTTTAATGCAGCAAGAGAGCTCAGTCCAGGATCAAGCTCAACTTAATATGAACATTACGCACATGCCAAAATGCATTTTGGAGGTTGGAACAGCTCCTTCTGTCCATGAAGAGTAAGGTGAGCAGATTTCTCAGACAACATCCGGGGACATTTTCAGCTCAGAAGCGTAAATACCTCCAAAAAACGTCATTTAATTTTTGTAAAACTTAAAACGGGGACACTAGACCTAGAGCTGAGTATCGGATACAATATAAACTATTGAGGAAAGATTTTCCTTTGACATTGATGCAGTATGAAACGAGATCGCTGCAGTCGGCAGCAGAGAAACAAGCTACAATGGAAGTTAATAAGAGAATTGTCCAGCTTGTATTTACGTTCATAAAGTGCTCGTTTTGCTGCTGACAGACTCAGATTAATATTCTAAGTGTCTGATAACATTATGGAAAGGATTTCTAAGGAGGCTGACCTTTCTGTTAAAGATTAAGATCATTTTTAAAACATAAAAGTCCACCAGACTCCATGTAAATAATCACTACTTTTAGCGTGTATAGAGCAGCATATCTCCACCAGACTCCATGTAAATAATCACTACTTTTAGCATGTATAGAGCAGCATATCTCCACCAGACTCCATGTAAATAATCAGTGATTTTAGCATGGTAAAACACGGCTTTCTAAAACATCTCTGAGCTCTGAGCAGAAAGAGTTTTCTTTCTTTCAGTCCAGTATCGGGTCTGTCAGTCACAGTGAAAACTGGGGACATTTCCGGGGACAGATCCAGCCGGGGACAGGTCACCAAAATTGGGGACTGTCCCCGGAAACCGGGGACGTCTGGTCACCCTAATGAAGAGACCCCATCCATGCATAATCTCAATGTGAGAGATGGGGGACAAAATGCACATCTTTCAAAGTCAGAGTGTTCTTTGGTACAAACTTCCCTCTTTATGCTTCTATCTCTTCCCTGCAGCTCAGTAAGATATCACAAAACAATTGGTCCTAAAAAGACTGGAGATTTGGACAATAGAATATTAACTTGATTTGACTGATGAAGCCTCTTAGTAGCTTTGGTTGAACATTTAAATGCATTTTTGCCCAAAAAAATGACTTAATACACACATTAGAATTGCTTGAGGAAGGGACCTCATCAACGCCTGCATGGAAAAGGAGGAACAACTATAGCTAACAAAACATCGAGCATGTACTGTGCATGTAAGTGTTGTCTAGAGTACATTTTAGGACATGTTAGGCTTTATTTAAAACAAGTTCCTTCCCGAAACCATTTTGCAGAGCCAGCGGCCATTGGTTTCAAATGGTAAACAACACGGAGCGTTTTTTTGGTGGTGTAGCCTACACCGGACTAAAATGTGAACCTATCCTTTAATCAATGAGGAGGAAACAAATCTACCATAAACGTCTACCATCCCTCATTGTCTACTAACGCAGCAGCCGGTTGGTTAATGCCACCAAGCGCCGCCTTTAAATCAGCTTTCCACTGAAGCACGCCTAATGCAGATGCTTGTGAGGGACCACAGCACCATCTCCAATCATCAGCCCCAGACGTTATCTGACCCCCAACAATGTCCCTGCACAAACTCTCATCTGATCCCAACTCATCAAGCTCAACGAGGATCGACCAATGAGGACTCGTCTGATCTTGAGTGGCGTTTTATTCCCGTGCCAAACACAATGCTTGTGGACAAACGGCCCCGTCTGTCTGTAAAATCCAAAGTCCAGCTCATCCCTGTTGACGAGATTAGATAACCCGGTTTTAAAGGCATGGATACTGTTTGCTCAGTGACTCCACTCTGCCCTAATAGCATCTGATCTAATGGGAGATTGCAGGCTGCTTGTTGACAGCGTCATGGCAATGGCCAAACAACTCAGAAAGCAGGGCTGAGCTTTAGCACCTGTAATCACCAGATAAATATCAGCTTCTTTGCTTCAAACAGGCAGCAATAAATATCATATGGTGCCTTAATGACAATATTCTGTATTGGTTAAAATATGAAGGGTTCATGGAGACTGGACTAAAGTGGGTTGTTATCTTTATTCCCTTTTTGGTTCGTTCATTTGTTAACTATGTAAGTATGTAGAGATATATACTTAAATGCCAGTTTATTAGGTACACCAGGCTTTTATTTTGAAATAAAACTCACAAGGTTTTTTTATTCTGCATCACTGGTGAAAACTGTGTTTGGGTCTGGTTGTCATGTTCAGATTTAGATTCTATACTATGACTTTTTAATTACTTTTTCAACATACTATACTATGACTTTTTATTACATACATACATTTTTTATTACAAACTTGACTATATATGTATATATGACTTTTTTATTACTTTTTCAACATAACATACTATGACTTTTTAAAGAAAGACTTTTTAAAACATACTATAACTATAACTTATAGTATGTCAAAAAAATGTTTTGATGACTTTTATCAACATACTATACTATGACTACTTTATTACTTTTTCGACATACTATACTATGACTTTTTTATGACTTTTTTTCAACATACAGTACTATATTACTGTCTTCAACTCATTTGTATTGGGTGTCAGGGTGGATCAATGTTTAAGACTGCTGAAAACATCGTCTGTGAACTCTGATCCCTGCTTCCTGCATACACTATGCATTGCTTTTTATGACATTTTTTGACTTGCTATACTATGAATCTTTCATGACTTTTTACGACATACTATCCTATGACTGTTTCAGCTCATTTTTAGAGGTTGGCACGGCGGCTCAATGGTTAGCATTGCTGCAAATAACGTCTGACCTCTGGTTTGACCCCCCTGCAGATTTGCACCAAACAAAGTAAGCCTTTCTTCACCTAAAGGCCCGTACACACCGGGACGAATATCGCCGGGCGTTATTCGTCAGCGTTTTTTGTGTTCACACCCAAGCGATTTTCGCTGACGATGAGCGAATGAACATGCAAATTCATTATCTGTCACTAGATGGCGCTTAATGTAAAACAGAAATACCCCCCCGTTTGGGTGGCGCTGCGCAACTTTGCGCTTCTGATACTGCTTGCAACTCAGAAGAAGAGCAGAGAAGAAGAGAGCAAGTATTTAGAACATTTCTTCTAAATCAGATATAGCTCTTTATGTTCCGAAACCAACGAGACCAGCAGCTCAACATTTATTTTGGACATCGTGCTTTGCCTCTTCCTCGTCTTGTGGCAGTGATGACGGTGGCGTATATATGTCTTCTTCGTTGGTGTGCTCGGTAAGACCGTTTTGTGCTTGAGCGCCGCCAAGTTGTGTTTTAGTGTAACTTCAGAAGCACAAGACACGTGAGCAAAAGGGCCGATTTCATTGGTCGGATAGTTTTTGACGCGGCGCGTCAAACCAAAAAAACGAACCCGAGGCGTTTTTTAAAAAATGACGCTTTTACGCGTGGCGATTTTCGCGTCGGTTGTGCACACTCAGACGCCCTTTGTTTTCACGACATTAAACGTCGGCGACGCGCGCGAAATTCGTCCCGGTGTGAACAGGCCTTTACAATGAATGGTTTTGATAAACTAGACCTTTTACAACATACTGTACTATTACTTTTTGATGACTTTTTTCAGTATGCTATACTATGATTTTTTAGTGACTTTTTCCACTTGGTTTTAGTGGGTTACAGGCTCAATGGTTACTTCTGCAGCCTCTGACCACCGGTTTGATCCCCAGCCCCGGCCAATATTATACTAACACATACATGCTATACTACGACTTTTTATTCAGTTTTCCGACATACTATACTATGACTTTTTAACATACTTTACTACGACTTTTTCAACACGCTATACTATGATTTAAATTTTCCGACATACTATAAATTGCCTTTTTATGACTTTTTTTTGGACTTACTATACTTTGGCTTTTTAATAAATTTTTGTGACATACAATACATTTCTTTTGTAATCACTTTCAACATAATATACTATAACTTTGTTCACTATGCCACGACTATTTTAACACTTCTTTTGACATGGTACAGTACATGCGCCATCCATCCTTAGACTGTATACAGTCTACATCTCTGTGACTTATTCTGCTGTTTATTCTCAAAGAAATGTCAGGTTATTTAAGGCATGTAGCTTCATTATGCTTGTTGCACCCGCCACAGTGTCCTGATACTATGTGTTGACAGTATTTTTCTTTTTTTAGGGTTATTTTAGGCCTTTATTTTCACAGGACAGATGAAGATAAGAAAGGGAAGAGAGAGGGGGGGGAATGACATGCAGCAAAGGGTCGCAGGGCGGAGTCAAACCCACAGCCGCTGTGTCAAGGAGTGAACCTCTACACACGTGCGCCTGCTTTACCATCTGTGCACACCTGGCCACAGCCTATTTTGGTTAAATTGTCTGAGTTTTGTCTCATTTCTGGTTAATTCTAATAAATCTGCACTGAGGAAAGTGGCTGTATATTTATAATTGATAACCAGTGCTATGCACAGGGCTGCAAAAAGTCTGTAAAAAATTTATTTATTGTTGATTTAACCTTTTGGGGCGTGATGTTCCTCTGTGGATACTTGACATGTTAATTTATTTTGTGGCCTAAAGGTGTTTTTTTTTTTAACAGTATCATGATATATACAAAAAACATCTTTAATATATCGCTGTGACACTTTTTAGCCCTAAGTAGATCGTCACACAAGTAGTTCTCCTTTCACTTGAGTACATTTCTTTAAACTAAAAGTACTTTTACTTGTGTAATATTCTTTCCCTCTGTGGTTTTTAACAGCTTCCTGCGGAGGTAAAACAAAAGCATGAGCTGAAAGACGCTAAAAAAAACCCCTCTATAGCGCTGAGGGGTCCATCACTGCTAGAAAAACCTTTCACATACAAGTAGTCATGCAATCCATTGTTGAGCCAGTGAGATTTTGATTACAGACGCTCCAAATGAAATGACTTGGTGACGTGAACGTGAAACATAATTTAAAGCTGACCTGTCTCTTCCAGTGTGCATACATATATATCTATACTTTCAGTGTGAGAGAGGGAAGGAGGGTTAGTAGAGCTCTGTTGCTGGCGTCTCTGGTACTATGTTTAAATCATCACTTCCTGTTCTCAATCCCCACGTCTGCTTATCCATCATTTCATAAGCAACATGTGTGTGTGTGTGTGTGTGTGTGTGTGTGTGTGTGTGTGGATACGTCTCGGGGTCCTGTTGCACCTACTCCAGCCTCCCATGGGTGGTGGCGGTGGACAAAAAAACGGGGGCTGCTCCCTCAAGACACCCCTCAAATTAAAGCCTAATCAGTTAGCCCCGGGAGCAGACCTTCCACAGACTGCTCACAGACAAACAGACAGACCCCCAGACCTACAGCAACCTCATATCACCCCCCTAGTCCCCTCCTTCTTTCCTCTCCTCACCCAGAGCTTGGCCTTGTCCCCGCTCAGACCTTGCTCCTTCGTTCTCTCCTCAACGCTGAGATAAAACAGATCCAGCTTCGGTTTGAGAAAAGTGTCGGCTGCTCCTGTCCCTCACTTATCCACTCCTGTCTAGTCTATCTGGCTCTTTCACCTCTCTCTCTCTCTCACTCACTCGCACACACACACACACACACACACACACACACACACACACACACACACACACACACACCTGTTTCCAGTCTTTGACACACAGACACGTGCAGACATATTGTAAAATGTAGTTTTAATGCAGCCCCCTTTTTTTCCAGCTGAACCTGAATGTCTGATCCAGAGCATTTGTTGTTGTGAACTATTAAATAAAGCTGCAACTATTTTGCTAATATGTTAATTGTTTGAGTCATTTTTTATGAAAAAAGTGAAATAGTCTCTGATTCCAGCTTCTTAAATGTGGATATTTTCTAGTTTCGTCTCTCCTCTGTGACAATAAACTGAATATCTTTGAGTTGTGGACAAAACGAGACATTTGAGGACGTCGACATTATTTGTATAATTTTCGGCCTTTTTCTAGACCAACTTACAGTAAATCCTCAGTTTTGGTGCTGTGAATGGTTTTATGCTCTTTTACGAGTGGCGTATGCTCCGGGAACTTAAGGTCTATTAAAACCAGTTCCAACCCCATTCTATTTCATTTGTAGCACAAATCAAATGAATTGCTTCAGGCATCTATTATAGTTTTCTTGTTGTTGTTTTTGGCTTTTCAGCCTTTAATGGAAAGGACAGCTAGATATGAAAGGGGAAAGAAATGCAAGAAATCCTGACCCTGAAATTGAAATTGAAATTGAATTGGACCTTCTGCGTTGAGGCCTACACCTCTATACATGTGCCCCTGCTCTGCCCACGGACATCTAATATAGTTACCATCATTTCTGTAAAGGTGGCCAAACAATTGGTGTTTTTGTTTTAATATATACTGTTGCTGCAAAAATCATTTTGCCTGTTCCAAGAAAGCATTGCAGTCACGCTCAATAATCTGGCTAATAATAAAAAAATATAGCACCCTGAGAAATAAAACAATGTCATGACATAATATTGGCACCTTGGTTTATGTCGACAAGGATCTGGCTTTTCCCTGGATCGTTAATTTACACACACACACATACACACAAACACACACACACACACACACACACACACACACACACACACTTGGCTCCACTGCACTAATGTGGTGCTTTGTCAACTAAATCATTGCAACGCTACCCCGGTTAATCAATGACACATGGCAGGTTTCTGGGAATGTCAGACCTTTGCTGATTCCATCCCACCATTCCCCTCATCTGCGTTGTCATTCCTGTTCCTCTATTACCCCCCACCCACCCCCCACCCCCCCCCACACACACACACACACACACACACACACACACACACACACACCCCATGTGCCACACCAGACTACTCTCCATACACACTAATGCTTCTGTTCCCTCCAAACTGCTCCATCCGTCATGTTCACCTTGCTTAGGATTGCCATTAGTTTTTATTTCACAGCTTTCCCAAAACACCAACACACACACACACACACACACACACACACACGCAGGCGAGTATCTGCATATGCATGTGTGTATGAGAGCATGCAGACATTTAAGGATATAACCTCATCTACTGTCACCTTTCAGTAGAAATTCTGTCAAATGTAAAAGCGGAAAAGAAAGAAGGGAATAATTATTGTTGGGATTTATCTATAAAGGCGGCAAACCTGTGTGTGTCTGTGTTTGTGTGTGTGTGTGTGTGTGTGCATGTACGTCTGTTGTCCTAAACATCTTGAAAACCCTTCGAGTGCTCTTTGTCACATTTGGCGGGTGTATTGCTGGTTTGGATTTGGAGCAGTTGGATATTAATGAACTGTTAATTAAACTAAGAGACTGCACAATAAAGTGCAAAAAATCTGACTTCCATTATCTGTTTAAGTTTAATTACTAATGTTAACTAGCATGTTAGTTAGCAGTAATTACCCTGTGCCTATGTTATCTCCTAACATATACCTACCTCTCCGTCTCTGCTGATTGGGAATGATTGAGATTTCTCTTGCACAGCTACCAGAAGACTTACAGCTTTCAGACAGGTTGCTCACGTCACGTCTACGTCTTCCAGCTCAGTTGGAGGCTGCGCAGTAACGCTCGGCATCCCCGGGAAAGAGCTTCTAATAGACTTCACTGGTCTCCGCCCAGAACAACGGGACCTGTTGGTCCATTTCTTTCTCTGTCTATGGGAAAAAGCAGCAATACAGGAGGGCAAACAACCGGCACTGTTGCTAAAATGGGACATAAACCTTTAAGATTTTACAGGGGTGAAATGGAAAGGGTGGAGAGAAGGCTCCAGCTAAGGAGGAGTGATCCATATCTGTATCTGTGTGGTGATTACTTGAATATAAATGATTATAAAGCCATAAGGCCTGGCCCTGGTTGCAGAACATGTTGATTTTAAATCTCCCTGGACTACAAATAATGGCTGATTTAAGTGGATACTCGCCTCTTCTTTCTTCCCCTCCCTCACTCACACTTTGTCTGTCTTACATGTCCGGTGCTCTGGCCATCCATCCCCGAATATGTTCTGTATTAGTGGGTCTTTGTCGAGTGTCTGAAGCATGAAAATGAAGGAGGTGGGTGGGCATCCAACCACCATACTCAGAGGAGACCTGTGACGCACACAGAACTATCCTCTGACTCCATTAGCATACCTCTGCTGTCTCAGCTGCAGCTCTATTATGTGGCTGCTGTTATATTTGTATGGAGGCTGCTCTACAAACGTATCTGGAGGCAAAGCCTTGTTCATTAAATAAATAAAATCCAGTGAGATCTGTAGCTGTGATTTAAGGTCGCCCACATAGAAGACATAATCTAATACAGCTCGTTATGTTGACAGCAAACTAGACATTTACTGAAGTCTGGTTAAATGCTGTTGAGAATAGTCCAAACGTATGCTTGATCGTGCATCGGTTTTGTACTTTTTGATTATTTTTTGACTTTAATAAGTTAGTCTGACCTTCCCTTTGAAAAAAAAGCTTCAGTTATTCTTGTTTTCACATTCAAAACGTCTGAAAACCACTGTGTTCTGTATGTGATAAAACATGTAAGCTGTTTGTTTATGACAGAATAAAACCAGTTTCTTGTAACAAATAAAAGCGTCACAGCTGTAAGAGATCCACAACATCAGTGACATCTGGAAAACTAAAGAAAAACTTGACGTTGAGTAAGGAGGAAACTTAAAAATTAACTTTTTGAAGCTCTTCCACCGGTTGGCTCCGGCTGTGAGGTCGGCATCCCAACCTACAGAAAATGTGTGTTTTAATTTCAAATTTAAAAATAAATAAATAAATAAATAAATAAAGCCTTTTGCTAAAGTTAAAGTTAAAGGATTACTGTAATGTGAAAGACAATAAAATGACATAATTAAAATAAACAGAATTTTTTACAGAATAACTCTAATGAAATTGAAAGCCAATGGTAACCATTCTGCATCCCATTAACCATTTCATGCTGGGAACATGAGCTTAAGTTGAGATGACTTGATTAAAAACCTTACATGAAATATTAAAGAAAATCACAAATTAAATGCTTGCAACCAACACTATTAAAATCCTGAAGACCTGAGCAGCTTCCGGGGTTGGTCCCATGAACTTTAGGGGGTAAGAAGAGCAGTAGTGAGGTATTTGGGCTCCTGTCCTCCCTGCAGTGGGATAACATTTCACCAGTTTAGATTAGTTCACTCAGGGCCCATCAACACATGTGGAAGTGACCCTCAGACGCCTCTCACAGGCCCGGTGACTGAGCATGTGTGTGTGTTTGTGTGTGTGTGTGTGTGTGTGTGTGTGTGTGTGTGTGTGTGTGCGAGTCAGAGGAAGTCCACAGACCAGCTGATTCAGTGTGTGCTATGTTAACCCGTCCAAGGGCAGCATAGCAATAACAAACACAAGATCACAGCGGTGAGGTCACCTCTGACCCCGCATCCTCCACACAGCCGGCCAGATCATTATCGCTCTGACAGCCACTCAGGAACACACACACACACACACACACACACACACACACACACACACACACACACCACAGGCCAGCATGGGTGTCCCTCAATGCATGTTTTCAATCATTGACTCCTTTTAGAGAAATCAAAGGGATTTACTTTGGGAGACAAAAGCTTCCTCATTGGTGTCTGACTGTAAATGATTGACATTTGAAAACGCTTTGACCCCGCCTACGCTGGAAAGCACCCTTGTTTACCCACAAGGCCGTTTTCTCGGCTCGTGTCCCAGCGTGTTGCGAGCCTTAGACGGGGTTCTTCGGATGGTTTCTGACGCCGACGTTGGCTGTAGACCGCACGTTTCCAGAAAGACTCAGGGACGAGCATGCTCCATGGTAGGATCTGTTTGTGTGTGTGTGTGTGTGTGTGTGTTTTTGGGGCGTGAGGGGGGTGGGGGGGACAGGGACAGGGACACGCCAGTCTTGTCCTGGTCCTCAAACCCAGTCATGTGAGTTCCTGAATCATTAGTGTTTTCTTGCTTCAGCATCTACAGTTCTACCTGTGACCTCGCGGCCAACATATTCAAAATCTCGTTCCTCCCCCATTTTATTTAGTTTATTTTTTTTCTTTAATATTGTCAGGTTTTCCACCTCCTCCCTCCTCCCTCCTCCGCCAGAGCCGAAAACTTCTTCTTCACTCTCCGGTATAAGAGGGTGGCTGCCGGGTTATTAGGACAGACAGCCTGACATGTGTTTGCCAGGGGGGGGGTGTATCAGTCTCAGAGCAAAGTGACCACTAGAAGTACAACAGAGTGGAATTTAGAGTGACTTTCTACTGTGTGTGTGTGTGTGTGTGTGTGTGTGTGTGTGTGTGTGTGTGTGTGTGTGTGTGTGCACCGGTCTGAAGACTGTCCTGTCTGTTAGCCCGCTGCAGGGCTTAATGTAGATCAGCAGTGGATTGTAACTAAGTACATTTACTCAAATTCACATTTACATTTACTCACATTTACTACTACAAGTACAAATTTGAGGTACTTGTACTTTACTTGAGTCTTTCCTTTTCATGCTACTTTCTACTTCTACTCTGCTACATTTCAGAGAGAAATATGCATCCATAAATGTGGAGTAAAAAGTATAATGTCTCATCTGACAGCTTTAGTTACTTTACACATGTAGTTTATAATATACGATGAAATGATTAGACGAGTAAACACTGTGTGGAGTATTTTCTGCTATGAGTACATTTACTTTTAATGCTTAAATACATTTTCCCGATGATACTTACATACTTTTACTCAAGCAACATTTTCAACGCAGACTTTTACACATAACAAAGTATTTTTACAGGGTGATATTAGTACTTTTACTTAAGTGAAGGCTCTGAATACTTCTTCCACCGCTGGTTCGGATGCTGTAATTTGAGAAGAGAAGCAAGGAGGAACGGCTCTGTATAAACAGCTCGACTGGCAAAGAGAGAGAGAAAGAGAGAGTTTTACTTAGTTTCATTGGGGGCTGGATATGGATTTGATGAGCTGACTCCGAGGTGCTTCGAGATCCAGATCCAGGTTCTGATCCCGAGTTAGTTGGTGGTGGAAGTGGCGTGGTGTCCATGTGGAAGACAACCCCTCCAATGGACCCTGAACACACTTTCAAAACGTCTGAAAACCACTGTGTTCTGTATGTGATAAAACATGTAAGCTGTTTGTTTATGACAGAATAAAACCAGTTTCTTGTAACAAATAAAAGCGTCACAGCTGTAAGAGATCCACAACATCAGTGGCATCTGGAAAACTAAAGAAAAACTTGACGTTGAGTAAGGAGGAAACTTAAAAATTAACTTTTTGAAGCTCTTCCACCGGCGGCTCCGGCTGTGAGGTCGGCATCCCAACCTACAGAAAATGTGTGTTTTAATTTCAAATTTAAAAATAAATACATAAATAATGCCTTTTTCTAAAGTTAAAGTTAAAAGATTACTGTATGTAATGTGAAAGACAATAAAATGACATTATTAAAATAAAAAAGTTTTTTTACAGAATAACTCAAGTGTTAACCATTTCATGCTGGGAACATGAGCTTAAGTTGAGATGACTTGATTAAAAAAATCTTCTTTCCAAAGGAACCTTACATGAAATATTGAAGAAAATCACAAATTAAATGCTTGCAACCAACACAACAACAATTAAAATTATAAAGACTTGAGCAGCCTCCCGAGTTAGTTGGTGGTGGAAGTGGCGTGGTGTCCATGTGGAAGACAACCCCTCCAATGGACCCTGAACCCTGAACCCACTTTCCCTAACCCTCATTACAGAGACCTCCGCTGTTTTGTTGCTTGTGGTCCCCGAATCAAATCCTCCCCCACCACCCCTCCCCCCTTTTTTTCTCCTCCTTCTACAATTCTTCTCAAATGAGAATTGAATTTCTTTTTTTTTTTTCAACATGTTTATGTTATCATTTGAAAATCTTGGACCATGAGGCACAAACGGGGGAACTCAAACACAGTTTAATGAAGTATTTACAGATAATTCCAACTGTCAAATACTCGTGCCCAATGACATAGTGCAGAGTGCTGACGCTCGCTCTCGCTCCTTCTCCAAGCTCCCAGCTCCCCTCCTCGTTAAGCAGGCGGATTTGATTTCAGGTAAGAACTTATTGGGCTGCGGGGGCCCACCGGCGAGGGCCACGGCTTTTACCCAAAAAGGAAAACAATCCTCTGTGATGCGTATCGGAGCTCAAAGGGCCCCCAGGCATTGAGAAGCTGAGATATATAGACACAAGGACATTAGAGCTGCATGATGTCTCTGATAAGACACATACAGTTTGCACATTTAACTTCTGCAGATGGTTTCAGCCTGTTAGAGGTCAGCCGGTTGTACTGCTGGCTGAGGTCTTCTTCACATTTGTGCATCTAAAAGGAAAATAAATGTTAATTGGCCTTTCAATTCAGTAGCCTGATGTTCTGCTGGTGCTTTTATAACAGGTCTATGGGTTGAATGATTAATAGATCAATTTAACGGGAGGACATTTGGGTTCAACAAGTTGGAAATTGACAATTTTGAGCATATAAAATACTTAATTTCCTGCTTTCTGGAGATTTTTTCTGCAACAATGTATGCCGTCCCTGCATCAAGTTATAGTGTTATAACCACCCCCATCCCTCATGTATATTACCTATATGTATATACGTATATACCTGTCTATGTGGTATAATTTCAGTTTTAAATGCTTGTAATCCATCAATAAATGCATTATAAGTCATTTGATTAATAGAACTGTTGGGTTCAGATCCTCAACCTCATTCTTCTTAATTTATTATAAATGGCTTGAAACTGACCTGTAGTGAATCATTTAATATATCTTTTTAAAAGTCAAAATTTAAGAAGTTAAGACTTGGTGGAGGAGAAAAAAAAAAAAGTCATATTTTAAAAATGTCAGGTCAACATTTGCACACTATAACTATTTTTTCTACTTGATAGATACAAAGTCTTAAATACAAAGTCTCAAATATATTATATATATTATAAATAATTTAAATGATACGCCAGGAACACTTATTCCCAAAACCATTTACATAATAATTATTGTTTGTAATGCATAACACACATAGCCTACATAAATAAATACATGAATGTACAACATCTTTATATTAACATGAGAAATCAAATTTACCTTCATTAAAAAAAAATGTGGGTCAATTTAAAAAAATAGGTAATTAATGGCAGGAGATATAGACTTTATGACAAATAGTCCGTCTTTAGATATTTTATAGACTTTTAAAAATGATAACTGGCAACATAACAGACATTAACATAGAGCATATAGAGCAGAGAAAGGGAAGGTGGTACAGGGATGACAATTAGAGCATATTTAGGCCTGTGCTTTATGTCTGTGGTGATGGACTGTGGAAATGACAGACATGTCTGTAGGCTCTACATTAGTGCGCAGTCTCTGCAGCCTCTCGAAGTTTCTTGAGGTGAAAAATGGTGCAAAGGAGCAATAATGGCCTCTGAGTCGTGACCTCTGCATGGAAGCAATTTGGAGAAAAGAGTTGAAAGTGACGTAAAGACAAATTAATCCTCGCCAGAAACGAGATACGTCCTTTGGAAACAAGCCATTTAGAGGGATATTGGAGGCGGAGTGATCCCATAGGCCTACTCACTGCTGGGGCCCTTTATATCCATCCGCGTGTTAAAACAACGGAGCTCTACTTTTACATCGTACTTTTGGGTTTTTAGTTAATTTAGTTTATTTGATTTATGATTGTTTTTTTCCGGTTCCGATGCACTGGTAATAAACAATAAATAAATAAACATGATTTATTTGACTCGCTGCAATCAGCCAAACCACAACAATGTGACAAAAAGGTGAAGAAAATAAATCTGTATTTATTTATTTATTTTTGATCAGGCTTTTGTTTAATGCGTCTGTTTTGTGTCACGCGCCTGTTATTGTTAGTTACTTTTCGTTTTCAATTACACGTGATTGTAACCAGCACGCGCGTTTAATGTGGCGGAACACCGGAAAACGCAGAAATATGAAGAAGAAGAAGAAGAAAATCCAAATCTCAGTCAAAACAGGATGCAACAATAATAATAATAATAATAATAATAAGATACTACTATTACTACTACTACTACTACTACTACTACTACTACTACTATTACTACTACTAGCCTACTAATAAGAATAATACGAATAAGAATAATAAGAATAAAGATACTACTACTACTGATAAGAATAATAAGAATAATAAGAATTAAATGAAAAGAATAATAAGAATTAAATAAAAAGAATAATAAGAATAAACATACTACTAATACTACTACTACTAATAATAATAATAAAAATACTACTACTACTAGCCTACTAATAATAATAATACGAATATGTATAATAAGAATAAAAATACTACTACTACTAGCCTACTAATAATAATAATACGAATATGTATAATAAGAATAAAAATACTACTACTACTGATAATAATAATAATAATAATAATAATAATAATAATAATAATAATAATAATAATAATGTGGGTATGGACCTTTATAATTGTGTAGTAATCGTGTGTTTCGGTCGGATGTTATTGTGTTTAATGATTATATAATTATTGTTAATTCAGGAATAGGGTTAGCTGTGGAAAGGTGTGATGCCTTTCTTTATTTATTATTATTTATTATTATTTATTATTATTTATTATGATCCAGATGTATCACGTGCTACTATCCTGATGAGCTTATTTATTATTATTTATTATTATTTATTATGATCTATACCACGTGTTACTATCCTGACGAGCTTATTTATTATTATTTATTATTTATTATGATCTATACCACGTGTTACTATCCTGATGAGCTTATTTATTATTATTTATTATTATTTATTATTTATTATGATCTATACCACGTGCTACTATCCTGATGAGCTTATTTATTATTATTTATTATTTATTATGATCTATACCACGTGCTACTATCCTGACGAGCTTTAAGACTCTTCAGAAGACAAGAGACAGAAAGACTGAAGACAGCATGGAGGACTCTTCCTCAGACACACTGACCCCACACCGCGTCTCTCCAGAACACACACACACACACACACACACACACACACACACACACACACACACACACACACAGACACACACACACACACACACACACACACACACACACACACACACACACACACACACACACACACACACACACACACACACACACACACACACACACACACACACACACACAGACACACACACACACACACACACACACACACACACACACACACACACACACAGACACACACACACACACACACACACACACACACACACAGACACAGACACACACACACACACACACACACACACACACACACACACACACACACACACACACATTTAAGCTCCTTACAAATTCATCTCCTCAGGTCAGTTTCTGACGTCATATATTTTTTGTGTTATTTTACACGATGTCTCGCTCATCATTGTCGTCGTTATAGCCCACCATGCACGAGCCGCATTCACGCGCAATGGCAAGGGCGCAACTTTGGATTCAACAGTGTTCGTGTGTGTGTGTGTGTGTGTGTGTGTGTGTGTGTGTGTGTGTGTGTGTGTGTGGGGGTGTTATGGTCTCCACTTTCGAGCTAAATTGAAATTTTGAACTTCAAACATTTTTTTCTCAAGCAATTTATGATGCAAATGTCTTTATTTAGCAAAATGTAAAGTTGTTTTTTCATAACCATCATACCCATCAGCCATGAGAGCGATATTCAGATCTTGTCCCAGGTCATATGAGGCCTACAGCCTCGTGGACAAGTCTTACATCTGGATGATTAGAATAAAACTTTTGGATCAAAATAATTCATATCCATTATATTATTTTGGGAATATAACCAAATAGTGAAGTTGCTCTGCAAAATGAAGGCCATTAAAGTCATTTACTTTGGCTTTTCATTTAGAGTTGTTGGTAGAATGTAACTGATTACATGTACTCAAGTGCTGTACTTAAGTACAATCTGAGGTACTTGTACTGCACTTGCGTCTTTTCTTTTCATGTCACTTTCTACTTCTATATTTCAGAGAGAAATATTTCACTTTTACTCGACTACATTCATCTGACAGCTTTAGTTACTTTACTAATGAAGATTTTAGCGCAAAATACATATGTAGTTTATGAAATATGATGTATTATTATTAATTAAACTACTCAACAATATACAGGCCTACATGATTAGACGAGTAGTGTTTGGATCGATTCTAAAATGTGACTTTATTTCTGCATTGAGTACTTTTACTTTCAATACTTTAGGTATTTTACATACTTTTACTTACCCCCTGTGTTTTCTTCCCGTCAAACGTGCAACTTTTTGTTTTTCTGGGTCGAAATATAAACTTGTTTTCAAGGTTTTGGACGTTTTTGTCGACACTTTTGTTGCTTTTCCACCGATGATTTAGTCACTTTTTGATCTTTTGACGATTCTGTGTGTTTTTAGTGATTTTATTCAATGTTCTTTTATAACAACAACAAAACTTAAATGCTGTGAAATTGAATAAAACTTGTGAAGAGCGTTGTATGGAACCATCCACGTTATTACTTTTGAAAATATGGTTGAAATAAACCCAAATTTCTGATATGGAAACCTTTTGAAAATGGGTCAAATTTGACCCCAGGACAAACAAAAAATACTCTAACAGAGTATTTTTTACAGTATTTTTACTCATGTAAAGGGTCTGAATACTTCCTCCACCGCGCTGCCTGTTTAGAGTATTTTCTTGTCTTCCTGTTTTTCCCCTCTTCCTCTGTTGTTTCTGTCTCTCCATCTCCGCCACACAGCCGCGCTGTTTGCACAAATGCTTCTTCTCAAACACTCCCAAGGTAACAACAGACGTCTGGAAACATCATGCAAACCAGACAAACCCGCTTCCCCTGACAGAACTTATCATAATAATAAGGTGTGTGAGAGGTACATGCGTGCTCGTGTCAGTGGTCATCAAGAGAACAAGCCTAACATCTCAGTCTGGTCTCTTAGAGAAACATCACTGAGATAGAGGTCTTGACTTTGATGCATGGAGCTGTAACGGTGACAGCAGCATGCATCTGGTCACCTATACACTTCCAGGATGTCAATTCAAGGCTATGGTTATTTATTAATGTTCCGTCTTCGCCTGATCCAAGCCAGATGCATTCTTCTCTACATGATTCTGCTGACTTCTTGAATTTTAAATGAGTTTTGTGGCAGAGTTGTGCTCTGCTTCAAATCACACAGGCTCACTTTCTCCAAAATAATCGCTCCGCTCCTTGGATGCGAAATAAATAAAAGCGTGTTATTCTTTTCTTTCTGGGGCTCTATTTTGTGTGCGTGTGTGTGTGTGTGTGTGTGTGTGTGTGTGTGGGGGTACACATACACACACACACACACACACACTTACCTGTGCGCTAATGATATATAGGCTACTGTATGTTCCCAATAAGTGCAACATAATTTCCGATCGCTGTCATGTTTTTGTTCTTTTAAGGAGTATTTTTGGGGGCTTTTTTTTCTTTATTAGAGTTGATAGGCATGAAAGGGGGAGAGAGATGGAGGACGACACGCAGCCAAGGGCCGCAGGCCGGACTCGAACCCGCGCCGCTGCAGGACTCAGAGGTCGCACTCAACCACTATCATGTTAACACAAGCTTTGAATCACATCGGTTATTCACACAGTCAGTTTTCCTTCGGGGTTATTTCTTTCAGGGATCAATATTTCATACTTCTTCGCGGCATTGTGGAGCTTTATCTACGCTTGTTTGGGCTCGTTCCGGTCCCGGTCCCGGTCCCGGTCCCGGTCCCGGTCCCGGCCCCGGTCCCGGTCCCGGTCCCGGTCCCGGCCCCCACCCCCACCCCCGACTCCCTGCCGGGCGCGCTTCATTAATTCACATGCGCGCATTGTGCTGCAGCCTGGTGGGATATAATGCACATGATGGTGCAGTTAGTCAACAGAACGGTTCTCCGGATAAATACCATGCCGTGCCGTGCCGCGCCGTGCCGTGATGTTCGCTCCACTGCCGAGTCTGCACGTTAAAAGACATTAAGTTGACAAAATTAGGCCCTATTATATCTTATATCTTATATTTAGACAGAAATATTTGATGTATTTTATCACACACATTACGACTTTGAGTGTAATAGCCTACACTTTTTAATTTACGTAACATTTTAAGCTGTGCACGTAAAGTTCAGTCATTGTAATGTAGGCCTGTGATTAATTATTCGTTGAATCCACTGATTCAATAGAAATTAATTAAATATTATTTAAATGAAGGATAATACGAATTTAAAGCTCCAAAGCAACAACTAAACGAAATATAGACGTGAATCCACCAGAAGGGCCTCACGTTTCAACTGATGTCCAATTCATTAAAAGAGAATAGTTGTCCAAATAAACTACAAATACCACAAGTCCCATTGTGTCCCCCCACCCCCACCTCCTCGCGACAACCTACGAGAAAGGAATTACATTTTTCCATTCCTTTTTATGTTTTTTCTTTTTTAATTTATATACAAAATTGTTTAATAATCTCTTTTTATATTTCACTCACACACTCATTTCATTAGGCCTGATGTTTTTGGACTCTCACGCAGTTGCCTCACTATCATATATATCATATATATATATATATATATATATATATATATATATATATATATATATATATATATATATATAATGTGTGCAGAGCTGCCAGGTGTTGCATTAAACAAGATGAGTAAAATATGTTTAGGGAGAGTGTTGATGATGATCACGCGACCTGATGTGCACGAGAGACCAAAGCCTTTTAAATGTGACTGTAAATGCCAAAGACTCACAGAGCGTTTCTCTCTCTAACGTTGCATTTTCTAGTTTTTTGTTGATATTTTTTTTCCAATCCTCGGAGAATATACAACCACTCTACCTGCTACTGATCACGAGGACACAACTCCAAAAACAGGCCTGTGTGCAGCTTGTGAATCGCAGCTCGAGTGTCTTTTCCTGGAAAGCTTTACGCGCACGACTGGCGACTCACACACGCGGAACGGCACTGGCGCAATCTTTTAGTGGACCCCCCACCCCCCACCCCCCATTCTCTATAGCTCCCCATCCAGGTTCTGAGCACCCAGAGGCCCCCGGCGCAAACCAGTAATCCCACGAATTTTACGCACAGTCCCAGTGTTGCAGATGTTGCAAACCTGTGGCTTCGGGTGTGTTGCTCACTCCGGTGGCGCGCGGCCTCGTTAAAATGTGCATGAGAGAGTCCCTTGTCACAGTTTACCGTCGGGCCACAGAGACAGTGGGGCATGCAAATCTGATTCGCATGAGAGAAGGAAGGAAATCACAAACAGGAATTGATAAGGGGAAGTAGGCATACATTAAAATATAGAATGCTGGATCACTCCCATTTGCTTTTATTTCTGTTGAAATGAGTTTCCATTTCTGACCACTGACTTCAAACAGCCGAGGCAAACGTTGATGGAATCACCGAGGCATTCACCACTTATCAATCACCACTTATCAAAGTAAAAAACACGAGGAATTACCTCATTAACACCTAGAGCCCCTCCCCCCCCAAAAAAAAATAACATTTTTACTTTCACATAACTGATACATTCTGTATAAATATTGTTTTCAATCAAAAAACATCCAATATGTCGTATGACCCTCGCTGACTTCCTTATCAACCTGTGTGTGTGTGTGTGTGTGTGTGTGTGTCACACACACTGTGTCTGTAGAGCTTTTTTTTCTCTTCATCTCCAGTTTGAACTCTTTAAACATCAGCTTCATTTTCACAATCATAAAAGGAATTTGCAAACACACATATTACAAATGAATATGACATAAACTATAAATGCAGAAACAAATAAGTACATATGACTGTTTAACATTAAGAAAAAAAAGTGGCTGTATGGATTAGTGCAGGGAGTGCAAAAATGTTCTCTATCTCTCTCTCACACACACACACACACACACACACACACACACACACACACACACACACACACACACACACACACACACACAGAGGTTTGACTGAAGATCGGGACTGATAAGGAAGTCAGGATGAAGCAGGATGAGTTCACATTCTCTCTGAATATTAAGAGCTTTCTTTGCTAAATTTGATCCCTGCCCCACGCGGCGTTTACCCTTACAGATGTATTATTATAAGGGACACTGGTGTTCTATTGAGGGTATTTAATAACGAGAGAGAAAGAGACGGGGCTCGTTATTAGGCTACTTATTAACGCGGGCGGATTATCTGCGGGACGGTCCTGGTCCGTGAGTGAACGTATTAGAGGGAAGCTGATAAGTTAGTGCTGCGTGACCCATTCAACAAAGCGCTCTCTCTAATGTCAAGGTCCCTCTGATAGAAGGAAGATTTCCGTCAGATAGGATTTAGAAAATGATTACTCAACTGTTTATGTTGAATGGAGACAAAGTGAAGTCCAAACAGGCATTATTTAAGCATCTGAAAGTAAGATTTTCCCCATTTGTTAGGAATCGCCCTAAAAGCATAACGAGAAAGTAAAGTTTTGATAGACACTTCTATATCAGGTTCTACGTCTCCGGTCTACAAAACGCCTTCATGGGTCAGATTAGGGTTTTTTTGACGCCTCCTCTGCTCCCTCCCTTTCTTCTCTCTCTCTCTCTTTGTCTCTCCTCCCTTCTCTCCTCCCTCTATCAGTCAGTGCGCCCGTTGGCACAGGAACGATTGAAAGTGACACACTCTGATTAGAAACCCGTCCTTTTGCGCCGATCCATCCCGCTGTTACTGGAACTCAAACTCCGGTGTTTGGCTTCTCGGTCAGGTCCGGGTGTTGCGTTGTGTCTCCCGGAAGGTCTGGTTTGGTTGTCTTCCCGGCTGCGTCGCGTAATTTTTGCGCCAAAGCTGTTTTTGTGTCTCTTTTTCTCTCCGAGGATGAAGCCATGAGTTCAAAGGAAGGCAGACTTGTGGCACAGAGACTCGTTTTAAACTAAAAGGCGGACAACCGCGTAAACAGGAAGGACGAGGGGGGGGAGAATTTCATCTACAACATCAAGTTTGTGAGTCGGACAGACAGGTCTCCGGCGTCAGGACAGACCACTACCGGTGTTCACAGTCTCTCCGTCTCTACGCCTCTAGGCTGCTTCCCCACAGAGAGCATCCATCCGCCCACCTCTCCACTCCTCTCCGCTGCTTTACGCGCTACCGTCGCCCCCTCTTTCTCCCTCCCTCCCTCCCAGTAACTAGAAGTTTGTTTTCTCCTCTGTGGATCTCCGGTCCGGTCTCCCCGACGAGTCCAGATTCAACTCCCCGGGCCCTTTTTTTCCCAACGTGATCCGTCTTTTATCCAGGAGCAGAACCACAGCTCAGCCCTGGATTCAATACTCCTGATCAATGGACAGAGCCTCCTCAGCGGCCAGCAGCGCTACAGACACACAGCCGTAAACAGTGAGTGGCTACGGACACACACACACACACACACACACACACACACACACACACACACACACACACACACACACACACACACACACACACACACACACACACACACACACACACACACACACACACACACACACACACACACACACACACACACACACACACACACACACACACACACACACACACACACACACACACACACACACACACACTCTGCAGGTTCATCTGCACACCAGAAATACTTATTTAACAGTTGTTGATTCAGTTTAATACCAAATCATTCCTTTAGTTAATTCTATAAATCAACTATTTATATATATATTTATAAGGGTAATATTAATATTCGGTTGTGCTATAATTGTGTCGTATATGTCTAACATATCCAACGTCCATCTACAAGAATAACAATTTTTCTAAATTTGCCATTTCATTTTTCTATAATAATAAACATTTTCTTGACGTTTTCGGTACAAATGAAGTCCTATTTTATTGAATTAACCCCTCATGACCAATGTCAGCTTCTTGGCACTAAAGTAAAACGTATTTCTTTAAATATTAGTAGCCTATTATTTTTTTTGTAACTATAAGTTGTATTTAGTATTTCAAATAAGATGTACACAAGTCAATAAAATACCACATAAATTATTAAAGAACTCAACCAGTTCATCAAGGTTGTGAGCTCAATATTTAAAGGGATCGGCTTGGCAACAGGTGTAACATTCAGAATAATCTAGACCAAAACTCTATCCTTGCAAGTTGTGTGTGTGTGTGTGTGTGTGTGTGTGTGTGTATATATACACACGTTATTTTCAGAAAAATCTTCGAAATGCGTCACAACTTTACCTTGTGACTTTTTAACTTTTTAAAAAGTAATAATTAATGAGCCTTTACTGTGAAAGGTGTCAGTGATGTTACTGTTTAACACGTGCAGAGTTTTAGTGTTAGCTTCAAACTGCATAAATAATGAATAAAACATAGCGAGGGAGTCACACACACACACACACACACACACACACACACACGGGACAGTAAGACACGTCGCCTCATAACGCCTCATAACTCTCAGGTCTGATCAGGGACTGTGGAGACATGTAGGCCTCAGGTCTGCGTTGTCCCGAGACACTGGAGCCAAATGGTCTAAATGAGAACCAGTCCTGGTGCCGACCGTCACGTCAGGACCAATACGTAGTCCTGCACTAAACATGAAGACATCAAACCCACATCCACAGCGCATGGAACCCATTCTAGTATTTTATTTTTGGAATAATCAAGTGTGCACTTGTAACCAAGCCGAATAAAATAATTAGACTAGCCACTCTATAGTTTGCCATTGAGTTTTTTCTTGGCTGGTAAGTGGAGCAAATCTATCAGCCACGTGCATATTTTACCTGCATTTAGCTAGTCATTCTGAACCCTGCTTGTAGCCATTTACCCATAATACCATCGCACCTTTCTGCATTTATTTCCCACAAACCGTAGTATGTAGTAGGCTATGTGTGTGTGCGTGGATGGCACATTGTCTGTGTGCCTATGTGTATGTATGGTGTGTATAAGCTATTGGACACCTTAATTTCCTTCGGCATTAATAAAGTATCTATCTATCTATCTATCTATCTATCTATCTATCTATCTATCTATCTATCTATCTATCTATCTATCTATCTATCTATCTATCTATCTATCTATCTTTCTTTTTTCCCTACTTTCCCCTGCACTAATGAAGGAATCAAACCCACATCCACATCGCATGAAGCATTTTTTTTTTAACCATCAATTGTCCACTTGTAGCACTGTTATTACTTCATGTTCTCTTACACACACACACACATTGTTGCGTGTTATGTGTTATTACTTCGGTGCCTTTTGGACGATTTATACATCTAACTGTGGACGTCCAAAGTTGGACTTGTTATGGCTTTACATCGTTGTATTTCTTTTTATCAAATTGTTGTTTATTTTTCCATTTGTGGAAGTGTTAGTATCTTTCTGTGTTCTTATGATGTTGTAAGTCGCCCCTCAATGATCTCTCCAGTATAAATAAAGGCGTCACATACGGGTCAGACCATTGGTTTATGTTAGCCCAAAAGAAAGCAGAACAAGTTCATTTTTTCTTCTTCTCATTTTGAAGTCGACCGTATTTCAGCCTATTTCTCACACTGACAGCAGCCACAAACTCAAAAAATAAGTAAAAATAAATAAAATAACAGTAGGACGACTCTTCTTTTCTAAGACCTCCAATCCAAACTGCGTTTATGCTTACACTCTTTTTCTTTCTTCAAATTAAACGCGTGAAAAGCCTGCTGCCGTTCACACACACACACACACACACACACACCACACACACACACACACACACACACACACACACACACACACACACACACACACACGTCTCTCCTATTCCTGATGGGATTTCTAGTTTAGTGGTTTACACGTATACAAATCCTAAAGATTGATATACACATAATCGATATAAGATGTGATGGAGAGATGGAATAAAACCCTCACTATAACCTATCCACTGCATAGTCCAATTAAGAAACTAAAACAAAGAAAAGAAAAGAAAAGAAAGAGAAAAAAGCCTGAACTAAACTGATACACGATATCAATTCTCACCGGAGCAGGTGAAGTGTGGATGGAGAATTTGGATCATCCGGACTCCTGTTTAGAGCAGAAACGCAACATCAGTAATAAAGAATATCAATATGATTAAAATATAGGCCTGGTAATTAATTGAAAACATACTGACCGACAGCACTGCGCACTACACGCCGCTGTCAATCACCAGCACTTAAGAAACAGAAAAATACATATATATATATTTTTTTTAGCCAACTGCGAGGAAAACGTATTGGTTTCAGCTGCTGTGATGTGAGATCATAGACTAATATTAACGGTCTATGTGTGAGACGCATGTGTGCAGCCGCTGCAGGTTTTCTGGCCTCCATATCTGCTTAAAGTTGGCGCACACGCTCCAAACCTCGCGGACTCTGTGAGGTGCGTGAAAGAGTTCATGTGTAAAGAGTTTGCGTGTCCAAATTAATAGGAAACTCGTCTTTTCTTTGGCTTTCACTGACCTGCAGAAGCTTTACATGTGTGCGAGGCTTTGAGGCTTTTTGTCTCGTTCTGCCGCCGAGATGCATGCGCACATTATTTCACGCATATAAAGAACACTGTTAGCGCCTTTGCAATTTTTTCAGCATAGCTGAACTTTTCTTTTGTTTCATTAGTTGTTCATTTATTAAATTCTGAAAGATGAATGCCCCATTCATAGTCTCACAACGATGAATACGTTTCAATCAGACACAATTAGACCGATGCATTCATAATTTAGATTCCTTATTTGTTCATAACATTTGCATAAAATAGAAATGTGTCTTTGGCACTGGCATATCAGGCAACACACACAACATTTACAACTTGGAACCCTCCATTTTTAATTCTTCAGTGACCCTCCTCCTCCTTTCTCTTCTTCCTCCCTCTGTGTGTGAACTCAGCTATCGGTTCACGGGAATATGGGTGTGTGTGCGCTATTAAACCGCAGATTAGATAGTGGAGAAGCTCTGTGGGCACTAATGATGCTCCTCTCTGGCTGGCCGTGGGCGTCACTCACAGATCTCTATAATGTCTCATATTCAGCCTGTCTGGTGCACATTTTAGTTCATCTGCTGCTTGCTGTGATTCTGGATGATAAAGTCATGTCTTTTAATATAAAGTGTGCCCTGAGACGTCTCTGTGTGGAGCCTACTCTGGTCAGGCTGGTGTGAGCTGTGGTGGATGGGTTTGGCAAAAATGTGTGTGTGTGTTTGTAGTAAAGTTTTCCCCTCTGAATGTGTGACAATATAACAGGAACATCTCATGATGTAATGCCCCCCTCTGTACTGTATACATGCATGTGTCTTAGTCGTCCTTGCTGTGTGTGGCTGTACTCGGAGTCAGTGTGTGGTCCCTGGAAGTGTTAAAGCAGAGAGTCTGTGTAGCGTGCTGGCTGTGGTTTGTGTGGCTTAGTGTCTGTGTGTGTCTGTGTGTGTGTGTGTGTCTGTGTGTATGTATAGATGAGTGTGCTTAAGCATGCATCCTCTAGCTGGAAGGGCGAGGCTATAAATGCTCGCTGTTAACTCTTCATCCTGTATTATCAAATGAGATGTTTACGAGGGAGCCAAACATGTTTGCCAGAAGGCCTTCGTCTCTCCCCCTCACCCTGGTTATTTTCCTCTGTGACTGTGTGTGTGTGTGTGTGTGTGTGTGTGTGTGTGTGTGCGACGTAAAGGTCTGCTGTCTTCCCTCACACCAACCCTCCCCACATCACAGTGTGACACATCTGATGGCCATAAACGGCAAATTCCACAATAATGTAACCTTCCCTAAGAGCAATCATTTCTCATAAATGGCCACATAAAAATAAATAAACAACTTTTATGTTGTTCTCCATTTTGTTTTTTCAGACTTTAAAAAACTAAATATCTGATTATTTTTCATGTGCTTCCTTGTTCTGGGGTCGTTTTTCTGGAAAGCATTTTAACACATCCCAACTTCATTACGTCTGTCCCTCCCTGTGCATACATTCGGTTTGACAGCAGGCTTTTAATATCACTCCCCTCCTCCTCCTCCTCCTCCTCCGGCCTTCTTTTATCTGTGCTGCTGCAGAGCCAAGCATTAACCAATAGCTTGATAACGCTGTTATAAAAGTGGATCTCGAATGGGAGGAACAACCTGTATCTGGATATTTTCCTACACAGATGACGCCTCCCCGGTTCTTGCCCTGCTATCAGTGCTAATAATGGCCTCGCAGGTCACGCTCTCTGCCGGTTTTGCATGTTAAAGGCACAGCCCTTCATTAGCAGACATAGTATCTTAACGGTAGAAGAGATACCGGAGAGGCAGTTAGAGCAGCTCTGACGTTGTGTTTCTTACTCACACTTTGAGTTTGATATCCATTAGTCCCATAGCTAGCACAGATTCAGTGTGATCCTGCTAGTCGGATGATTGCGTTCACTTTTGACCTCTTAAATCTCAGAGAGTAAGTGTGTGAGTTGCTGTTCTCTGTTTCCTGCACACTTATCACAATAAGATTGCAGGGAAGTAGCGTGTGTGTGTGTGTGTGTGTGTGTGTGTGTGTGAGGCAGAAGGCAACATAAAAACAGCTTTCTGAGGAGGATTACTTTTACTCTCGCTGTTGCTTCCCCTAAATCTTCACATTTTGTTCCAGAGCTGCAAAGATTAATTGTTGTCAACTATTAACTGAAAAAAAAGTACAACTTCTCTTCTTCCAGCTTGTTAAATGTGAATATGATCCAGTGTCTTCTCCCCTTTGTGACAGAAAAGTGAAAATCTTTGAGTTGTGGACAAAACGAGACATTTGAGGTCGTCATCTTGAGCTTTGGGAAACACTGATCCACATTTTAAAAAAATAAAAATAAAAAGTTAGTTGCAGCCCTATTTCATACACACGCTTCATCTGAGGCCAAACATTAAAAAAGTGTCTTCCCAAACTTTAGATGTGATGCAAAAATAAAAGCACAAGAGAGAGTGATGAGGACATAAATACTTAAAAAATAAAAGCAGCTTTCATGGACGGTTTGAACCATCATTATACCGCATGGCTTTGAAATGAAGGGGGACTAGCAATCAGCGTTAGTCAGCCGTCTGATTTGTAGAGTTTAGACTGGCTTTGAATTACACGTCAGCCGCTGTTTGTGTGTGTTTACGTCTTTGAGCTGGACATATTGTTTAGAGGTGTGTTTGTTGTTGTGTCCTATACTCTGCTATTTCTCTGGGTGTGTCTACATTTGTGCTTTGCAATCTTGTCTTTGGCTCTCGGTGTGTATTTGTTATGTCTAGAACGCGTAATAATGTGGAATTTGATAGTGGCTTATCATCAAAAACATGAGGTTGCCCTGCAGCATCAGACACAATGCGGGACAAACAGAGCAGAGTGGGACTTTTCTTTGCTTATATATGTCTTTAAAGCAGAAATATTCAAAGGTGAGACTCAGTTATATTTTTTTTAATCAAAAAGATGGCAAGTGATATCTCAATAATTCATTATATTGTTTCTCCGAGAGGTGTGACAGTTGACCAGAGAAGCAATAAATTGGGAAATGCATCATGACTGCTCTCCTTATCAAAAAGACATTACATGGTCTCCATAGCAAATATGTAATAGCTCCTCTTATCACTTCTTTATTAACTGCTCCAACTATCACACGCCTTATCAAACAATGCAACACAGATGGATTTAGGATGAAGAAGATAACCATCGCAGTGTTTAAAGGCTGAAACCAGGCCATGATTTAATGTGATGCACACAGAGAAAGAGTGTTTATTACTCAACACACCCGTAATAATAGCATAAATTAGATTAGCATTCATCAGTCCGTCTGGATGTTTCTGTGGGCATGTCCCAGTCATTAAGATTGTTTTTTAATTATTTTTGGGCATTTTAGGCCTTTATTAGACAGGACAGCTTGAGAAGTGGTAAGGACTGAGCGTTGGTATACATCTGAGTTATTGTTTATATCATTCATCACCTTTTTTAAAGTGAAAAGAGAGAAACTGGGACGTCAGCAGGGGCGGAGCCAGACGTTTTAAACATTCGGGGCTCAACCCAAACCTTTTTATCCCTATTTACGGCAGCTATTTGCACTATTTTTCCAGCCATTTGATAAAGATCTGTACATCACTTGGGAAAAACGTGAAAGTTGTCAAGTAAAAAAATCCTTCTGTCTTCATCATTCTCCAACGAGAACACAACGAATGTTGAGCATGACTCATTTTCAGTCCTGCCCCTTTAAAAAATGGTCTGACGTGTCTATTTTTAAGATGCATAGGGTAGGAATTTGGCATAAACGGCGGTTTCAGCAGAGTTAACACAACTTTTGCACCATTTATTTGCCGGTTCAGCTACAGAGACTGAAGGGAAATGACACTTTATTATTTTAAAAACCTAAATGATTTGGAGTTTTTCCTCCTGCTTGCTCTTGGGGGAATTACTGGAATTGTTGTGTCTTTGTAAATAAATTATAGAGTGTAGTCTAGACCTACTCTATCTGTTAAGTGTCTCTTGTTATGATTTTATACTATAAATAAAATAAAATTGAATTAGAAGCCTACCCCTGGATTTTAGACCATGTGTGCAGGTTGTCAATGAATCAGTCTCTCCCACATATTACAGTGATGCAGTATCTGCATCTGGGCTCTCTGATCTGCACATACACTCAATATGTTATTCTAAACTATATTGAAGTGGCAATCTGTCCACAAATAATGCCCCTGGGTGAAATCTGAAGCCCTTTCCAACTCTTGCTGGTGCAAATAATGAGGTCTGCCGCCGTCGTACGTTTCATCCTTTATTGTACAAAAAGTTGAGATAAAAGCACGTACAAAAACACAGACTTGAGTGATTAAGAAGCCGAGAACGACGAAATCTAAAAACATTACTTTCACACGGCTGAGGTTGAAAAACTGTGTGGCTTCGCGGATCCAGATTCCCCATATCTACCTCACCTGTGATTCCCTTTATAATCTCTAATTAGCACCCACACACAGGTGCGCAGGTGACGTAACAGACAACCATTCACGCAGACCTACCGCACACACACACACACACACACACACACACACACATAACAAACATATATATATAGCCAAATTGGCCGTTACATATATATTACACAATGCTTTACCTCTGGCATGAGACGCCAGTTGTGAGATATACTAAAACTCTTCACATCCGTTGCAGATTGGATTTAAGTTCATTGATTCTTAAATCGAAGATCTTTCTGTATGAACTGAAATATTCAGCACAAAGCACCAGCTACAGCGACAGGAAGTTATTAAAGTGGGGAGGGCGCATAACCGTTGTGTTTCCTTTCATAAAACCTGCTGCATCCTCCCAGCGTTGGAAGAAGTATTCAGATCCTTTATCTAAGTAAAAGAACCAATATCACAGTGTAAAAAATACTCCATTAGAAGTAGAAGTCCTGCATTTAAAATGCTTAGTTTACTTTAACAGAAGATGTAGAAAAGCAAAACTAAATCCACACAATTAAGAAGTGAGAACCACCAAATATTTGATATTGTTGCTTCTCTATACACAGTTTGCTAGTTTGGTCCAGTGGTTCCCAACCTAGGGGTCGGGCCCCTCCAAAGGGTCACCATAGAAATCTGAGGGGTCGTGAGAAGAAAATCAGTTTTCATCTTTTGAACTTTTTTCCAGGGGCGATTCTAGGATCAGACCTTTAGGGGGGCTCAGCCCTTTAGGGGGGCTCAGCCCTTTAGGGGGGCTCAGACCTTTAGGGGGGCTCAGCCCTTTAGGGGGGCTCAGCCCTTTAGGGGGGCTCAGACCTTTAGGGGGGCTCAGCCCTTGATGAGAATATGTACAGTATTTGTCAAGAATCATAGCTTGTCCTATGAAGAATATTTAATATTATTACAACTGTGTTTACATTGTCACATTCATTATCTGATAATATACTAGCTTTACCTACTGGGTGCCAACAGGAGGAGTTATAATTATGAACAAACACTTTACCAGTATGCTTCATGAGGCCGCACACGACCTGCTGATCATTCGACGTGACAATACTCACCGCTGAGCAAAATACACATCGCGTTATCATTTTTTATCTCTTGGATCAAATACCAAGTGAAGTGTAATTGAAGCAGAATGTCATTGTGTGTGTGTGTGTGTGTGTGTGTGTAAGTGTGTGTGCGTGTGTGTGCGTGTGTGTGTGTGTGTGTGTGTGTGTGTGTGTGTGTGTGTGTGTGTGTGTGTGTGCGTGCGTGTGTGTGTGTGTGTATGTGTGTGCGTGTGTGTGTGTGTGTGTGTGTGTGTGTGTGTGTGTGTGTGTGTGTGTGTGTGTGCGTGTGTGTGTGTGTGTGCGTGTGTGTGTGTGTGTGTGTGTGTGTGTGTGTGCGTGTGTGTGTGTGTGTGTGTGTGTGTGTGTGTGTGTGTGTGTGTGTGTGTGTGACACAGACTGTATGAGCACTAGGTCTTTGTCTTTCTCTTCAGTTTGAACTCTTTCAGCTTCATGTTCAGAATCAGAAAGGGAATTATTGCCAATTACAGTAAAAATAACTCTTACAATTAATTTGTAAGTGTGTGTGTGTGTGTGTGTGAACCAGGTTTTACTATTTTTACCCCACATTTGTGGGGACCAAAAACTGGGAATACAGTATACTTTTGGGGTCCTGACAGCTTTGTGGGGACAAAATGCTGGTCCCCACAACGTTAAAGGGCTGTTTGAGGGTTAAGACCTGGTTTTAGGATCAGGGTTAGAATTAGGTTATGGTTAGGGTTAGGGTAAGGGTTAAGACCTGGTTTTAGGATCAGGGTTAGAATTAGGTTATGGTTAGGGTTAGGGTAAGGGGTAGGGTTTTCACATAGACAATGAATTGGAAATGCTGACTTCCATAATTCCAACCCACTGATGGTTAAGGTTAGGGTAAGGGGCTAGGGAATGCATTATGTCAATGACTGGTCCCCATAAAGTTAGTGAGACACACTTGTGTGTGTGTGTGTGTGTGTGTGTGTGTGTGTGTGTGTGTAGTTAGATGGTGAGATGTCGGCGAGGCCAGGTCTTGATAGGGATCAGTAGCGGGGGAGCTGCAACAGGTTGGGACCTGTCGGTGATAATGGCAGATTCTTTGGAGGAGTATCTTTTAAATAAGAAGATTAAACCCTCTCTAGTCCGTCACCCTTTCACGAGGCAGGCCGAGTTCCTCCGATCATCCTGCTGGAGCGCAAACTGGATGGAAGCTGCAGTACATTTCTCTCAATGTCGTCATATTTGCTTGTTATTTTATTGTAGCTACAACATAGTTAGCGGTTAGATTTATGTGCAAAGCTCCCTTTTTTCTCAGCAAGCCTAACATTGTGAATTATATCTACCGCTGTACTCACATTCAAACTCATTGCTTTCCACTCAGTGCAACCCTTTGAACTTGTTTTCTTCCACTCTTTTATTAAACTCTGCCTCTTAATGTCTTTGGCTTCTTTGCCTCCCTCACATTTTAATCACGCCAAAGCTAATGTTTTTAATTTATTATTAGAGTGTTGTTTCTGCTTGTGGTGGCTGTCCCTGTTGTTGTGAAAGAAGAGTTGAAAGGTAGAGGGAGAGAAAGAGGAAGGAGACAAGTGAGCAACCACACCACGGATTTTACAACAGCCGGAGCAGTGAAAGCTGCCGAAAATATGAAAACACGAGAGAGGGGTGCAGTTTCTAATCAAGCGCGGTGGAAAATGCCACACTCAAACAATAACCATGGATTATGGATGGATAGCTGGCCAATGTCCCGCCGTACAGAGAGCTTCTGTGTTTTTCCACTCCTAAATCTGCTCACTAACTTGATTTCCATACATGCTCGCTTCACCATTTCTCTTTCCATGGACACATTTCTAATCTCTCTCTCTCGTCACCGAGGGTCACACATGCTGGCACATGTCGTCCAGGGGCTTGTGATTAAATAAAAGCAGTGCATTTGTCCTGAGCGAGCTGGCTGCTCTTTCGTGCGTCCTGTCTGGCCTGGCAGCGTTTCTAATGGCATCGCTACTATATTAGTAAAGTTTGGCTGACTTCCCCTTATCAGGGGACACCGACCCACCAGGCTCACGCTCTCATGAGTGTGTGTGTAGAATAGCATCAACCTTAACTGCTGAATTATATTGACTCTTAACAACGCCTACCTCTCAAAAAAAACTATTTCCCTTACATGTTTCCAGACTCGTTCTCTCTGGCTGGATCTCCTCTGGGGATCTGGAGGAGGATGGAGCGAGGAGGGGAGAGTCCCATCACCCAGGACAGTCCTGAGAGAAGGGGGGGCAGCCCGGACCTCAGCGGCCTCCCACCGCCGGGGAAGAAGGGCCGGTTGGAGCTCAATGGGAGCCCCACTGGGCCACGCATACGCCACAACGGAGCCCCACTGAGACCCCTAGGAGGTGAGCAAACAGGTGGATCAAGACAGAAACGTTTATTTATTGTTTTAAGAGATTCATTTTAAAATCACACACTCCATATCAGTGGGTTTCCAGCAACGTTAATAACAGATGTGTGTGACGCGATGAGGAGACTGTTACCTTCCTGTTAGCGGCCAGGTAGATGGAGCTACAAAGAACACATTCGGATGGGTCACTGGAAAAGTGTGTTAGCATATCCAGGTAAAAGGTAGCAGGAGATGTCTTTATATAGGCCTAATTGTATTGCAATGTTATTTTAGATCTGTTGTAGTTATGGCTGATACCGGGGCAGAACCGTCCCAGAAAAGAAGAAAATTAAACAAAGAACAACCAAAACCTTAAAGGGAAAGTGAAAGACAACCGACGATAAGCGAGTCACACACGAATGGAGACAATTACCAGATTGTAAATTATTGAAACTGTATAAATACTCTTTCATTCATAAAATAGCTTTTTTTGTGCACAAACTTTAGATGCGCAATGTGGTTGTACGCCAGTAGCCGATATATATATAAGATATATATAAGAACTGGATACAGTGTTGGAGGCGGAGCCCCCTTCATTAGAGTTGCTCAGTGGCACTCGAAGCCAAAAAAGTGAAACTTCTGCGTATAAAACCACCCGGACGATCGGTACTGCTTCTGCGTAGTTCAGGTGCTCTAAATGGTCGTGTCATGGGGAAGTAAGGTGTTAACGTAGCAAATGATATTTGTTTTTAAACCAAAACATAGTAGTTAAGACGTAGCCTAACATTAATACATGAAACAAACCAATATTTCTATCATCCAACGAGCAATTGTCATCTCATTAATTAGCATTTTCTTTTTGTATTGTTATGTTTTGGAAATCTGGTTAAAATGTGAGCTAAATGGAGATAAAAACTTCATTTATGAAAAGCGAATTAACTCTTCAAATGCGGGTTATGGCTAGAAAATACAATATTTTATACCTAAGGAATTAACAATGGGAGCATAATTAGTTTTTCTCCCAAAATTGAAGACATAATTGGATTCTTGCTGAAATAAAGAAAGCTACATGACGACATCTCGGCACAGCTGTCGCCGTTTCACTCAGGTGTCAGAGGTTTTGGAGAACCAAACCCAAAGGCAGCGTTTGGCTCTGCATTGATCCCCATCCTGGCTCGGTGCGCTCTGTTGTAATGTGGCTGCGCCGCTGGGAGAGCCCGAGCTGCTTCTACGCTGTTAATCTATAAGTCTGGGGGGAACTGTATAACACAGGCTTACCAAATAAAGGAGATTGCTCCATATAAACAAGATTTATACAACTCACTCTGGTTTATCGATCCCTGCATTCATTGTGAAAGTTGTTTCTTGTATACATGTGTGTGTGTGTGTGCACTTGCTCCTCTGTCTGGGTGTTTGTGCTGCCAAATGTTTGCAGAAATGTCTCAGGTATTCCCTTAATTTCGAATCATTTGTATACTGTTTCCACAGTCTATGTTAGGGATCAGCTGATATGGATTTTTTATGGATTTTCTAAGCCGATATGGGCTGCCGATACTGCATTTGCTCCCTCAATTTACATCATAAAGCTTGGTTTTTGGAATCTGCTCTGCCATTTCTTTAAAAATAATAAACAAAAACAAAGATCAGTGTCCCTCCTGCAATCATCTTACATATATCATATCATATCACCCAAATTATGTGTGCAACGTGCATCATTTGGATGGTGCACTGCATATTAACTGTTAACTGTGCAAGGGTAAAAGGCTTTCATCAACATCTACAACACAGCCTTGCGTTGCTTGCTGACATATTATAAGACAGATATAATCAGGTCATCAAAAATGTTCTTTGTCAAAACATTTAAATAATTTAAGAAAACAATAAACCTGAAGAGTAGCCATTGTAATAAAGTGATTGATTTGTAATTTAAGAGCTAGCGGTGGAGGGGCAGTGCATGGTCTGCACGTCAGCTGTAGCGTCTCCAGCAACACAGAGCTGCCCGTCTGTGAACACAGCAGCCGCGTATCGGCAAAATATTGGCCCAATATATCGGCCTATCACGAGTCTACATTGGTGGAAAATTCAATTCAATGATGCAACGGTTTTAGCTCTGCATAGTCACATCAATGTGCATTTTAAACCAATTTTTATGTAAAACTCTTTGAGTATTTCTGCATCCATTTATGTGGGTTTGAACGATGCTTGGCTGCACAGTATGAGTTTGTAAAGATGGACTCCTCTGTGGTTTTGGAAAGCGTTAACAAATCAACGTGGAGCTTAGATTTGACCATAATGAGAATAAATGAGAGCAATGTGTTAAAGTGACAGAATGAAAGTTAAAATGTTGAAAAGGAGGAGAGAACATTTCTGAGTGAGAAAAGTATGGAGTCATCAAGGGGGGGGACCGAGAGAGAGGAAGGAGGAAGGGGTTGGCCTGTAATAACGTTGGGTTGTCTTTGAAGACAGGAAACTCGACGTGTCTCCTCCAAACCGCACTGCTGCCACGAGGAAAGGGCCACACACACACACACACACACACACACACACACACACACACAGAATATGTCCACAATCACAAAAACGTCTACGCTGTGACACTCGCACCCAAGAAATGCTGCCAAAACACACACTCACACACTTCCACACACCTTATTTTAATACCCATTCACTCATTCACATACATATTAGAGGGATTAGAGGTTTGAGGCAACATCACATCATCCAAACCAGATCACACAGTCAGCAGGCGAATCACAGGACACTGGATATAAGAGAAGACAGACTGGGGAGGTGGAGACAGAGAGGGAGAGAGAGAGATAGAGCGAGAGAGAGAGAAAGAGAGGAGTGCTGGTCGGAGGGAGCTGCTCTGTGTTGACAGTTATATTTCCCTGTTGGGGGAAATTCACTTACTTGAATTGGCACAGTGCTCCAGTGTGTAATTCACTCCATGAGAGCCTGGAGGACTGGGAGCAGAGTGATTAATGAGGAGGAAATAGAAATATAGGAATTGACTGATTAAAACAACGGGGTGGGATGGATCGGGGTGTGTGTGTGTGTGTGTGTGTGTGTGTGTGTGTGTGTGTGTGTTTGGTATTGTGTGGTAACCATGCGGTAAAACGCATTGCTGTGCCCTGTATTATTAGTGCTGGGACGCTGCCTAATGCTCTCACTCCATCACTTCTTCAGAGAGCTTTAATTAATTGCCAGTTGACAGGTGGCCCAAAACCAAAAACCTTTTAGGAAAAAGGTTCATATTGGAGATGAAGGATTGATATTAAAGCAGGAAGCCAAAAAGGACGAAGATGCTGGGAATCGGATACGTAACGTAGCCAGATACTGAAAATACTGAGCAAGAACAAGTGCTGGTCTTGATTTAGATGTTCAGCTTCCCTTTTATTAGGCATGCAGAGCGAATGGGGATGCTAAAAAATAAAAAAAATAAGCAATAATGCAAGTCGTGTCTTGATATGAGATTGAAATGTAAAGCAGAGGACAGCATCATGGACATTATTAGCTCCTCAGAGTGCATTATGATGCAAATACAGCAACAAGAAAATAAGGCCCAACAAAGGTAACCATAGTCCTCAGATTGGACAGATAGTCTAGCTAGCTGTCTGGATTTACCCTGCAGAGACCTGAGGACCAGGTAACCATAGTCCTCAGATTGGACAGATAGTCTAGCTAGCTGTCTGGATTTACCCTGCAGAGATCTGAGGACCAGGTAACCATAGTCCTCAGATTGGACAGATAGTCTAGCTAGCTGTCTGGATTTACCCTGCAGAGATCTGAGGACCAGGTAACCATAGTCCTCAGATTGGACAGATAGTCTAGCTAGCTGTCTGGATTTACCCTGCAGAGATCTGAGGACCAGGTAACCATAGTCCTCAGATTGGACAGATAGTCTAGCTAGCTGTCTGGATTTACCCTGCAGAGATCTGAGGTGCAGTGACGCATAGCGGAGTTTAGACAAAGTGGAAGTGGAACGTCATAGATATAGACCAATTCATAAATAAACCACATAATCATTAGCATAGGGAGGAGGTCAAGGTGGATGGATGGGTCAAATAAACACAGAACGTTCCCCCAGGAGACTGCGGTTTGTGTCTTTTGCTTTCTGTGTGAAAGCAAAAGACATCTATTTTAACTTACATACTTATTTGAACCCAAACCTCGATCTTTTAATAAACCTAACCTAGTAGTGGTTTAGTTCTCTAAATAGGTTCTGCACTGCAAGGGCACTGAACGCTCGTGTTGCTGAACATTCGTAGAATAGTCCACAAAACTGTGCATAACCTTTCGTAAAAAATATCATAAAAACTGTTTTTATGCATCTTTGTTTCCATCAATAGCGAATATAATTGTTCAGAAGTTTTCACTTCCACATGTGCTGCTGTGAAGTGGTTCGAAAAATTACGCAGGCTGTGAAAGTATGTCAAGGTCTGCCTCTGTGTGTGTGTGCGTGTGTGTGTGTGTGTGTGTGTGTGTGTGTGTGTGTGTGTGTGTGTGTGTGTTGGCTTGCTTCAAGCAAACATTTCTGGAGAATCTGGTTTGGTTTTCACCTGGCCTGAATTTGCATCACTGAAGAACACTCACAGTGTCATGCAACTCTTAACTGCATTATCACAAATATTTAACACCGCTTTTGTTTGGAAATTTTAGTTATATTGCAATTTTAAGCTGTTATTAGTACTCTAATGAAAGTAGCAGCTCTTGTCAGTGTAAGTCTTTTGTATATTTTTGTATATGTTTTGCATATCTGTTAGGGGAGCCAAAATTATGACCGCCTATCTAATAAGCCGTTAGATTAAATGCCTGGAAACGTCCAGCAGACAGTTAACAGCACTGTTGCAGTCGATTTACTAATGGATATCATTTGTTTTACATCCCAGGTTGATCGTAGCGTATTGAGAAGTTCAGGTGTTGCGACACTCAACAGTGTGAAACAAAAATGGTGAAGTGATTACAAGCTTGACCCACATTAAATGCAATCCACATGTCTGCTGTCTATGAGGGATACACTGTGTTGAGATCACAGACAATAAAAGCCAGACATTAAAACCGATCTTCTTGTTGTCTTTTCCTTTTTGTCCTTTGGCCACAGGTCTGATGATTCCAGTCTTCTGTGTAGTGGAGCAGTCAGACGGAGGGCTTCAGACGGACGGATGTGAGGGAAGAGAGGAGCATGCAGAGTTTGTGCTGGTCAGGAAGGATATTCTCTTCTCTCAGCTGGTGGAGACGGCTCTGCTGGCCCTTGGGTACTCCCACAGCTCGGCAGCACAAGCCCACGGTCAGTCAGAGAGACACTAATCTCGCATTGCCAGACCTTCCTCCACAGCGGACTCAGTAATGATGACTCTGCAAGAGTCTCAGGAAGGAACTTGTTTCGGTGGAACATGTGTACGTTCAAAAGTTGTTTTAGTCGTGCAACAGAAAACTCAGATTGGACAGATAGTCTAGCTAGCTGTCTGGATTTACCCTGCAGAGATCTGAGGACCAGGTAACCATAGTCCTCAGATTGGACAGATAGTCTAGCTAGCTGTCTGGATTTACCCTGCAGAGACCTGAGGACCAGGTAACCATAGTCCTCAGATTGGACAGATAGTCTAGCTAGCTGTCTGGATTTACCCTGCAGAGATCTGAGGACCAGAAAGCCATAGTCCTAAATCCACCGGAGGTTAGGACACCAACACAAAGAAAGAGAAAGATAACGGACATCGGGCAGAAAATTAGGGACAGGCGGAATTTCCGATGGAAATTGAAAAATCTTGGAAATGAAAGGATAACCTTTGATGTAAATTTACAGATAAAATTTCACAGTATCTTACTGTTTTAAAGGTAAACATGATCATACTGTAAATGGCAATGCATTCTGGGAGAAAATATTAATATTATATCGCTATCTGCAAATGTTACAGATTACAGATATTTACTGTTTTTTTGGTCAGTTTCCTGCGGCGTGGCTATGGTGACCAGCCGCTAAATACTAAATACTAAATCTGCAAATTTCTGGAGGACAGGGAAATGCGGCTGAGTTGCGTAGGATGGATAATGGAAAAACGCCAAAATTAACACGATATGTCTCCTTGGTGCAATATCAGAAAGTCACTGACGATCCCTGCTGGTCGTTCAAAATTACAAAACTGCACTGTTTTCAGTGGTTGTGCTAAGCTAAGCTAGCCAGCTACATATGTATTGTACAGACATGAGAGTGGCGTTGATTCTCATTTCCCCCCCCCCCTAAAATGTCAAAGTTTGAATCTGTCCTTGCACACTATCAACTTGCAGGACTGATGGCTGTGTTGTTTTTCTTTGTCATTAATAAAACACTGTAGACACATGTAGAAGAAAACCAACTCATAAAAGCAGATGAAAGCATTTGTCTGGTAGGTATTTGCTCAGACGTTTTGTGTTTTTAGTGGAGACAAAGTGAAATAATAATAAGAAAGAAAACAGAAGAACACGTCGCTAGCTGAAGAAGCAATGGCAGTAGAGATGGCATCAAGCTTCAAACAGAAAATCCAATAAATTGAACAGATTACTAACTTTAAAGTTGTTTGGCTTGGCAAGGAAATACATTGAAACAGTAAAATATCCAAGGCCAAGCCGCCTCTTTTTGTTAGTTTGAAGAGGGTTTTAATCAAAAGCGTTATTAATAGTCATGATTTTCCAACCTCCAAGTGCCACTCTCTGTGTAAACTATGGTGCTACTGACTCAGAATTAAATACCGTGCAGCTTAGGGGTCAGGACGAGAAGGATCCTTGAAAAGGATCATAGTCCTGAGAAAGAAACTGAATGTGAGACTGTGAGCCTGTACTGTGACACTGGCAATACGCACAAGAATGTTTTAAAAACACAACTAAGACACAGACAGAGCCTGTAAAAGTCATTAAACACACAACAAAGAGCTGGACAGGAATGTCTCCGTAAGACAAAAATACATTGTGCGTTTGTGTGTGTGTGTGTGTGTGTGTGTGTGTGTGTGTGTACGTACAGTATGTGTGAGAATGTTTATGAAGCAGAGGAAAAGAAAAACTCTGTAATTTACTGCTGCACACATGGTAGTCATCTGCAACAGGACAGTGTCATTTACTGCTGTCTTTTCTCAAGTATGCAGAAAATGCCATCTGGGGAAGTTGCCTCACATCGATATAAAATGGTAACAACAGAGTGACAGTAAGCAACAAGGCTATTGCAATAGACTGCAAATGGTGGGAGATCCCCATCTGTTTGACATCTCGATCCAGAGACAGAGAGAGAGAGAGAGAGAGAGTGAAAGAGAGAGAGAGAGAGAGAGAGAGAGAGAGAGAGAGTGTGTGTGTGTGTGTGTGTCATCTCCACCAGGTCTCGTTTGAATCAAGTCTGCATACCCATGAGTGTGCAGATGTGTTTCTAACGTGTAGGAGATTGTGTGTTTGTGTTTTTGTGTGTGTATGTGTGTGTTCTCCCCGTCTCATAAAACACACTGCTGCAGGTAATCCCTTTACTGCCTCAAGGCCAGCAGCTCTTATCAGACCAGCAGCCCCCCCCTGACACCGACCGCGTACTCTCGACCTTAGTTAGGTACAAACTTGGATCAAGGTATCCTGAATTTAAACCTGAAATCTGACTCCAGTTACCCAGATTAACTACATCTACTGAAAGGCAGGGTGGGTAACTATTCCCAATATACACATATTTTTATATATTGCTTGACATGGTTTTTATACCCCAAATTAATTTACGTAATCAACGACACAAATGCAACAGCGTTAAAGAGTAACTTAAAAGTCCCATATTATGCTCATTTTCAGGTTCATACTACGTATTTTGGGTTTCTTCTAGAATATATTTACATGCTTTAATGTTCAAAAAAACACATTGTTTTCAGGCACAGTTTCTGAATACGGTCTGTGTGCATTTCTCTGTGGAATGAGTGTTTTGATACTTTTACAGTACTTACAGTATACAGCACCTCGACTTGCTTTATAATAGAAAAACAAAGACATATTTTTACAATAAGGGACCTTTAAGACACGACTGAAAAGCACTGTCTCGTTGCCTTTATCAGTTAAAAGATTCAAGCCTGTGACACCTGTAACCACACCCAACTGTGACACCTGTAACCACACCCAACTGTGACACCTGTAACCACACCCAACTGTGACACCTGCACATCCAACCCGTTCTCCCTCCGAACCCGTAAAATACGGATGTTTGAACAGTTGCTGTCAAATTTGTCAGAAATATGGAATTATTTCAACCAATTTCTCCAAAAATAACATGGATGATTCAATACGTTCTTCAGGTGACATTAATGATTACTTTCATTGAATTATTTCCATGTTTTATTTAGTCTTATAGCATTTGAATTCTTTTTTTAATGGTTTCAAAACAATATCCGGACTAAACTTTGACATATACCCACCGGTGATCCACTCAACATCCTCTGATCTTAACTATTAGTCAAAATAATTAATAATTTCTGCCTTTTAACTATGTATAATTTGATATAAATGAGGTTTCTTGACCATGAATTCCAAGAATAAATGCAAAACCTATTAAACCAGCTCAGGTTTTTTTTTTTAAAAGTGCCAAAAGCATGAAAAAGTGACAAATAAATCAGAAAAAGCAACAAAAACACTGGAAAAGCAACAAAAAAATATTAATTTTCAATTTTGATCTGGAAGGACAAGTTCATGGTTAACAGGAAGACAACACAAGGGTTAAGTCACTTTAGTCACTTTCTTCTTTAACTGTTACTTTAAGCCCACCCACGACCTCTTCCTTAACATAACAGCGTCAAAAGGGACGGCAATAGTCCCGACCAAGCACGTTTAGATAAAACTAAACTTTGGCATCAATAACAACGACAAAGGCACCTGACCAAGCGTCCTCATTTTACAAGATGGGACGTGTGGCACATCACTGCAGCAAGCTGACACGGTGGACCGCTGGAAGTCTGTAGAAATATTTAGGACGTGTTGAGTTACTCTTTAAAAAGGTCACCTGTGCTTTATCTCCAAATGCAAATCACGCCAAATGTGTTACTATTACTGGTCCTTCCAGTGTAACTATACACGCACACACACACTGTATATATTGCAGATCTTGTTTCTTTTGGTTGTAAAATTCAGAACTGCAATTGACAGCCTGTTAAAGCGAGTTAGAAACATAAACAACATGCAGATGCCCATTATCCTGCAGTGATGGCTGAAAACAGCCCACTAAATTGCATGCCGAGTGTTTGCTATGGTTTGCAGATGAATGCCATTAGTAGCACTTTTAGCCTCAATGTTTTCACCAAGTATCAGGGGGAGGTTTTCCTCTCTGTGTCTCTCTGTGTGTCTCTCTGTCCCGTCTGTCTCAGCAGTGGATGTGGAAAAAAACAGGGAGCCACATTGGTCGTCTTTTCACATCAATGCACTCCCCGCTAACAGCACCACACCAGGGGCTTCAAACGGGACATCACAACTCAAAAACAATACTCCGAGAAATGACTTGAGCGCTGTTTACTTCCAGTGTGTTTGTGTATGTGTGTGTGTGTGTGTGTGTGTGTGTCTTGTAAACTCAATTTAACCCTTGTAAGGTTGCATTTGCTCACACTAAAGTTCACGTACACTCGGCATGGAATACCGTGTAGTATCACAGACAAAACACGCACACACTTCCCCCGAGCTTCTCTCTCAAATGAATACTTTTTGTTTTTTAAAACAAGCGTTTATGTTAAATGAATAATTTCTGGCTTAAATTATACATTTTTTTCCCTTGCGGTCCACAACCAAAATTACACAGAGTCCCAGCTATTTTCTCCCCGTTTGAATTGTGTCCTGCATTCTTGTGTCCCAGCGGTGTATTTAAAGTCCCCGCCGAGGACCACGGCCTTTCTTTAATTAGCTTAGCCCAGTAATTAACTGGGAGATATTGTTTATTTCAATTATAAGGGTCTGAAGGCTTTTATAGAATGGATGGGAGCAGACCTGTACTTTAAGTCTTTAGCCAAAAGAACAGTTAACACTGGTCAGTGAGAGCGAGAGCATTGTTGCAGTGCCACGTCTTGGAGGCCACAAAGGGTCACTGCTGAAAACCTCGTCAGCAGTTCACTGGACATCCGAGTCCTAAATCCTGGTTCTAGCAATCTTCCTTCTCCCTTCCTTCCTTCCTACTTTACAGCTGCAAAGATTAATCGATTAGTTGTCAACCATAATATTAATCGCCAACTGTTTTGAGAATCGAATAATCAGTTTGAGTCATTTTTGTGAGAGAAAAAGTACACCTTTTCTCTGAAAAAAAGCAAAAAACTACTTTCCACAAGATAGCAGTGTCGGACCACTTGTCCATGAGTACTATTTCTTCTGCGCATACAGTTTCCGGGTGTAGTTCGGTAGAAAGACCAATGCAGACTGATAATTAGCACTACAGGTAAGACAAAAATTATGTATTTGTGATTTGGGGGTGAACTGTCCCTTTAAGAACTAGCAGTATTCCCCAAGACAAGTCAGTTGACCTTTGTGTGTAAAATCAGTGGAGTGCCCCTTTAAAACATAACCAAGTCAATTGGATTTGGAAGAGAAAATATTGTTTTTTTGCCCAAACTAACTATCCATTGTAATCAGCCATCACAGACTTGGTTCAACATGGATGCTCTTGTGTTATTTGTGCACATTTTACATGTAAAATGAGGGATTAACGCCAACCACAGGGGTGTGTTTCCTTTCAGTTTGACCTCAGGGTTGAGTGTTTTTCGATGATCTGTTTGTAGCATCAGACTTTGTTGTACTGATGTTCCCCGATCCCAGCAATAGGCCACGAGTTACCTATTGTAAAACAAGCATAGGTATAAACCTTACAAAATCCTTTATCATGAATTTTGCTCAGCCGCTTTAAACCACGAGGCAAATGGTCTTCTACAAAATGACGGAGTGAGCTAAAACGACAAAGCTGAGGATAAAAACGAGCCAAATGGATTTTCCCCAACAACTCTGAGGGCCCTATTTCAACGACCTAAGCGTACGGCGTGCAGCGCATGGCGCCGGTGCATTTAGGGCGTGTTCAAATCCACTTTTTTTTGCAAGATGAATGGCGGAAAAAAGGGTCGCATGGTTCAAAAGGGTTGTACTTAGTGTCTTAGTGTGCAAGATAAGGCCCACAGTGTTCTTATTTGTGGCTTATTACTGCTCAATGTAATGATAATTGACCATTAATAAAGACAAATCTTGAATAATGTATGCTTTATTAGAAAGTTGCAGGCTAGTTTTTAAGTATGTTTAATTAAAACTCCTAATAAGCCTGAAATACTTTTTTCGGCGGAGGGTTTCAACCTTGTGCACCTTTACTTTTTTACAGATGAGCATTTCAGAAGCGTTTCGGCTAAGAGGAGCACTCCCTAAAATATCAGCATGGCAGACTGTCATCAAAAAGGAGCTCCGCAGGGTGCAGTGATGAGTGATAGGCTTTAGTCAGGTGTATGGGGTTTCCCTAAGTGTGAACCAGGGGCGGGAGCTGGAACCAGTTTGGAAGAAGCCTTGCATGCGTGTGCAGGCTGCTGCGACCATTAAGACTTACGTATTCCAACACGGAACAATGGGATTACTGTGTGCACACGTGCATTTGTGTGTGTGTGTGTGTGTGTGTGTGTGTGTGTGTGCGTGCTTGCACACAACACCCAGGCATCCTGCAGGCATGTGCGAGTGTTGGTGAGAGGAGTCAGAGACATCAGTGTGTGTTTGTGCATGGATTCGCCTTTGTGCGGATGGGCACACTCAGACATGAGCCAAGCCACCAGCCGGCCACATGAAAGCGTGTCTCTGGGAGGTGGAATTTTAATGTGGAAATGGGAACAATGATTTCTACTTTTAAATGTGGACAAGAAACAGAGCACATTGAACAGCAGACCAAAAAAATGATGGATCAATTATTAATGCATTTACCGTCACACTGTGAGCGTGTGAGTGAGTGTGTGTGAGTGTGTGTGTGTGTGTGTGTGTGTGTGTGTGTGTTGCATGCGAGCGGGTAGATAGATGTACATGTCCACTTCACTGTGTGCTGCCATGTGTCCTCTGAGTCTGTGTTTGTCTGCTTATTCACGCGTTTGCTTCCACCTAACTTGGCATTAGCAAAATTGTTGTTATTTTCAGATGCTGCATGGAGTGTGTGTGTGTGTGTGTGTGTGTGAGAAAAGAGACAGACAAAAAAAAACAATAGAGGAGAATGTGCGTTCAGTTTTTTCCTCTGTCATAAAATGATCTTTAGTATTTTCTTCCATCTCTTTACAATGCCTTTCATTACGTCTTCCCTTACAATAAAAACACACAAAACTCTTCACACTCGTCGTCCCAAGTGGAATATTTCACATAATAGTTTTAGACATTTATGTTAAAATCTAATTTAAAATTTGAAATTGATGATTTTACATTCAATGACATTAAATTGAATCTCCACCATACATTAAATTTAAAGTGCACAATATCTGAAAATCACATATATAAATGCGTAATATCTTAAAACCACTTGTGTATAGACTTTTGACATGTGAAATGATCTTCCACATTTAAAAAGAGTACTGTTGTGTGAGCACTTTTTACGTAAGTAGATTAAATGTAGATTTTTTTAACATATACTGTATATGACATTGCATCCTTTAAAGATAGAGAAAACCAAGCTTTCATATTGAAAAAGAAGATTTTAATGTAGCCCAGATGACTTAAACTAAAAAAAAACAAATGTTATAATATAGTTATTTGGTTCAGTTTTGGGTTCTTAAATGTTGCCATGGTGGTCTCTGGGGGTCTGCCCAGCCCCGAGGGGTCAGAATCCGTTCACTTCTTAGTGGATTAAATGATGCTCCCCCTGTATGACCGGATAACTAAGAACACAGCTCGGCCTGACGGGATTCAAAGATATAACTGAGACATAAACACAGTGGAAGAGAACAAAAAGGACGGAGAGAGGAAGATCAGAGAGGTCTGGGTAGAAGAGAGGGAAAAGAAAAGGAGAGAGGGAGATATGGGAGGGGGGAACAAGGGGACAGAGAGAAAGAGAGGGACTTCTCAGGCCCCGTCTGGATCTCATTTCGAGGATAGTAATGCGATTAGCTTTGTTTAGTTTTCACAGCTCCATGCAGTCCTCATGGAAAACCTCTGAGTAGTTGTATTTGTGTATTATGCCTTTTTTTGAGTAGTATTCTGTTTTTTTTTTAGTCCTGATATTTTTCCCAAAGAGAGATATTAACATACATGACTACACTGCTGAGATGCACAACACACACAATTAGACATAGAAAGCTCTTTCTTCAGTCGGTGATTGGGGAGGATTTTTGGTGGCTGACATTGACCCCAAAATATCCGCTAAACAACAATTCAACCCATTAGAAGGTAGTATTTGTTGCAGGATACACTGTCAGAAATAAAAGTCCAAACCAGGACCTTTAAGGAACCAAAGCTTGTCCCTGGGGTGGTACCCTCAAAGGGACACTGTTGTACCTTGAATAAGAGGATCACATTTGGACCTTAGCTGTTTGCAGGGCTGGAGTACTCGAGTCCGGTCTTGGACTCAAGACCATTTTTCTATGGTCTCAGACTCGCCTCGGTCTCGGCCCCTGGTCTTGCCCAATGTGGCTTTAGGTCTGGTGTCCAGGTGTCTTTATTATGTTGATAATAATATTGGAGGGAAAGTGAAACCCAAAATGATTGTCTTGATACTGTCATGCATAAGACCTTTATTCTGTCCTGGACTCGGTCTTGACTCGGACTCAAACCTCTTTGAACTCTGTCTTGACTTGGACTCGACTAGTCCTGGTCTTGGACTTGTCTTGGACTCGACTAAGGTGGTCTTGGACTTGTCTTGGACTCGACTAAGGTGGTCTTGGACTTGTCTCGGACTCAACTAAGGTGGTCTTGGACTCGACTAAGGTGGTCCTGACTACAGCCCTGCCTGTTTGTACCTTCTAAGGGACAATATTATACCTTTGAGGATCAATAATGTACCTTAAAGGTACAAATATGTACCTTACACCTCAGAAAGTACACACTGTACAACGGAAGGAGCATAAATGTACCTTCAAGGTGCATTTTGTACTTTTAAGGGAACTTTTGGCTAAGTTTGTACCTTAGGGAACATGTACCTACTACATACTGTACCTGTATGGTACCTCCTTTGTTGACAGTGTAATATTATGTCAATTGCATGGGTACTTGTGAGTATGAGCAGTTATTCAGGACATTGTTTCAGTAAAAAGGAAAGGAAAGATGCTGTTTAGCTTTATTTTAAAATATACTTTTTACTTTTATAACAATGCTAATGCCAGTATTTCCTCCTTTTGTAATTTCCGTTGTGTGATGTAATGTATTTGTGTGTTTGGGCCTGTGTGTTGTTATCAACGGCCCAGTCTGACAGCCAGGCCGGGTTGCCAGATCTACCTGTAGAAACGTAAACCCAGCGAGCTAAAGCTGTAACGTCAGTACAGCCATGAAAGCAGCAAACAAACAAACGGGATCAACAGAGATAGATTCTACCCGACCTAAAAAGACGGCATGTTTCTAACATTTGAGTGACCAAGGACGAAACAACCCCCGGGGTAAATACTGGAGATGTATTTAAAAGATTGAGACAGTTTAGAGCCCAAAAGGATGCCGAGTTGGCTAATTTCCTCCTGAACAGGTAAGCATTAGCTTCAGGTTAATTTATCACGGCAACAAGGGACGGCCATGTTATATCATTTCAACATTCATATACTCACATTGAACTATATAGCTAGAGTACCCATGTCTATTACTTGCAAAAAAACTAACAAATACAGCGTCTGTATTTCATTCGTTTCATTTGTTAAGATTTTATGCCTACATTGCTGTGGATGCTCCTTCAGCGCTCTCTGGAGGGGGGTCTGTCAAAGCGAGACTATGGATGCTCCAGTCTCAGCCGGGCAACCTCGGTGAACTTTGAACCTGGGTCTGGGTCTGGGTCTGGGCCTGAGTCTGGGTCTGGGTCTGGGTCTGGGTCTGTCCCAGGTTTCTGCCTAAAAGGAAGTTTTTCCTCACCACTGTGGCCCTGTTGCTTGCTCTGGAGGGAACTACTAGACCTGTTGGGTCCTTGTAAATCCTGGAGTGTGGTCTAGACCTGCTCTATCTGTAAAGTGTCTCGATATAACTCTCGTTATGAATTGATACTATAAATAAAATTGAATTGAAATTGAATTGAGGGGGCGGGGGACACGACTCTTCTTTCATTTGGCAGATTACTACTTTTGAATTATACTGCCACCCACTGCACAGGAGTGTGTAATACCATGGACTTTATAGCGTCTAGGCTTGAATTAAGTCAACAAAAACAAAGTATATTCTTTTCATTAAACAGAATTATTAAGAAAAACAAATAAAGCTTCAAGTCTCTCCCTTGTTGTGCCCATTGTCCATGTATATATCTCATGTATTGAGCTGTCTCCTTACATTTCCTGCCAGTGCATTCTACTATCAATATATTTCTCACATACAAAAAGTACAAGTTTTACTTCTTTGTCTTGGTAATCTATGCATAATCCATACCCATTCCCTATTATTTGCAAGTAGCACTTAGTCCTGTGTGACGTAATCTAAGTCTGATATAGACCACTTCTTCCCTTTGGTTTAAATTCAGCAAAGTAACCCTTTAACCGGTCACATTCTTCAGTATTTTACGCTTGTTTCTAGCATTAAACTCTCAGGAATTTTGGTTTGTACTGCTGTAACTATTTTTAACACTAGCTGCCAGTATTACATATTGCACCTTTTAACCACTGAGCGAAATTAGATGTTTTTTTCTTCTGTGATTTGGTCGAATAAATCTCAAGTACTCAAATTAGAATATGTAGAAACTGGAGATTCATTTGGCAAAGGGATCTTGAAGAATTATGGCGATAATAAGACGATAGATATTATTTTACACCCCATCAAACTGCTCAAAATGGGCTTAAACCAAGATTAGAAATGTTGAAAAGAAGTGGGCACATTTCTACATGTTTTGTGGGATCGGCCCTTAACCCTTGTGTTGTCTTCCCATCAACCATGACGCTATTATCGCTTTTGTTGACATTTTTTGTCACCTTTCCAACATTGTGGATGCTTTTTTGATGTTTTTTTTTCAAAATTATTTGATATTTCTAATGCTGACATTTTCAGTGCTTATTTCAAAGGCCCATTTTCTGTTATAAAAAAAACGAAAATGGGTCAAATCTGACCCGAGGACAACATGAGGGTTAAAAAAATAAATAATTAAAGAGTCTCTTAAGCAACCAGAATCCCCTCCGATGGGTCATTTAGTGAATAAACATCTCCATCTCCATCCAGGCATCATCAAGGTGGGAAGGTGGAACCCGCTGCCGGTCCACTTCCTGACTGACGCACCAGAAGCTACTGTAGCCGACATGTTGATGGAGGTCTACCACATGGTCACTCTACGCATCCAGCTGCAAAGGTCAGATCGAGGTTTTGGTTTCACTTCCCCCCCCCCCCAGACATATTTGGGCCTAAATTCATTTGTTAGGATTTTTAATGTGTGCAACATTTCTGTTTTTCTCCCATCTGCACCACACACTTTCTGTTTATCTTTAATATCGGTATTATTATTTTATTACAAGTACTTACTTTTCAATATTTATGGTCTCAGGTTAATATAATTTAAATTACGCTACCGACTCTTGCTTCATTACTCTAATTACACATTCAATTTAATTTTAACGTCACTTACACCGCAATATTGTGTCTTGTATCATGGCAACCGCACTTTAAAAATACCTTTATTTGACGCCATGTTGCTTACTCAGTCTACCATATAATCATTGTCTATTGGTTGCCTGTATTTCTTGTGTGTTTACTTGTTTGTGTGTTTTTGTTTTTCGCTGTTATTGAAAAAATTGCTGCTGCTGTAACAACAAAATTTTCCCGTTGTGGGATGAATAAAGTATAATCTAATCTGATTTCAGAGTGAGAAAGTAGAAATCTCTCAGTGAGAAACAACACTGAACATGCAGAGTGGAGTTTACTGTTTTTATAAGGCCGATACCGATGCCGCTTATTAGTAGTTAATGCAACTGATTTCAACTTTGGATTACACTTTCCTTCAAGGTATCTACATAAGAGTGACATGACACTGTCATGACTGTGTCATAAACATAATAAACAAGTCATAAATGTTTTAGTAAGTGTCATTCTGTGTTTTTGAGGTAATGGTTCATGTGTCATGACAGTGTCTTGTCACTCTATTGTTAAGGATACCTTTAAGTAAAGTGTTACCAAACTTTGTTTTTTTTAAACTTTTGATTGGTTTTCTTTTAACATAAACATATAGCATGTGCCTTCTGGGCACGGAAGATACAACATAACCAAAAAAAATAAAGGGGATTGATTTGATTTAGGATTCAACATGATGAGGGGGGAAGTCGAGCACCAAGTAAAACAGCAGCTGAACCCAAGCACATCACCAAGTGAAATTATAAAGATACTGCACATGGATAGGGAAAAGACATTTCTTATTTAAAGAATTTCAACCTTACTTTGATGGTTTATATGAAATCAGGTCTTACAGAAGACACATAGCTCAACCATTTTACCAAACTTTGTTCAAAAGGTGCTCTGTCACATATATTTCATCATCCAGCAAGCATTACCTGATACAGTGTGCCGGGGCCAGGCTGCAGGCCTAGTGGCACTCATGACTCTTTCAAGACAAGCCCGGGGCCCTGTGGATTCGGTTCTTCCTCAATTTATGTTGTGATAGGGAATAGTAAAAGAATGGCGAATAAGCACTTAACTGCAAATTTACAACAAATCTAGCATCCATTCCTCGTGAGCCACAGCCTGTCCCAAAAAATAAAAACACACCAACACTAGCTTTACTAAACGTCAGGACTTTGGAAGGAGCTTTCTGTCCCCAGAGTCAGAGCGAAACAGTTTCTATGCTCCTCATTTCTGGAACAAACTTCCAGAAAATTGTTAATTGTTTTTGTGTAAAGCACTTTGAATTGCCCTGTTGCTGAAATGTGCTATACAAATAAAGCTGCGTTGCCTTACTTTGTGGTGATATCTGAAGTTCTACCATAGACTCTGTAACACTAAAAGGCCTTGGTTACCTTGGGTACCTTGGTTACCTTGGTTACCTTGGTTACCTTATATCAAGCCATCCTAGCGTGGTATAGAAAGCCAGCACGAAGACTCAGCTCCATGTGTGCCAGTTCTTATTAATATTCAACCAGCTAAGCTGCTTGACTCTGATTGGCTAACAGCTAGCCAATGAGAGCCTGGCTATCAGCATCCTTTATCCAGTGCAACTGGGCGAGCTCATGAATATTAATGAGCTCAGGCAGCATGACGTCAGACTGACCAGCTGTTGTGATTGGCTGATTTCTCCTCTTATTTCTTTTAAGTGTGGCAGGGCACCTTTAAATGCTTTAAGCAATTATTTAAGAAGTAGAAACTTTCAACATTATTTAATAAATTAGAAAACACAGTAACAGAGAGTTAGATAGTGTTGTGAATATGCACATTAAAGTGCCCATTGTCTTTTTCTGGGATTTGATGCTTTCACGCGTATATAAACATGAAAAAACACTATCCATGCTGTTTTTAGTGAGATCTGGTTTCTGAGTGTCCTCTGTCTTCAGTCTCCGGGTGAGCTGTTCAAAATCTGCACGGCTTTCACTAGCCGAGGCCTAGTTACAACCCCCCCCAATCATCAAAACTGGCCAGTACACCTCCCAAAATATCTTATTATATATTGTAAAAAATGGTAAGTGGTTGGCTTTCTCAATTCAATGTAAATGGCAAGCATAAAAAACAACCAAATGTTGCTGAAAAATTTACCAGAACGCAGGAAATGAAGTGTTTCATGCCCCAAATTGGCTAGACCCGCCCAGTTATAACTTATCCCCGCCCACAATGTTGAACCCAAAGTTACGCCCTTGAGCACACAGTGAGGCTTTTGAACCAGACACTTGGTACGCTGATGTCATTGCATCTTATTGCAGTTTGAGAATATTAAACCAGGTGGGGTTTATCTATTATCTGTCTCCGTCTGCCGGGAACTCCTAGTTCCCTCGAATAAGTGAAGCAGGGTCCTGATGAAAAGATAAAAACAGATAAACTCCAGATGAGACGGTTATTATTGTTATTGTGTTGGAACATACCATGTTTACATGTTTGTGCGTGTCTCCATAGCAAACAATGGCACAATGTGCTCAGAGTCGAAAATGACTCATTGGAAGTTGAAATTAAAATAAAAACTGGGAGATTGTAGGAAGATAGGTTCATTCACAGGAAGTAGTGGGGTTTGAGGATGAGGTCAATACAGGATGTTTGGAAGATCAGCGGAGCTCGGGTTTGGGTTTAATTTAGGATTAAAGGAAGACTGTATGGTGAATATGAAGCTGCAGCCGGTTAGCTTAGCTTAGCATAACGAGTGGAAACGGAGGAAACAGCTTGCTTGGCTCCATTTGAAGGGATCTACCAATAATGAACACACCATATGTTGTTTGTTTTATAACGTAGAAAAATTAAAGCATAAAAAAGTGTTAGTTTTACAACGTGGTGTGGACTTGTTCTTGGAGATCTTGCATCTAGCAACCAGATGTTTCAGGAAGTCACAACCCCTGAAACAAAGGATTAGGATTATTTTTTTTTAAATTTTATTTGCTGTGAGATGGAAGAAGATTTGAAAAATAAATGTATTATATTCTATTTTTTTTCTCAAACCACTGTATTAATATTATTGTTGTTGTTTGGAGCTATTTTTGGGAGTGTTGGGGAGATTGGGGGGGGGAGGTGATTGATTAGTTTGATTTCATGGGATGTCATTTGTTGTTTTTTTACACTTCTGTGCTAGTAGATGGACGTTGTTACCTTGGAAAAACTGACCAGCTGTGCCCCCCCCCGTTTCCAGTCGTTATGCTAAGCTAAGCTAACAGATTTCTGGCTGTACCTTCATATTTATTGTAACTAATGCAACGCTCGTTCAAAACGGGCCCACTGCTTGGCCTCTGATATTGCTGCAGCTTTTCGGGAAATGCTAATCTAAACAACTTCAAACTCAACACTGCACTTCCTCACAGACAGAGACTCCTTTCATTTTACTTAGAACAGACGAGAGCAATATCAATCTTGTCATCTAACTCTTTGCAGGAAAGTGAAAGCACACCATCTATTTCTTTAACTGTCCCTGTTTACCTGTTAAGAGTTTGTCTTGTGTCTCAAATTAATAACCCAAATATGGAACTGACTCCTGTCCTGTGCGTGGTTTTGGCTCGTTGTAGTTTTTCAAAGCTGGAGGATCTGCCGTGTGAACAGTGGAACCACGCGACTGTCAGGAACGCTCTCAAAGAGCTGCTAAAGGAAATGAACCAAAGCACTCTGGCCAAAGAGTGTCCCCTGTCACAGGTAACAATGAGATACTGCTACTAAACAACAACAACAACAACAACAACAACAACAACAACAACAACACAGACCCTCATGTTCCTCAACTTGAATCAAATGATGCTCATAAGCAAACTGCTCATCAATTCAATCATTTATTCTTTAAGATGTTCTTTATAAGTGTCAGTCTCGCTCACATGTGTAGTGACTAATGACTAAAGTCAACCCTTATGAGACAGACGTTCAGGATTAATCCAACATGCATTGTATTGATTATTATCCAACATGCATTGTATTGATTATTATCCAACATGCATTGTATTGATTATTATCCAACATGCATTGTATTGATTATTATCCAACATGCATTGTATTGATTATTATCCAACATGCATTGTATTGATTATTATCCAACATGCATTGTATTGATTATTATCCAACATGCATTGTATTGATTATTATCCAACATGCATTGTATTGATTATTATCCAACATGCATTGTATTGATTATTATCCAACATGCATTGTATTGATTATTGCTACATTTTAACCAAACTCCACCCAACAAAATAAAGCACTGTCTCCTCAATCACGTTAATCTCCCCAGCTGCATGTTTAGCTCTCTATCCTGGTCTCATAATGACTGCTGTGGGAGATTTATGTGTGTGTGTGTGTGTGTGTGTGGGTGTACACTGTGTTTAAATGCAGCTCTGGTGGGGGTGTTGATCGCAGCATGAATTGCAAGCATATGTGTGTGTGGCAGGAGATTCCCTGTCTGCACTGAGCTGGCTCCAGTTTCCATGGGTGGCTTCCAATCATGATTAATGTTTGTCTATTTCTATTGTGTGTGTGTGTGTGTGTGTGTGTGTGTGTGTGTGTGCCATGAGGTTGTTGCGTGAGTGTAAGCATTTCACATTATGTTGGTTATTTATTATCTTTCTACCCTCTCTTTCTCTCTCTCTCTCAGAGTATGATTTCATCCATAGTGAACAGTTCGTACTACGCCAACGTCTCCACTGCCAAATGCCAGGAGTTTGGTCGTTGGTACAAGAAGTATAAGAAAATCAAAGGTGAGTTTTTTCAACGTTGCAGTTGACTAGGGGTTCCCAATGTGGGAGGGTAGGGTCCCCGGCAACATAGGATGGAACTAGGGCCATATAATAATGTTTCCAAAATTGCCTCAGTAGTTCATCAAATCATAACAGGGTGATAACAGCTATAACCACACTATGCAAGTTTGCCAGATTGGGTAGCGGATCTGTAGATCCAGAGAAACATAACGGGACAGTTCTGCTTCCAACCTGTAAGGGGACTGAAGCGGGAAAAGTTCCCTAGTGTTGCTTTAAGCTTTTTTTTTTTGAATGAAAGCTTTGTCATATTTTTTCATCACCCTAAAAAGAAAGAAATCCTCGGAACAAAAATCTGACATTTGAATGAAGCAATAGATCGGATTAGATGAGTTGGTCTTTGTTTTATTAAAACCAACTTTCTTGAATAACTCGTCAGTTTTGTCAACATACTGTAAATACAGGCAGGCAGCAGGCTGATCCAATTAGGACGTACAATAATGATGAAAAAAGAGTCGCTCCCTGAGGCTTACAGCGACATTATGCTACACAACAGAAACAGCGCTCCGGAGTCACTGGAAATGTTTGAATCACACGAGTTGGAAACAATCCTACACAGCCACCACTGGAATCTAATTCTACAATTAGTATAAACTAATTATATTAGTGTGGCCTGATCTTTAACTGCAACTGTGACACTGTGCAACGGTGTTAAACAGAATGACAATTGACAAACCCTGCACAGAATTTGAATTTGAAAGTCAGCATTGTGAAGAAAGCTTTAAACTATCTGGGACAGCCCTAGATGGAGCTTTATTTACCCAGAGGGGAATTGTTGTGCAGCAATTGTAGTATAAAGTTAGGAAAAAGTGCAAATATATGAGTAAAAGTACTGATGCATATTGCTGTATATGAGGGTAAATATGGTGCAAAATGTGAGAGCTTGTAGAATACAATATGAGAACACAAATCGGAATTTGTGTGTAAAAATTTGTAAAAATTTTCATATACATGTGCTTTTAATTTGAAGTCACAGAAAGTAAGGATCGTTCTTAGTGGGTTGCATATAAATATGTATGAGAAGTGGCACATAGACGTGTATGTACAATATAAAACCTTGAGTAGGTTGTTCATGATATTGCACATTATGTCCTGTAAAACAGAGAGCTGTAATGATTGTAATACAGGCGTCGCAACATGATTCCTGAAGAAAATAAAAAACTAAACTTTTTGGACTTCTTGGAAAATACTGTACAGTTTTCCTTCTGAGAAATTAAACAAATCGGAGAAGGGGCGGTCATCTTTCTACTGAGCTGCTAACAATTCCTAAAATAGATTTATAGTTAACCACACTGCTACTCTTTAGAAGATGTGCATCTCCTCAGAAATGTAACTTTACCTCGGGATTACGGTGGCTGCGGAGATACCACGATCTGAGCCAGAGATTATTGTACAGACAGTTACATAGTCGAATCAGTGCTCATACTTGTAGGAAAGTAAGATTACAATCATTAATCTATAGAACATTTGGTACAAAAATACAGAATTAAAACAAGTTCATTTCATTTCTGTGGTTGGGTCAACTTGAGTTGCTTCTGATGCCAGCGGGGATTATCATACAGGAGGAAGTTAAGAACACAGTAACACATCTATTTTCTGCTGGCCTCTCTCTCTCTCTCTCTCTCTCTCTGTATGATTGGATGAACGTAAACACTGCGATTGCATGGCAGCCGTCCCCCTGTTCAGTAAAAGACGAGGCGGCGCGTACGCAGTCGCTCTCTATCATAAAGTAAATACAATAATGTAAACACATTTAGCGGTGAGGTATATAATTCAAGTGCTGTGGCTTGATCACAGAGGGTGCACGGGTGCTTTCATCAAGTGCAATCTGACACTGGACTATAAATCAAAACCTGCACTGTAGGTATCAATGCATCAAGTATAAATCCAGCTTCAGACACACAACCTGTGATGAAGGGATGAAGTCAACATGGCTTAGTGTAAAAGGTTGGTCAGTGCTCATCTACTGTATTTTTACAGGGAGTCTGATCAGCGGAGATATGAAATTATTAAACTGAAATAGCAACATAGGTCCTCTGACTAAAAACAAATCATCTGTAATTACTACTTTGTCTCCCTACGGAGAAGCTGCACTTATAATCATCACATTAGATACTGACTGGAAAAAGGGGATATAGGAAGAGAGAGAGTGAGAGAGGATGGGGTGATGGTGGGATGTTAATTGACATTTTTCAACATTTTCTGACATTTCATAGACCAACAACAACTAATAGGTGAATTGAGAAAATAATCAACAGATTAATCGACTATGAGAATATTTTGTTTTTTGAATTTATTATAAATCTGTTCATGAGCTTCAAAGTTAATTTTGTTTGTTACATAGACCTTGTGGATGAGATTTTTGTTCTGTACGTAGATCAACTTCATCCCTGCTGACAGATTTTCCATATATGTTTTGTTGAGCAGTAGATTACCTGGAGAAGATGTGGTCTGGACGGGATGCTGCTGACATCAAAAGTAAGAAATCCAATCTATCTGACTCTGTGCTCATGTAGTCTCTATCCACGACGTTCTACTTCTGGGATTGCTCATTTTGGCCGGATGTCCGACACCTTCCGCTTTCTTTGTGTTGGAATTTTAAACTCCGGTGGATTTCTGAGGACTATGGCTACCTGGTCCTCAGATCTCTGCAGGGTAAATCCAGACAGCTAGCTAGACTATCTGTCCAATCTGAGGACTATGGTTACCTGGTCCTCAGATCTCTGTCCAGACAGCTAGCTAGACTATCTGTCCAATCTGAGGACTATGGTTACCTGGTCCTCAGATCTCTGCAGGGTAAATCCAGACAGCTAGCTAGACTATCTGTCCAATCTGAGGACTATGGTTACCTGGTCCTCAGATCTCTGCAGGGTAAATCCAGACAGCTAGCTAGACTATCGGTCCAATCTGAGATTTCTGTTGCACGACTAAAACTACTTTTGAACGTACATGTTCCACCAAAAAAGTTCCTTCCAGAGGCTATTTTGCAGCAGCACAGAGGCTCTGTACGGCACTTAGCGTCCGCCAAGACGACTGTGATTGGTTTAAAGAAATGCATTAGAGCATGTTTTTCTTCCACCTCAGAATGTTGTGTGGACTAGCCAGACCTCCCTCCGCAGCGCTGTGGAGGAAGGTCTGGCAAAGCGAGACTAGTGCTCATGTAAAGGTGTTTGACCACACTCAATGTTGTCTTCTTTCCAGTAGAGAGAGACAACATGGCCGACTTCTGTGTGCTGGGCCAGAGACCTCCGCCCCACCTGGCCGGCCTGGCCCAGCTCAGTCACCTGGGAGCCGGTGGTCCCCTCCTCAAGGTGGGGTCTGGAGACATGCAGGCGCCTTCTCAGCCGCCTCAGCAGCCTCCCCAGCAGCAGTCGTCACCCCACGGCCCCCTCCACCACAGCCCTCCTCTCCGTACAGGCCAGGTGCCTCCTCCTCCGCCCCCGCCGCCCCCGCCCGGCGCCCTGCAGCCCCTGATGGGGCCAGGTGGGCTGCTCTCCCCTCAACTTTCCCCGCAGCTGGTGCGTCAACAGCTCGCCATGGCCCACCTCATCAACCAGCAGCTAGCCGTTAGCCGCCTGCTGGCCCATCAGCACCCGCAGGCCATCAACCAGCAGTTCCTCAACCACCCACCCATCCCTCGGGGTTCATCCAAAGGCGGCGCCGACCATCCCGGGAGCAACCCCTCGGCCGCCGAGGTCTCCTGTGAAATCTACCAGCAGGTCAGAGACGAGCTGAAGAGAGCTAGTGTCTCCCAGGCCGTGTTCGCCCGTGTGGCTTTCAACCGCACACAGGTAGGAAAACAGGACAGACTGTGGTCAAGAAGGTTAGGAGACAGTTGGGAAAGTGTGGTGGTACAATGATCGCAGGAAGAGGAGAAGCGAGGGCACAATGCGTCAAGGAAGAGCGAGGGTAGCTTCACATGGAGATAATGTGAATTAGGGCTGCACAATGAGAGGAAAATATGCGATAATGTTTTTGAAAATCAGGATAAATATATTACCTGGTAGAATTAAATAGATATTAAAGTGTACTTCTTTCTGCGGCTTTCAATATTCAACTTAAATACAACAAATTGGTTGCTGATTTTAAAAAAAAATTGTAAATCCTTCCCAACATTTTTTTAATTAATAAATTGAATTGAATTTAAAAAGGCACCACTGGAAAAACTAATGACAGTTACATTTTAACGTGCCGTTTTCTACTGATATTTTCTTTTAACTAACACAAAAAAAGTGTAGTTGGCGATATGTAGCAGCCTCTTGCCATGTGTTTATTGTGCAAGTTGATATGGCAATGACAATAAAAATAAATAAATATTGTGCAGCCCTAATCTGACCATTAATAGATATCATCCTGTGGTGGCATCGAGTAAGGCAAGACCGAACAATTCCTTATGGATCACGGTTCTCTGCAACATCTTAGGTGAGAGGAGATGTTTGATAGAAATAAATAGAAACCGATGTCCCTGATAGAGTATCATTTTTCACACAGCGTTTGCCTAATTCTGCACAGCGTGGTTTTTCAGCGGATTAGCGGAAGCGTGGCAAGGTAGCTCGCTGGGTCATTGGGTCTCCTTCCCCGCCCTCGCAGCAGCACAAACACCGGATGCATTCAGGCTGTGTAAAGCAGTTAGCACTCGCCCCATTAGATCAGTGCAATGGGAGGCCCATTAGCTGCAATGGGAGGCGGCTCATAGACGTGTTGGTGTATAGGCCAGGTGTGTTTCTGTGAGTTTTTGCACTTGTGTGTGTGTTTTTAAAGTGTGTGCATTTGTGTGAGCATCCAACCCATACTGTATAACACTGTATGAAGTTCATCGTTTTCATTTTTTACTTATTTTTACCCAAAATTAACCGATTTACTCAAATACTGTATCTATAAGTACAAATCAAATGAGGTACTTTATTTAGTTATTTTCTTCTGCTTTTGACTTCTACTAAACTACATCTCAGAGGGAAATATCATACTTTTTACTCCACTTTGATCACTTGACAACTTTAGTTACTTTACAAGCTGAATTGTATGTATTAAAAAACAAAACAAAAGTTTATAAAAAATATTTTACTATAAATTAAACTACCTAACAGTTGATACTATAGGTAAAGGTGAAACGATTAGTTGATTAATCGATTGCAGTATTAGTAGTTGTTAACTGTTGTCATTGTTCCAGCTTCTTACATGCAAGGATTTCCGGCTTTTTCATAAAGTTGGAATATTAACATTAATAATGTACAAAAAAAAAGTCATTAGTAAAAAATAACGTTGAGGTTTGGACTGTTGGTTGAACAAAACCAACATTGTGAAGGTGTCACTTAGTGCTTAGTGTAATACTAAAGACATTTCTCATTATTTTGAGGATTTGAACAAACCAAACAATAAAATCAATTAATGGATACACAACTATAAGCCGAATAATCCATACTAAACACAATTATTAGTTAATAGTTCAAAATGTCAACAGTCAAATCTGGCTTTTGCAAGTCAAGTCAACTTTATTGTCAATTCTGCAATATGTGTCAGACATAAAGATCAATTATTTTTCTCTCTGATTAATGCATGAGTCATAATTATCTAATGCAGGGATCTTCAACAAATTATTGTTAAAAGTTATTTTCAAAGATTTAAAACTCTTGAATCCAACATATTATTAGCATACATAAATCCCCAAAGGCCACCCACAGATACAGTTTATTCTAAGGCTTCACTGTGCCACATGTATGCTTAACATTCATTCATAAAATCATGGCAACAATTATTATTTGCTATTTACATAGCTTAGTATTCTCTGCAAAAACATTATACAAATATAAATAAAGTTATAAAGTATAAAGTTATACAATATACGTAGTAGTGTCCCTGCTCCGTCTCTCTTTCAATTAAAGGGTCCTTAGCTTAAAAAACGTTGAAGACCCCTGATGATGATGATGATGATGATGATATAATATGTAATCGCTAAACAGCCTCAGGGGACATTAATTCCTGATTTTCTGATGATACACACTTTTACTTAAGTAACATTTTCAAGGCAAGACTTTTACTTGTAATGAAGATACACTTGATATTAGTTCAGTGTTTCATTACTTACAGTAAAAGCTTTTTCAACATCAACAGATAAAATAACTTGCTAAGAGTAATGCAATATACTTAGGTAACCCATTTATTAACATTCCCACTAAAAAAACCTTTCCTAAAGCTGCCTACATCCGTGGTTCCGTGGTTAAAGCGTTCTTGTTTTCCTATGGGGAGAGCGGTGCCGGCCAACTGGGCGCAGCGCTACTTTTGGCTTAAGTAAAGCGACAGCAAGTACCCCACATTTAAAAAGAAAACATGGTTTGAGATAATCCACTTCAGTGCATATTAGGCTGCGTTCAGATTACAGGCCTTAATGCTCAATTCTGATTTATTACAAGATCCTTTTGTTGACTGACTATTCATATTATGACTGAGGCCGCATTTTAAACAAAACTGGACTTCGAACCACATATGAAAGTGGCCCAGATCAGAACTGGAAAAGATTGGATGCCATGTGACTTGGGCTGTTTACACGATCATGAAATAATCAGATATGAGCAACAAAAATCAGATTTGGGTCACTTTGGCCTGCAGTCTGAACGTAGCCTTAGTTTGTGTATTAGAAATAGAGGTTTGGAGTTATATGATGCAAAGTTAAACTCACCGTGTAAACTTGTGTGTCTTCATTGATTAGGGCTTGCTGTCAGAGATCCTGCGGAAGGAGGAGGACCCTCGCACAGCCTCACAGTCTCTGCTGGTGAATCTGAAAGCAATGCAGAACTTCCTCAACCTGGCCGAGAGCGAGAGAGACCGCATCTACCAGGAGGAGAGAGAGCGCACCATGAACCCTACGGTCGGCCTTCCCGCCTCCAACTCCTCCAACCCCGGCACTCCACGCCTCTCACAGGTTAGTGCGCCATGTAGTCACTGACTCCATGTGTTTTCATAGTAATCTCCACAGCGCTGTGGAGTAACGTCTGTCTACCCCACGGATCCGAGGGTAGACAGTCTCGGGAAGGAACTTGTTTTGGTGGAACATCGGCACCCTGCAAAATAAAATGCCACATGCAACATTAAATGAAGTTAACTGTTCACACAGTACAGAAAGGGGAGCTGTTTAAATTAGCTGGATGCATGGTTAAACACAATTTGCTCTTACCAGAGGATCTCCGTGTGTACTTCGTCCACAGCGATCGGTCCCAAAACGTCCCAGTTAGAGAGGAAATGCTGTCAACATATTCTTTGTAAATCTTTACCATCAATCCCTGAAAAAAACAAGCAAGCCAGCCTTGTTGCGTGATCAAAAGTTTCTTCAAAACATGCTGTTTTTAGCGTGTAGCTTGACAGGGGCCTGGCGTCCTGCGTGTGAGCCATGTACCGGATGTCAGTCTTTATCCTGGAAATGTACTTCTGTTGATCCAGACTATATTTACAGTGATGCAAACGTGTGATTGTAACATGCCGTGTGTCTTGTGTGTGCATAGAAAGTGTGGGAGAGGGGCATGGATGACCAGATAACCCCTGATACCTGGGCCTCCATCTGGAAGAACAAGACTAAGATCTCCAACTCGGTGAGTTATCTGCAATCTTTAACTCACAGAGCAGACTGAAGGCACGTCATGCGCTGTGTCTCTAAACCATAAAACACATTCCATTTATAATGGAACAACAGCTTCAAAGCCATCATAGGAGCATATTGTAAACCAAAAGGACATTATACAGTATTTGGACATTTCTTTCAATGTGCACATGACAGTTTAGCAACCATCAGTGATAAGAGGCTCCCTCTGATGTCAGGGCAAATGCCCATTCATGGCTGTGTGTGAATTTGTATGCTATTCTTATTATGTCTATGTAAAATAATCTCGGCATCGTTTACACTGAGGGAATGTAAGCTAGCTGGTCTGTACACGTCTTGTGGACGACTTCAAACACTGTGTATACAAGCTTTCTGAGAGCCAATACATGTTCATTCAAACAGAAACAACAAAAAAGAGACAAAAGAGAAGGACTTAATGACTTTGATCTGCAAACCAAATTCAAGTGGAGACGTGCGCTGCAGATGTGGAACACTGCATGTCTGCTCTCGGAGCAGCTTGGCCCGATCATCAGCTGATAACCTTTCCTCATATGTATACACAGGATTTGTTTTTGTGGATAGTAGTTCTGCAATATATACTATACATATTTGATATTTCCTGTCATCCAAACATATCTGATTGCATCCCCCCCCACACACACACACGTTAAGCATTAACCATTTAGAGGGACTTTACTTTGTACTCACTCTGTGTTACATCATCCTGTCAATCCCCTCTTCCAGCCCAAGCCGTCCGGCCCGCCCCCCGACCTCCCACTGAAGCTGGAGTCGCTGGTCAACATCACGTCAGGCATCTACGACGAATTCAGCAGGAGATGAAGAGAGCAAAGGTGTCCCAGGCTCTGTTCGCTAAGGTGGCCGCCAACAAGAGCCAGGTGAGACTTGGAGCGAGCTCTTAGAAACGACATGCGTCCATCAAAACAGCTTTGAAAATCTCATACAAACCCCAGAACTCAGGGGGGGGCTCGAGAGCTTCCGCAGCGTTCACACTCAGTCATCAACTGCGTCAACTCGGCTCACGATGAAGGTTTTCTCAGAGCTTTGATAACAGGACGTACTGTGGCACTGGAACTATCTATATCATTAACATTTGTCTTAATTACTCTAAAGCAGAGATCTTTAACAGAAGGTCCGGGAGTTACTCCAGGGGGGCCTCAAGTTATTGTTTAACCATTTAAAAAAAAGAAATAAACATAAACATGAGTCCAACATATTATTAGCAAAGATAAATTGGCCTATATGTGATTTGTATTTAAATTGGCACAACATTGATGGCATATTGGCCTCTAGGTGTAAGGTAGTCATTAAGACCGCAGATACAGTTAAGCTTAAGGATTCCCTGTGCTTCATGTATGTATACCATTAAAACATGATGAACATAGGAATGTCAATAATTATTTTAATATCTCAGTACAAAAAGGTATGTGTAAAGGCTTTAGGATGCCCAACATGTTATTGTAGGCCCAGTTTAACATGCAGCTCAGTTTAATACAATATGTAGTGGGGGATCCCTGCTCTTGTTCAGCCGAGAAAAGACCCCTGCTCTAAAAGGTACTGCCCATTTGATCCCTTGAAAGTGAACTTTCTGAAATGCAGTGTCATATAGATGCATACATGCACAGCAAGCCGCTGAAATATATCTTTATTTATGGATATAGTCCGTTCAAACATGTGGCCATATGTGAGAAAGGTAATTTGTAGAGATATATGTGTGTGTGTGTGTGTGTGTGTGTGTTAGCGAGGTCCCCCAGGTTGGCTGGTCTGGGGGTGGCGGAGGGTCACGGCTCAGTGCACCCATCTGCTGCAGCTGGCCACAAGGACAGAGAGAGAGGAAGAGAGAGAAGATCAGGCTATTAGCGGTGCATGCTGCCCGAGGTGGCTGGTTGAACACAACAGCTGGTGTCACAAACAGAAGCAGTCTAGCAGATATAATTGAATCTTCTCCATCTCTCCTTCCCCCATCTTCCTCTCTGACATTTACCTCACACCCCCTGCACAATCTTCAACTTTTCTGTTATATTTGTATCTCCTGGCATTTACATTCTTCTTTGTCTGTCATTTTCCATCTCACTCTTCCTGTATCCCTTCATTCTTTAACTTGTCTTTTCTCTCGTGGACCTTTTCATCCTTCTTCTTCTTCTTCCCTGTCATTGCTAGTAGCTGAGAGGTGTTGATTCTTTGGCTCCACAGCTGGAGAAGGCTCATAAAATGGTTCATAAAACAAGAAATACAAGGATGGCCCACTGGGATATTCTTTCAGGGAGAACAGAACGCTCTGCTGAAAAACATTTCTAGAAGACAGATTTAACAGAATACTCATTTGGGAAAATACTTATTCACGTTCTTGCCAAGAGTTAGATAAGAAGATTGACACCACACTCATGTCTGTAAGGTAAATATGAAGCTACGTCTAGCAGTAGGTTAGCTTAGTTTAGCATAAAGATTGGAAATAACTTACAGTGATGCCAAGACTACAGGAAGTCACTGTGCCTGGGGCAAAATTCATTTCTGCACATAACCCTCTGTATTCCATAATTTATCGTTTTTACACTCCAAATATTACGGCCCTATATTGCACAAAGCCCGACGCAAGTGTCTTTGCTATTGTAAGACAGACGCAGTTAATTTCCCACGTCGTTTAAATAGGAAATAGCAAGGTGGAGGCTGGGGGCGTGGCCTTGACGAACTGCCACTTTGCTCATTTGAAAGCCATGATCTCTCTCTCATGGGGGGGCCAAATTCTCTGGGCGGGCAAAGCAGAGAAAGGGGAGGCAACCTTACCCCTTATGACCTCATAAGGGGAAAGCTTCCAGATCAGCCCATCTGAGCTTTCATTTTCTCAAAGGCAGAGCAGGATACCCAGGGCTCGCCATTTCTAGCCACTGGGGGAACGCATATTAATCTTAAAAAACCTCATAAAGTGAAACTGTCACGCCATGGCACCTTTAAACTAAGTCCGGACCACAGATTCCCGACAAGACGGGCCGTTTTAGAACACTGCGGGGAAAAGTTGAACCGGTCTGAAGTGGTCCATCTCTGCGACTCAGATGATCAAGTCTCCAGACGCTGTCATGAGAACATAAGCAGGGCTTGACATTAGCACCCGTCCTGTCAAATGCACGTAGATTTCGGCAGTGGCGGGTAACGCCACTCTCACTAGCCACTTTGGAGGGTGGCATGCCTTCATACGATGTAGTCAGCTGGTAAAGTCAGCTACAAACTATAGAAATGAAATGAGCCATAATCCATTTTATTTCTAAGTTACAAACTGTCAACTGGTCCAAATGGCAGAGACGGAGGATCATACTTTGCTGATTCATCACTAGAAATGTAACTGTAGCAAGCATCTCACTATCACTAACGCTAACCACATCCATATTTAAACTCAACAAACAATACATCCAGCTACAGAAATGCCTGCAAGTCGACAGCTGGAACAGAGTTATAGAGTTGTTTGTTATAGAGATGATAGAGCGCCTCGTCTCGCCACATCGTTTTGAACTGGCAGGTTAATGTTACTTGTCTCGTCGCTAATCTTCGGGCTGACCTGGGCTTTACTGTACAGGCATACGAGTGGTTTCAAACTCTTCATATAACTTAGCAAGACAACAAAAAGCGTTTTTCCCAAAAGTATGAGCATATTCCTTCACCTTCACCTCTGTTTCTAACCCCCTACCTTCTTCCTCCGTGTCATCTCCAGGGCTGGCTGTGTGAGCTGCTCCGGTGGAAGGAGAACCCGAGCCCCGAGAACCGCACGCTGTGGGAGAACCTGTGCACCATCCGGAGGTTCCTGACGCTGCCGCAGGCCGAAAGAGACCTGGCGTACGAGGAGGAGTCCAGGCACCATCACTCGGAGAGGCTGCACACCGTCCTCCACCTGCCGCAGGACACACAGGTAAGACAAGTCTACAGCTGCTGTTAACCTGCGCCTCGTATCTCCATCTCCAGATGGATGCAACACCTCGTATCTATCTCCAGATTCATGAACACCTGGCTTAAACTTGCATCTCTGGTTCATACAGTGAAAACAGATTTGCTGCACACGTCACCTCGTTGGGCAATATTTATTACATCTGTTGAAAGTGATCGTAAAAACATATTTTCTTACTTCACCATCATGTACAAGTATCCTGAAAATGTGTTATTTGACCCTGTTATGATTTTGGATCACTTTTAACAGGGGGTTATATATTAGGGGTGGGACTCCAGACTCCACCCAATACGATGTCATCACAATACTTATGCCACAATACAATATTATTGCGATTTTAAACATATTGCAATATATTGACATTTAGAACCTTTTTTCAAATGATGTCCCCAAAAGGAAACATCTGTTTTTTCTAAAAAGATCCATTTCTCTGTTTGTTCATATCAATGATCGTCAAGCAGACAAACTGACCAACACATATAATAATAGATCAATTCTTGGCGCCTGTAAATTAATATAGTACTGTATCCACTGCTGAACATATCGCGATACTATGCTGTATGGAATTTTTTTAAATTGTATATATGACTATTTTTTGGCTTGGAGTCTGCGCTGGTGTCCTGGCAAATGGTCCCAGTCAGGAAATAGTTCAACACATGACTTCCAGTAAAAAACGACAACTTTTGGTTTTGTACAGATTAAACATAACATGCTAATTTGTGAGAATTAAAGTACCCATATTATGAAATTCTGGAGTTTGGTGAGTTATTTTCTGTCTCTGCTGCTTCCACACGCATACAAACTTGGAAAAAAAACTGTCCATGCTGTTTTGAGTGAGATTCAGGTCTCTGAATGTCCTCTGCCTTCACTCTCAGGGTGAGCTGTTCAACATCTGCACGGCCTTCTTGGTGTTTTTTTAAAAATGAAACCATGTAGACCTGAAAATGGGCATAATACGGGCACTGTAAAAGGTGCTGGTTGTAGTAAGCTGTTGTCTGTAGACTTATATTGCTAAATATGTTCAACAACTCCTTTTCAATTAAAGAAGTTCTTACTAATCTAATGAAGAAACCTTAGTCGACAAAGACCAAGACAACTGGCAGCCTATTAACTGAATGTAGTGAAGTATAAAGTACATTAAGTATCCCTCTGAATGATAGTAGACTTTAAGTATTAGTTGAAGTTGAAGTGTTAAGTAGCCTCGTTGCTTACTGTCCATTACTGAAACTGTCTCTCCGCCGTCTGAGACCACACCCGTCGCTATTAATTCCTCATTACATTCATTTGGTGTCCAAGTACGTACTGTACCGTTTGATCTCGTTGTGTGTGCGATGTGTTTGTGTGTGCGTGCCCCAGTGGAAAGAAGAGTAAACAGTGTTGCTGGGTGGTGTGGCACTGGAGGAAATGCCCCATTAGTTTGAGAAGAGGGAGGCAAGGGGCTGAAGGAGGTCGATGCAGGAAATGTGTTGTCCTCTGTCATTACACACAGACACACACACACCCGCACACACACATACACCCATCTGTATGCCTTTGTCTTTATTACTCTTCTTCTATATAGATAATACCTTTTATCTGTAGCAGACACCACAGAAATATACATTTTCTTTTATCGCACTCTGCAGACACCATTGTATTTTGCTGGCTCTGTACTGCAGTACATTTGATGGTTTTTATACCAGTACTGTTAAAGTGATACCAATACCAATAGTGTTCCATTGATACCTTATTATTTCTGTACTATATTCAATATCCTGTTGTGTGAATGGAAGCATCTCAGCATGCTGAACTGCCAACTCTGATTATTTTCTCGATCAATGGATTCAGAAAAGGGCGGAAATGTCTAACAGTGTCATACAAAGCACAACACGACATCCTCAAATGTCTTATTTTGTCCACAACTCAAAGACATTTATTTTACTGTCAAAGAGAAGAACATATTCACATTTAACAAGCTGGCACACACACACACACACACACACACACACACACACACAAACAATGACTCCAACTGGTTGATCAATTATCCAAATAGTTGGTGATTAATTTAATAGATTAATTTAATCTTTGCAGCTCTACTTAAAATCTTGTGTTTGCCAGGGATGTGCTCATTTGTTTCTTGAAAATTAATAATTCAGCATTTAAAAAAAGTGTCTAATCAACTAAAGAAATGTCAGTCAACTAAGACCAAAACTGAATTCACTGCCTGCTCAAACACACTTCAGCTTAAGACCCCCCCCCATGCAAAGCCATTATAAACCACATAAAGTATAAACCATATGTCATGAATCAAAGACATGCAAATGCTAAAACGTCCCATTTAGCATCTTGACACGAATCCTCTGGTGTTGTTCTGCGACTATCCCACCGAGTCTTCCCATTCAGAGCTCTGTATTAAAGGCTGATGATGGTGAAGACAGAGGATGCTGGGGTGGCACCATCAACACATTCCTCTGCTCCTCTCACACTCTCAGCAAAGACTAAAAATAACCCTGCACCCACCTTGAAAGACACAGAGAGATAACTGCTGATATATTAACGGGAAAGGAGGTGTGTGTGTGTGTGTGTGTGTGTGTGTGTAAATATGTGTGTTGCTGTCTTCAGACCCCCCCACCACCAGATGAAGCCCCTTTACCAAACCTCAGGCTCCAGCCAGCCTGCCACTACAGACCACACATGTGTCCCATCTGCCACACATGCACATACACAACTTCTCACACTGATAGTTGGTAATGTGAGCGCTCCTTTGTGTTGTGGACAGTGAGAGTGTCTCTAAAACTGTAGCAAGCAACAACAGAATACACATCAAACATGAAATTGGTGCTAACATAGCTGTAGAGTTAATCCACTAGTGTGTGTGTTTGTGTGTTTCGACTGGACTGTATGTACAGTAGTGTGTCACATTTCTGCATGTTGGGGGCTTTGGGAGATCTCTGACTGAGTCTATTGAGTCTGCAGGTGCTGTGTGTATGTGTGTGTGTGTGTCCATGTCAGTAACCTGCAGCATCACATTTCTTCATGACTGACATGGCCCTGGTGCTCGCTCCACAGCTTTTATTCATACGGCTTTAGCGGGTTAAGTGCGTCCCACAGCTAAGTTGGCACAGTCTGCCTTTATAAATAATTTCTTTATTGTTTTTGCTAAATTGATTTGTGCTGCAAGTCTAGGGGTTGTTTATGTGTGTGAGTGTGTATGTATGAGACCCCAGGAGTGGTGGACTAGAACAAGACGTACTGTAACAACCACTGGGCCCTTCCTCCCTCCTCTTCCTCTTCCTCTTCCTCTCTCTTTGTGTCTCACTTTAATCCAAAAGGTGCTTTACTGACAAACAAGGGTGCTAATTGCCCAAGCAGCAACAAATAGTTCCTGTCAACTAGACCTGGGCGATATGAAATCACGATATTTTTGACCAAATGCATCAATGTGTATATTGCGGCGATATTGTAGTGTTGACTATTGGTGCTTTCACAAAATATTAACACAATGAGATATTTGATAAATATTCACCGATTACATGGATACAATGACTAAGTGTGTAAATGCAAATAATAAAACAGCAAGTTAGTCTGGTAAGTTCAGAAAAATCACACCACTTTACTGTAATGCAGCCTTTAAAACCAGAAAAAGACAACACTTGTGTCATATCACGATATCCAAAATTTAAGATGATGTCTAGCCGACATATCGATGTTGATTTAATATCGATATATTGCCCAGCCCTACTGTCAACACATTAAAAAACACAGCTCTCTCTTTTTAGATTATCATTAAGTGTGAGTCTATTAGTGTTGCACATCCATAACACACTCTCACTCAGGTCAAGTGCCAATGGTATGAAACGCTACACACTCCCTGTCTCCAAAATGAGAGTTTTTTTTTTAATTTTACATATGAGAAAAGAGTGTGTTTTATTCAATTTTATAGCATTTGAAAATAACTTCATAAAAATGTTGAAAAAGGAGACGAAAATGTTGGAAAAAGCTTCGAAAACATAGGGAAAAAACGACCAAAACATTAAAAAAATACGTGGGAAAAATTTGAGAAAAATTGGAAAAAGTGACAAAAACCTTAGAAAAATGAATAAAAAGCAATTGGGAAAAGTGACCAAAAACATTGGAAAAGCGACTAAAGTGTCTAAAAGTTGACCCAAACGTTAAAAATAAGTTTTAATTTTCAATTTTGACCCAGAAAAACTAAAAGTTGCAAAGTCGTAAACGGGAAGACAACACAAGGGTTAAGTGAATCCTGGTGGCCTCTCATTTGTGGCAAACCACAATTAAGTTAATTGTTTAATTGCAGATAAATGGAATGAATACCACACACAGTTTGAACATAATAAAAAGCAATGCAACAACAACACACACACACACACACGCAGCTGCAGTCCCAGCAAGCCTCAATAACATTACGTGTATACAGTTTTTCATCAAAGAAACATTATTTTACAAAAAAGGATATGCACAGTGACTCATCTTCTCCCTCAGCCCTGAATCCAGTTCTCATGAATTGCAACCACAGACAGACAGACAGACAGACAGACAGACAGACAGACAGACACACAGACAGACAGACAGACAGACAGACAGACACACAGACAGACAGACAGACAGACAGACAGACAGACAGACAGACAGACACACAGACAGACAGACAGACAGACAGACAGACAGACAGACAGACAGACAGACAGACAGACAGACAGACAGACAGACACACAGACAGACAGACAGACAGACAGACAGACAGACAGACAGACAGACAGACAGACAGACAGACAGACAGACAGACACAGACAGACAGACACAGACACACAGACAGACAGACAGACAGACAGACACAGACAGACAGACAGACACTCAGACAGACAGACAGACAGACACACAGACAGACAGACACACAGACAGACACAGACAGACAGACAGACAGACAGACAGACAGACACTCAGACAGACAGACAGACAGACAGACAGACAGACAGACAGACACAGACAGACAGACAGACAGACAGACAGACACTCAGACAGACAGACAGACAGACACACTCAGACAGACAGACACACAGACACACAGACAGACAGACAGACAGACAGACAGACAGACACTCACAGACACACTCAGACAGACAGACAGACAGACAGACACTCAGACAGACAGACACACTCAGACACAGACAGACAGACAGACAGACACTCAGACAGACAGACAGACAGACAGACAGACACAGACAGACACACAGACAGACAGACAGACAGACAGACAGACAGACAGACAGACAGACAGACAGACAGACAGACAGACAGACAGACAGACAGACACTCAGACAGACAGACAGACAGACAGACAGACAGACACAGACAGACACTCAGACAGACACTCAGACAGACAGACAAAAAAAAACACTGATTAACAGAAAAGGTGAAGTCATGCAAAAAACTAAAAATAAAATGAAAAGTGATTTTTCCTTCATTACATATTTATCTCTGTGTTAATGGTGTCTCTGGTGGTCATACACACTGCTGCCCCCCCCGCCCCCCACACACACACACACACACCACAGAGAGAGAGAGAGTGTTAGGGGCCCTGGAAGACCAGAGCTCATTAAGGAAAAGATGAATATTTCACGTTCTATAATTCTTTCATAGTTCTGCACCGTAATTTGCCTTGATCTACGTTTTAAAGAAACTTGTTTTGTTGTTTTTCAGGAATATTGAATGATGCCATGAGCCGAGCTGGTCTGGCTGCAGGGCTCCAGTGGTGGTGGATTTGGGAGAGCATGTAGTCTCTTCCTAGGTGTTATGGTGGCTTTGGGAGAGCAGGGCTGTAGTGACATGTAGTCTCTTCCTAGGTGTTACGGTCAGAGATGGGACAAGTCAAAAGCTACTGGTGCTAAAACTCTTGTTTTTGTCTGAAAATGCCGCTTAAAACTGAAAACGTAGTAGTGTGTCTATGTATGTATAGCCTTAGCTTGAACCACACATTTTTATCCTTAAACTTTCCAAACCTAATCATAGAGGAGGCAGGTCAGAAAACAGTCATATGACTCATTTTGGAAAACAATGTTGTCATGCAGACGGTGCACCGGGTCCGAAAATGGCCATGTGGGTCATTTAGGAAGGCAATGTGTCTGCCAGTGACATGTAGGGCTGGGTATCGTTCAAAACATTTAAATATATATCGGTACCAGTACAAAACCTCGACTATGATAACGGTTCCTGATACTTTTATGTGACCCACTAAATACACACACGTGAGCCCCGTCTGTGTGCGTTAGGTTAGGTACATAGGTAGAGTTTTTATAACATTAGACAATCACAAGCATTATGAAATCTTGGTACAAGCATGCATGCTTATTGGCTCACTCACGCCGATGAGATTTTTCGTCTTGGCATTGAATGAAAGGCATTTTTCACCTAAAAGTGTTGAAGTTCGGTCCCCAGCCCTGGTGACATGCAGGAGTTGGTTTCCTTTCTTGGTAATTGTCTCTGTGGTGTAAGTCTACCCTCCATGACAAATGACTAAGGCACAATGTTTTCATTTTGAAATCATATTCACTGAAAAAGGAGTAGGAGGAGAAAAATTAGTTTAATGATTTTCACCTGGACATAATGCTCCCACGCACCCAAACGCTGTGCTGTAAGAAGACACTGATTACCCACAAGGCATTTTGCAATGTTTGGAAAATGCTTCCAGTAATAAGTGTGGAAAAAAATAAATGGCTCACTATGCAGCAAGGTTAAAATCTTTGCACCATATCTATACATCAGAGTCTAGCCTGTAATATTCATTTTCTAAAGTCAGATTTTCTCAACTGAACTAATACCTGGTTTGAAGACTGTAAAGCAGTACACCAAAGATAGTGTATTGCAGACGGTCGAGGTCGAGGAGAACAAGGCAAATAGACAGTAGGTAGAGTGAGCCTCAGGTATAGATCTGTATTTTAAGGCACGGATGTCCTATAAAGTTGCTCAGTGGCACATATACTAAAAAAGTTACAAAGCTTCCGGGGTTAACTTCTGTGATGTGCGATCACAGAATATGCACGGTAGTACTTCTCCTGCTCTGCCCAGACACTTCACATTGTGGTGAAGTCACATCTTTTCAAATCATTTCTCGGCTTGAGGGATGTTTTTCAGACAGAAAAATTAACAATTCTGAAAACAAAGAGTCACATCCAGGTACCCAGATAGCACAGTTGGTAGAGCAGGCATCCAAATATAGAAGTTTACTCCTCGACGCAGCGGGCCTGGGGTTTGAATCCAACCTGCAGCCCTTTGCTGCATTTCATTCTCCCTCTCTCCCCCCCTTTCATATCTTCCGCTGTCCTGTCAAATAAAAGCCTAAAAAATATCTTTAAAAGATATAAAAACCTGGTTTGCAGTCGGAGGTGTCCTGGCAACAGTTTTACAGATCTCGCTTTTACAATAGTGGCCTTTGGGGGAAATCCTTTCCGGGTTGCAATACCGCCAGTGGCCACAGGACAACATCAGCGGAAAGGGCTGAGTGCTGTTTGTTGGGGCATGGCCTCAGGCTGCTGGGACTGAAGGTGCAAAATGTGTGGAGTTACAATGGGAGGAATAGCAGTGAGAAGGAGGTGGAGGACATTGGGAGGTGGGGGGGGGAGCTCCTGGCATCCACCCGATCGGGGCTGATTTGGATGTGGAGTCATGTTGGCTTGGCAGAGGCCCACTTCATTAGTGTCCTGATGCATTAGAAGTGAGGGGAGAGGGAGGCGGAGGAAAAGAGAAAGTATAGTAGAGGCGAAGGAAGGGACAGGAAAAGACACTAAAGGGAGAAAAAACAAAAAGGTATGGAAGACGAGTGTGAGCGTAGAAGAAAGAGGATGAGCATTTGAAGGAAGAGAGAGACGAGGAGAGATGAACTTTGGAGCCGACCAGCCATGTGTGTTTGGCTCTGCTCTTTAACATCATCATTAGTGCATGAGGGAGACCAGACCCGCCATTGTTGCATGCATGTGTGTGGCGATTGATCCAAGAGTCCTTGCTGTCAGCTCAAATAAGCATGGGAATGATGAAGGCCTGTGGGTGGAGACGGTAGGTTTTGCAATCCCCCCCTCCATGGTTTACCCTCAATTTAGTTATTAAGTGTCTCAGTAGGTTTGTATGGGGGATGTTTGTGGATGTTTGTGGCTGTGTGGTCCTCATTAGGGCAGGGGTACATATCTTTTTTCTTTGTTGTTGGTTTCCCAGCATTCTTAGTCTTTTCTCAATATCAAAAAAATTTCACTTTGTGTAACAGAAACAGAAAATTTGGGGAGGGAGAGAGAAAAAAAACTGACCAATAAGGGGAAAAAAAAAGCATACTGAATTCCTGTAAATTGGTCATCCACCCCCCGAAAATAAAGCCCCTGCGAATGAAATCGTAGAGCAATTTCATGGTCTGGCCTGCCCTCAATATTATTTATGTAATACCCTGTTATTATTGAAGAAAAGGGAGAGAAAAGCGAATGACTATTATCTTTATGTGGGTCCTTTAATTTTAATGCACCACAGATTTATAGCTGGGCATTCCAGCGGGGAGGCCCCTCCCTGCTCTTAAAGCGAGCGGGCGGGACACGACCGCAACGCTCTCGCAACAGCCACTACCTTCTGACAAACAAGCAGAGCCCCCCCTTTCCCTCCAGCCCTCCTTCACTGCTGTCAAACAGCCCTCACACTCACCCCGACAGCCAGAGGACCCCCCTCCACCGATCCGGGTACCACACACATTGCTACACCTATACCCTCATTGTCTCTATTTATAATCTCTCTTTACACCTCCCTAGCCCTTCTTATATGCTTTTTTTTTAAAGATCCTGTGTATGAATTTTGCTGAAAACTTGAGAAACTTTAACCCTCGTGTTGTCCTCGGGTCAAACTGACCCGTTTCAAAGTGTTTTATATCAGAAATATAGTTTTCTTTCAACCAAATTGTCCACAAATAACATGGATGATTCCATACAACGTTCTTCAGGTAAAATTAATGATTACTTTCATTGAATTGTTTGGGTGTTTTTTTTAATCTTATAGCATTTGAATTCTTTTTTTATAATGGTTTCAAAACAGTATCCGGACTAAACTTTGACATTTACCCACTCAACATCCTCTGATCTTAACTATTAGTCAAAATAATTCATAATTTCTGCCTTTTTAACTAAAAACGTATGTATAATTTAATATTAATGAGGTTTGTTGACCATGAATTCCAAGAATAAGTGTAAATCCTGTTAATAAACAGGATCAGGTTTTAAAAAAAGCACCAAAAGCTGGAAAAAGTGACAAATAAAATCAGAAAAAGCGACAAAAACATCGGAAAAGCACAAAAAAAAAATCAATTTTGACCTAGAAGGGCAAGTTCATGGAAACGGGAAGACAACACGAGGGTTAAACTCCTTGTGCCAAACTGTGAGAACCTGGATTGCTTTACCAGCAGCAGTAAAACTAAAGTGTTTCTCAGTCTGCGTGTCCCCAAAAGCTCCAAAAGCAATCATTTTAAAAAAGCTAAAATTTGTTTTACGGGTGCGGTTTTTAAAATACAACTGAAAATATGACCATCGAAATTAATATAAAACTACTGTAATTCAGTTAAGAACTATTTGAGTGTTTTTTTAAGAAGTACTAGTACTAAAATCTTTGAAACTACATGTAATTTATTGTGTATTTATAATACACAAGTTAGCACTTCGGTAAACCTCTTAAAAACAGTGATCTACACGTGCAGAATAAAGCCAGGATATACTAGATTCAAGATTTCTTTGTCATACCACAGTACACTGTAGTATGAAATTACGTGCAAAGTTCACAGCTTAAAAAGAATAAAGCACAGAAACAATTAAAAACACAGTGGAAAAGTTTAGTTATTATTTATATGAATTCAAATAAATAAATGCTTATGGGTTTGCAGAGCATGTAGAGTGATAAATATAAATAAAATGCGTCTAAAAAAAACTGAAAAATATAAATATCTAGATACTAGACACACAGTTGGAAAGAGTATAAAGTATAAATATCCGTATTTAATGTGAAATAGTGCGGTAGAGAATAAACAGATTATTTTGCCCATGAACAGTCAGATTGATTGGACTATTTTTATATACTGTATATGTCTAAAATGTCCCGAGACTTATTTGGGGTTTTAAAAACAATTCTGAAATAAAATTTTACTTCATAATCTATTAACAGATATTGTCTTTATCTCCATTTCCAACAGCTGAGATAACATCTATGTTTAGGGAATGCATCAGTCTCTACTAGAACACATTTAAACATGGAAGTGGGGTTCGTTTTTTGTCATAAGGTTATAATTCATGTTAAAAATCCACTATGGAAACAACATAAGTGTCATATCCAGAATAATGTTCTGAGTCAGGAATACATGTTTATCACAGGCAACAAGGCAAGGCCGTTGATTTCAGGTAGAAAAAATGTTTTTTCTTCTTGTAAAAATTAGAAATGGGTCAATTTGACCCGAATACCACACAAGGGTTAATATCATTGTTAATTTGCAAATAATCGCTAATTTTTTACCCATTCTAAATGTCCCTCGATTTGTTCTTGTCCCATTATTTTTTCTCATTTTAATGCTCTTATCAACATGGAAAAGTGGATCGGCTCGCTTTAGGCATATAGCCTACTGTAGTGTTCAGTTTCACATGTAACTTTCTGACTTGGAGCAAATAATCTCTCACACAACGTAACGCTGCCCATCAATAAAAGGCTGAAGAAAATACTTTGAGAATTTGCATCAGCTGTGTGCTTGGCCATCGAGTGGTGTTCAAGACTGGACGTGCTGCGATGATGGCTCAGTTCACAACGACAAAACACACAGACCACTTTGGTCTCGTCAGTGGAACATTTGGCGTCCATTTTGGCGTCTCACACTCGCCATCCACTCAAAACGTAACATTATTACTCTTTGGCCGGCTCGTGAGCCCAAACAAGTGTGTGTGGTGTGCCTGTTTTCATTCCAGTCTAGTTAGATCCGGTGTGGTGTTGTAGTTTTTCCAGCGTTACTAGTTGTTGCAACAGCGTGTGAAAAAAAACTACAAAAAGGCCAAAAAAGAACTTTCTTGAAATCTTGCGATAAAAAAAGTATGCCGTTAAAAATGGGTTTGCGTTAACGCCGTTAATAACACATTTAACTGACAGCACTGCAAGAAAGTCTTGTTGTTGCTGTAACAAGTCAAAAAAAAAAAATGACTAGTGGAGTTCCTCAAGGATCGATTCTTGAGCCTTTTCTGTTCAAACTTAGCAAAGTTAGTTTCTTATAGATATGCAGACGGTACTCCAATGTACATCCTGTGTTAACAAGTGACTACAGTTCAGTAAAACTTAGAAAATCATTGATTTGATTTGCCTAAATTTCCTTTAGTTTAGAAATAATAGTTTTTAGGGGTTTTTGGTCGTTGATGTGGACATTTTATAACTTCTTTAGAAAGCATGCATGGTTCTAATCTGCTTCTGTAATATTAATGGTTATTATTTGTTCATGGTTTTGTGTTTCTTAAAACAAAGAAGAGCAAAACATTATCTTTTCTATGCACCAAATATCTGGAGCAATTAAAAGTATACTCTCAAATCAAGGCTAAACACCTCTCTGCCACTGCTTTTCAATACATTTACGGTTTTAATCTAATTCATTTATTATAAACTTTTTTTGCCTTGTAGAGTAATAAGTCAGCCGCCTTATGTAAAACATTTCAAATTGCCTTTTCTTTTTCTTTAAAAAGGTGAATAAACAAATAAACTTGCTTTGTGCTGAAACTAAACCAACAATTGCAACCGTAGTACTTTCAGACATAAACAGTTTAATTTATTCAAGCAACTTTTTCTCCATATTTTGCTTTTGTACCCGACTTCCACTGTCAAACTAGAACAACTATAGTGGTTCCCGACCTAATCTAAGTACTAATCCAAAACAATTACACGTCTTCTTCCCTTCTACACCCTTCCGTGCCTCTGAGGTGTTGAGTGGGCTGGTTAAATTGTGATGGGGTGTTAGAAGTTTGTAAATAAGAGACTTCCTGGCAGACAGGTGGTTGGCGTTTTACTGGAGCTAATCTTACACACATTAGGTCAAAGGTATACGGGACACAAGGCAGTTCAAACGCCAGCCTTGGAGCTGGTTAATAGACCGTGACACTCCGTGAGCTGTGAAACAGATTCTCACCCTGTGTGCAGCCCGGGCTACTGTGTCCTGGACAGCAGGACCAGTCCAGGTTTTATAATATGTGTTGTCACCTACAGTATAAAATATATCAGAGACGGTTTCGAACATGAGATACCTCAACTATGAGTCATTTCCTGTATGTGTGTCAGGTGGGTTTCTCCAGTGTGCATTGGTTTCAATGGGAGAAGTGCATGTGAACACAGATTGCGAGCGATAATCTAGCCCCATAGTCACCAAAGTAAATATTGGAGCAGTTATTCACAAGCCCCAATCTCCAGGACATTATGACACTAAAATGGTGTTTTTGTGGCCAGGTTGGTTCAGCGGTAGAGCAGGCGCACATGAACTTCAAGGTTTATGCCTCGATGCAGAGGTCCAGGGTTTGAATCTGACCTGTGATGATTTCATGCACGTCTCCTCCCTTTCTCATCTAACTGTCCTGTGAAAAATTAAAGGCAGAAAAGCCCAAAAAATAATAAAAAGAGAAAAGGGCATTTTTCTGATGGACACATTAGGGGGAACGCTAATGTCAACTAACATTTGTGAATGCCCTAACAAGACTAATGTTCGTACTGCTTGATATGTCTTTTAGCCGTGTGAATATCTAATGTTAGCAAAAAATATTAATAAATTATGCAAATATAACTTTTAATCCATCCACACGACATTCAAAAGAGGCCACGCCACATTAAGGAGACATACCATTGACACAGCGTGTAATGAGTTAACTTTAGCAATAGAAAATCTTTGATTCAACTCAGGAAATAATACTTTAAGATGTATGTGTGGATGCGTTGTTACACAAATTCCTTCAGATATTGACAAAAAATAAAAGTCAAAGAAAACATAAACTCATAAATTAAGTATCATTGTCATTGTTAAAATAGATTCCTGCTGCAGTCTTGATCAGGGGTCACTGTGCCCCATTAATCAATCAGCTCTTTTGTCTTTCTCGTCAGGCGCTTCACAGGCCACCCCCGACCCCGATGAAGGAGCACCGCGTGTCTCCGATGCGTGAAGAGCAGTTATCTGCCCCGGTGAACGAGGAGGGCTTACAGAATGTGGGAGCAGGAGCTGCTGGCAGCTGTCCACCTGGCACCGTTGGCAGTGCAGGGAGCAACAAAAAGCCACGATCACGCACTAAGGTACGGTTATTCTACTCTCAGGAACCATAAGGTGATTATTATGCCTTTGGAGTTTTAATTCCAGGGCTCAGGTGCAGCACCCAAGCCTATTTGGGCACCACCTCAGCAGAATGACTGTAAAATCAATAGAAGCATCAAAAAGACTTTTCTCAGATCTACTGATTGTAGTCGGTCCCCAGTGGACGGTATTTTTTTAAATTATTATCGGCTCTAGCTTATCCAACATTTAGGATGAACCCCAAACTACGCAATCTATGCACGCAAGATAGCGGGTGTGAAGTTCAGTAGCCTTGCGGACATTTTTAACAAACAGTTTTTAAAAAAACATGTCTATTTGCATGGACACCATTCACCCTCTGCACGGAGAATACTGGTTATTACCATCTGGCTTACGCTTTAGAAACCCCTTGGCTCTTAAACATAGATATAAAAACTCTTATTCCTCATTCTAGTCAGGCAGTCAACTCAGCTAAGAGGAGGTGATAGCCCTCGCTTATTCACTGACCCCTGTATTTATTGTTTGAGTTTTTGTAGTTCTTGTTACTCTCATTATGACTCCAACACAACTCTGCACTATTCATTCTTAAACTCAGGCTGAAGCTGCTGTCTTCATTGTGTACATTGTTGTGTAGTTTGTGTTGTATATTCTCATGTGAGGTCTTTCTGCTGCATACAAATTGACCTTCTGGGACAAAGAATAAACACTGAATTCTCATTCTCTTTCTATGTTTAGATTTCCCTGGAGGCCTTGGGCATCCTGCAGAGCTTCATCCAGGATGTTGGCCTGTACCCGGACCAGGAGGCCATCCACACCTTGTCTGCGCAGCTCGACCTGCCCAAACATACCATCATCAAGTTCTTTCAGAACCAGCGCTACCACGTGAAGCACCACGGCCGCCTCAAGGAGCTGGGCGACGGGGCTGCGGCCAGCGGAGGTGTGGACGTCAGCGAATACAGAGAAGAGGAGCTGCTTTCAGGCTCAGAGGACCCGGAGTCCAGCGAGGACGGAGCAGAGGAGATCTACCAGTCCACAGAGGGGAATTGTGGGAGCGCCGGAGGGCTGAACCAGCCACTGCCGGCCTCCTCCGGCTCCAAATCTAACTCCAACTCCAGCAATTCGTCTTCAGGGACCAAAAATGCTCAGGAGGAAGGAATGGACAAGGTGCACGGCCGGCCTGGTGGCCCCTGGGCCCCGGGAGCTCCTCATCCAGTCCCAGAGAGCCGGCCGACTACCAGAGGTAGAGACTGACACTCAGAGAGGAGAGGACTGAAGGAAAGAGAGAGAAAGGGAGAGAAAGCAAGATAAAGAAAAAGCCGTGGAACTGGTCATGAATTAGAGGGGAACGTCAAGAAACCATCAGGCTGAAATAATGTACACATCACTCAAAACAACCAGACGGACTTGATCCCAGACAGATCTGGGAACACCTGATGTGGGGAGTCAAATTTACCTCAGCAAAAACACAGCAGCTTTACAGAGTGATGTGATACAGCAGTGTTTGTGTAACTGTGAAAGAGTTTTCCAAATCCACATTTCAATACATTTCATAAACAGGTAATCCATTGCTGCTCATGTCTACAACATTAAACAACAAAATCTCCAAATGTTGACACCTTCTCTTAATCTAATCGTCAGAAAGGCCACTATTTCATCAGCTTTGGCCTGAAATTGTTCCCGTTCCTCGTCTTTAAAGTCTGAGGACACTTACATAAAGCTGCATACACATGATGGCGCAGGTAAATGTCATCGAGGGTAGAAAGGAAGCCATTTCCCGTTGCTAGGTTACAACATGCTTTTATCTCATTAGTTGTGCTTCCGAAAGGTCAGCGGCAAATAGGTCAAAGTTGAAATAATTTGAACTTTGAGGCAAATCCGAGCGATGCATGACGCCAAGCGTAGCGTAGCGCATAGTTGGGCATCACCGCCCTCCCCATAGGAAATCAATGGAACAGCCGGCGCAACCTGGCTTTGCCCGCCTATCATATGTAGGCTGCTTAAGACATACTCCCTACATGCCAGGGGCTTCCCGTGACCTCTGCGATCCCTGTAAATCCTCAGGACTCGCACGGATGTAGCTAATGCTGTTGCATGCCTGAGAAACGTGGACAGACAGGCGGTCTTGCTGGTCATCCTCCAAATGACCCCCCACCACAGCCGGCCCTGGCCTCGCCGTCGCATCGAGAAACGGCTCCAACTTCCGACCTTTTCAAAACATTACAGCTCCAACGGAGTTAGGATTTTAATCCGATCATCGGTTCCAACTTTAACACGAGTTTTGGTTTCCATAGCGGCCAGCGTACTTCCAGGCGCTTGTTGTGTTGTAGCTGTCGGTACACGATCCGTCCTGCCGGCACGATCCGTTCTGCACGTGTGCAAGATGTTCGCGCATGCGTATATGATAGCATGATGAACGCGTATTTACGACTGCACGATCTGCTCACATAGACAGTTAAAGAAAGTCTGTTCGCCTCCACCGGAAAGCTAACGTTAGTTTAGCTAACAGCTAATTCGGCTAACCGCTAGCTGAGACCATAGACATATATATGTCCATAGACATATGGACATATATATGTCTATGGACATATATAGAGATGCTGAGACAGCATGTAAAATGAATGAATGAAAATAACCGTTTAAATATGTAACAGCTGTTACGTCAGTTCTACTTTACTTGTGCTCATTTAAAATACAATCACTCAATAGGCCTACTTGTCTTTATTATTACTGTAAAGTCTTAATTTCCCACTGTAACGTTATTTTAGGCTGAATAAAGCTGTCAGCTAGCAGTTAGCCGAATTAGCTGTTAGCTAAACTAGCGTCGTTAGCTTTCCGGTGGAGGCTAACAGCAGACCGCTGCTGTGGAACGGATCGTGCAGTGCCGTAAATCCTCGTACATCGTGATTATCATCCGCGCGTGCGCTAACATCTTGCACATGTGCAGAACGGATCGTGCAGGCAGGACGGATCGTGTACCGACAGTAGCCATGGAGCACAGTCAGTGGCGCTCATTTTACGTTATTTAAAAAAATACAAAAAATAAAATAAAAAAATAGCCTGGTAAAAATTGTAAATCACCATTGAATCCAAAGGAAAAACACTCCGATGTAGCACTTTCTGTTCACAAAGACACTGCTATTTTGTGGATTTGAGGTACTCTTGCCTCCCTCGGTCTCTCCTCTCACGGTTCACAAGACAGCGTGAAGCTTAAATATGAAATTAAATGGACAGTTCGGCGGGAGGACAGTGGACCGACGTTGAGAGGATGTGGCGTGGACGGACACTGCATACCCACAACTCTGAGGCCTTCCTGGCACCGCGTGCGCGTGACGAGAAAAACGTCAGGAAAGGACGGACGCAGAGCGGAGACTCGGCAACCAATCAGTCACTTTATGTGCGGTAGTCCACGCGTCCTCTCCTCTCTTCATCTCACTCCCTCTCCCTTTCTCCTCGCTCCAACTGGTGCCCACAGTCTTGTGTTTCACCACACCTACCCGCACTTAAACTTCACCAACCCTATTTATTGCTATCTTTATCCATGATTATTATCATCATTATTGTTATTATTGTTATTATTATGGTTAGAATTGCTGTCATTGCGTGCTATTTTTAAGTTTTTATTTCCATGGTTTTAAATATTGTTTTTTTAGAAACTGGGCGGTGGTTTGGGAAACAAGAGACATTAAGAGTGCTCTGCCCTAAAAAAAAAAATAAAGAAAAAGAAAAGAAAAAAGGAAGAAAAGAAGCGGAGAGTGAAAGAAAAGAAAAAGAAGCCGTTACTGAGTGTTATTGGGTACAAAAAAATAAGTCTTTTTTTTATAGTTTTCCCAAAAATAGCAAATGAGAGAAATAGTTAAATAAGAAAGCAGCTATTTTACTGCGGTTGATGACAATCTACTTTTTTGAGCCATTTAAGAGAATATGGCAGGTTTGACTCATGTTCTTCACGTTTGATGTCTGTAAATACCCAACACGGGATAAATTGTTGTTGATATGCTTTTATTTTTTTCGGAGTGACGTGTTTGAGCCAGTTTGGAGGATCAGAAGAGAGCTGTTCTTATCTTCCTTTTGGACAACTCAGTGGATTTATTGTGCTAGGCAAATTAAATCACGAGAGTATTTAAATTTGTGCTTGGTGTCAGTTGTGTACAAGTATACAGTATGTTAAAAAAAAAAATGATCGGAGAATGGATTGTATCCATGTTGTTGGACTATACCGGCTGCTACACTCAAAACAGATGACCTGAACCTTTCAATGATTACGTCGACTCCAATCACTCCGTGTCTGATGATGTTTGTGCTTTTCTGTATGACAGGAATCAGGGTTGGACTCAAATGCAGTTCTAATTAAGTCTTAGTTCATCCAGCGTTAAAGTGAATTAAAATTTGTGAATTCAAAAAGAGATCGTCTGTCTTTATTTTTACTCTTTTTTTTTGTGGATCCTCACACTCAAAAAACACCAAAAACACAGAAAGTGTAGTGTTGCCACAAGCCTGACAAATAAAATACTGTGTAAAGCCCCATGGGCTTAGACTTAGACTTCTCTTTATTAATCCTTTTGGGATGACTCCTAGCGGGGAAATCTGGAAGTTCCAGCAGCAGTTTTAGCAAGAAAAAAGAAATAAAAATAGATAAAAAGACAGTATAAAGACAACAAAATAACAATAATAATAATAACAATAAGAACATTCATCAAGTAAACAAAGAAAAGACCATAAATTGTTATTAAAGTGTCAGTGTTGAGTCCAGTGTTAAAATTATAAAGTGACCAGGTGTGAATTTAAGTCCAGGTGTGCATAAACCCCAACCCCTGGGGTATCTAATAAACCCCAGCCCCTGGGGTATCTGATAAACCCCCAGCCCCTGGGGTATCTGATAAACCCCCAGCCCCTGGGGTATCTGATAAACCCCAGCCCCTGGGGTATCTGATAAACCCCCAGCCCCTGGGGTATCTGATAAACCCCCAGCCCCTGGGGTACCCCCAGCCCCTGGGGTATCTAATAAACCCCCAGCCCCTGGGGTATCTGATAAAACCCCAACCCCCCCCAGCCCCTGGGGTATCTAATAAACCCCCAGCCCCTGGGGTATCTAATAAACCCCCAGCCCCTGGGGTATCTGATAAACCCCAGCCCCTAAACCCCCAGCCCCTGGGGTATCTAATAAACCCCCAGCCCCTGGGGTATCTAATAAACCCCCAGCCCCTGGGGTATCTGATAAACCCCAGCCCCTGGGGTACCCCCAGCCCCTGGGGTATCTGATAAACCCCAGCCCCTGGGGTATCTAATAAACCCCCAGCCCCTGGGGTATCTGATAAAACCCTGCAGCCCCTGGGGTATCTGATAAACCCCCAGCCCCTGGGGTATCTAATAAACCCCCAGCCCCTGGGGTATCTAATAAACCCCAGCCCCTGGGGTATCAGCCCATGGAGCTTTACACAGTAGTGGCAGTAACTCACAGAAACTCAGCCATGGCACGCTCTTCTGACCCAAAACAGAGTCACAGTTCACCCAACAGGAAACAATGAACCCGTCCTGAGAGTTTTTAATCTGATTAATTTCCCGACTTGATCAGTTGTTTGGTCTATAACACGTCAGTACGTGTTACCCAAAAGCCCAAGATGACGTCCTCAAATGTCTTGTTTTGTCCACAACTCAAACTCAACTTTAAATGATGCTACCGACTCTTGCTTCATTACACATTCAATTTAATTTTAACGTCACTTACACTGCAATATTGTGTCTTGTATCATGGCAACCGCACTTTAAAATACCTTTATTTGACGCCATGTTGCTTACTCAGTCTACCATATAATCATTGTCTATTGGTTGCCTGTATTTCTAATATACAATGTAATAACAAAATGTCCCCGTTGTGAGATGAATAAAGTCTAATCTAATCAAACATATTCCGTTTACTGTCAGAGAGGAGAGAAGAAACTAGAAAATAATCACATTTAAGCAGCTGGAATCATAAGCATAAAAAAAGACTCAAAGATATTAATCGATTATCAAAATAGTTGGCGATTAATTCAATAATCGATTAATCGTTGCAGCGATATTCACTTGCTTCATTGTTTAAAAAGCAGCCCTAATGAGCAGTGGAGTTATAGATTTACACAGTGGCTTGGATAACTTTACACACTCATGCTAAAGTTGACTAAAAAAAGGAATTAAAAAAAAACATCTTTTGGAAATTGATCTGTTTTATTCATTAAAAAAAAAAATTAATTCCATCCTTTAACCCTCGTGTTGTCCTCGGTTCAAATTTACCCGTTTAAGTGTTTTATATCAGAAATATGGATTTCTTTCAACAAAATTGCCCCAAAATAACATGGATGATTCCATACGTTCTTCAGGTAAATTAATGATTACTCTCATTGAATTTTTTGGGCGCTTTATTTAATCTTATAGCATTTTATTTCTTTTTTTTTTATGGTTTCAAACCAGTGTCAGGACTAAACTTTGACATCGACCCATCTGAGATCCACTCAACATCCTCTGATCTTAACTATTAGTCAAAATAATTCATAATTACTGCCTTTTTAACTAAAAACATATGTATAATTTGATATAAATGAGGTTATGTTGACCATGAATTCCAAGTGTAAAACCTGTTATGAAACTCAGGTTTTAAAAAAATAAAAAATAAAAAAAATAAACAAATAAAGCACCAATAGCATGGAAAAAGCGACAAAAAACATCGGAAAAGCGACAAAAACATCGGAAAAGCACATAAAAATGGAACTTTTCAATTTTGACCTGGAATGACAAGTTCATGGTTAACGGGAAGACAACTCAAGGGTCATGGACAGCAATTGTCTTTGTGAATGAATAATGTATCGTAAATAAATAAATGTTCTTAATTAATACAGGGGGCATAAGTATACACCCCCCTATGTTAAATTCCCATAGAGGCAGGAACATTTTTATTATTAAAGCCCAGTTATTCATGAATCAGGGTACTATGCATCCTGATAAAGTTCCCTTGGCCTTTGGAATAATCATCACATACAAATACATAGAGATCAGCATGGGGAACTTCCCATAAAATCATCTCTCAATGCAAATCAAACCGGCTATTAGTCTAACTGAGATAACACCATGCCGATCTCTAGGTATGGTGAAGGGTATGTGATGATAGGGTGTTATTTTAATTCCAAAGGCCAAGGGAACTTTATCAGGCGTGATGAGTGAAGAATTAACAGGAAAAAGAAAATCCTGTAACAACTGTCTCTTTGTGGCTTTGGTTTCCACCGTTTCATCAGCATTCAGTCATTAATGCACACAGCTATTAGCTCAGAGATGCCTGCAGAGTATGGGGAGAACCTTTAAGGCTCAACATTAACACACACACACACACACACACACACACACACACACACACACACATACTGGACTAATCTAACAACAGAACTAAGACGGGCCTAATGGGCCTTTTCTTACATACTCTTTTTGTTTGGTTCTATAAAGATGGAGGAACCACTTGCTATAGCCAGAATCAACTTCAGTAAACAAGTAAAATAAAGCAGCACATCTGACAAGCTACTTTAGGACAATCATCACACACACACACACACACACACACACACACACACACACACACACACACACACACACACACACACACACGCACACACTCTAATTGCCTCTCTAAATAGTTTCAACTCTGATGAGGTGTGGCAGGGCAGAACAATCTTGGTGTTTAACCTGCCACTAAGGGTCAAGCATTTTGTGTGTGTGTGTGTGTGTGTGTGTGTGTGTGTGTGTGTGTGTGTGTGTGTGTTGGACTAAACAATGGAGCCTAAGTGTTGGTGATGAGCTGGAAGGGTCGAGGTCTTCCTGCAGAAGCGTTTTTCACTCAGCTTGCCTTCTCCGACTGAAGACAATCAGCTCACCCTGTGACTCGCTGGGATGATTATACCTGCTGAGAAACACCGATGTCTCCGCATGCTTCTCCCTCACAAAAATATCCTTCCTCCCTGCCTCCCTGCCGCATGCTTCAGGAGGCCAAGGAGGCATAAACTGAGCTGACAAAGCTACAAGAAGAGTTTAAGAGAAAGGAAAATAAATCCACTGAAGCTTCTTGAAATGGATACGCTGTTCATTTCATTGCAACACCTGATATTTTTATTATCCAGCCAACAGAAACCTGTCAGCTTTGTCTTTTTTTTCAGCATGAATCATTCCACTCTGAGAGTTTATGTTTAGCCGTCCAAGTTAACCTTGGAATGACTCGTTTCATGATCTGCAAAGGCTTTGAGACTATTTTGGAGCGCCTTGTCTTTTGAATGTTATGCATTGTGTATAAAACTGAACAGGGCTTGGCTTTAGGGAGGGAGAGAGGGAGGGGGGCGGCCACTACGTGGCCACAGGAACCAAATATTGCTTCATTTATACATTTATGCAATCAAAGAAAACCAGTGATGGAAAGAAATACTGGCCAAGTGGCCGTCTCGGATGGAATTTACTGGAAATTGTGGATGACAATGCAGCTTCCTGTGTTTATATAGTGAAAGAAAACATTTTAAAAGCTCTCCTACCAAATAACGGGTGCTATGGAAATTAAAAAATAAACTTTGACAAGGCCAACTCGTAACTGTCAATTCTGCTGAGTTCTCATTTAAAGTAATCGGCCTCAAACTAAGTAAAGGCACAATATTATGCAAGATAAAGCTGATAAGTGGCCAATAAGTCACTCTGAATGGTAATTATATTCAAATCTGACAATTCTGCTGCAAGCTAACTGGACTGAAGATTGTGTTACATGTGCTAAGGAGGCCTCTATGGATGATCCAGGACATTACAATACCAAACTGTCGCCTGGCCTCCTCAAAACCTATGAACACGGAGATGCACATTTTCCTTTTAATGGTCCAAAGTCATCAGTTTAAAAACCAACAAAGAAATATTATGCAAAATAATACAACTTCATTTGAATGGAAAATTTCTCACCCACAAAACCTATTTCCTCACCGTGATGACATTTGTTCCAGTAATAATATTTCTGGGTCTGTCTGGTTATTGAAATGCATATCACGTCTCTAACTGTGCATTACGGGAATATCACAATAGAAGTGTGAACAAATCTTCATCAGCGAGTTTCTAAATTAAACTGACTACACGCAGCATTTAGCACTGGAGCAGATAACGAGCCTGGATGCCAGCCAAACTTAGCCCCGCCCACAACATTTAGCACTGGAGCAGATAACTAGCCTGGATGCCAGCCAAACTTAGCCCCGCCCACAACATTTAAGGTCGGGACATTCGGTCTGGACTTGATCCGTTGTGGAGCAACTATGCTCGAACCAGAGATGTTTGGACTAACCAGATTGTCAGGGCGGGCTTTATACGATGATGGACAGATGATCAACAGATGATCAACAGTAACGTAATCAACCACGTCACCAAAGAGCGCTGGGGTTGAATTGTCCTACAACAAAGATGGCTGCCGCTGAAGAATTGAGATGTGGAAATTCCGCCGTTGCTCTGATTGGTTGTAGGTCTATCCGCTGCTCTGATTGGTTGTAGGTCTATCCGCTGCTCTGATTGGTTGTAGGTCTATCCGCTGCTCTGATTGGTTGGAGGTCTATCCGCTGCTCTGATTGGTTGGAGGTCTATCCGCTGCTCTGATTTGTTGGAGGTCTATCCGCTGCTCTGATTGGTTGTAGGTCTATCCGTTGCTCTGATTGGTTGGAGGTCTATCCGCTGCTCTGATTGGTTGTAGGTCTATCCGGTGCTCTGATTGGTTGTAGGTCTATCCGCTGCACTGATTGGTTGGAGGTCTATCCGCTGCTCTGATTGGTTGGAGGTCTATCCGCTGCTCTGATTGGTTGGAGGTCTATCCGCTGCTCTGATTGGTTGGAGGTCTATCCGCTGCTCTGATTGGTTGGAGGTCTATCCGGTGCTCTGATTGGTTGGAGGTCTATCCAATAGAGTGCAGAGGCATTTTCAACATTCTGACTAGAATCTGAGTCTGACGACGTCAGGCTAGCAGATCACAGCCGAGGTGAAAGAAGTACTCAGATCTTTGTAAAAGTAGTAAACCTGGATCGATATATCGATTCAATGACCAACCATCCAATAACATCGATGCAAAGTGAAACTATCGATGCCTATCAATCTTTAAAATGCACATTCATTTTTAAAATTCCCACTTTATGTTTATTCTCTTCATTAAAAAGAATAGATTGTTTTTCATTTAAATGTCTGGAAAAGCTCTGTAATAAAATTTGAAATGGGCGTTAATGATGTCAGCTCATATGGATGGAAGGCCCCTGAATTAAATCTAATTGAAATTGTATCATGGCAGACTTTGTGATATCAGCAAATACTGTATTGTTGTCCAAAGAATCAATATAATATCATACCTTCATTTACAGCCCTAGTTATACCCTATTTTGTGGAAACATATATATATTATTATAAGTCTTGTATTTAAGTATTTGCATCAAAACACTGACGGTTTTGAGTTCACTGACTGTTACACAGTATAGAAGTACCTCTGAAAGATGACGCGTTCACATGCCATGAATGTATCATTGCGACTGCGTCAGTAACTACGTGATTTCCACCTCTGTATCAGAAGACTTTCCCCCCGCCCCCCACCGCCCCCCCACTAGACTCCGACACACAGTCCGCTCCGCTCTGCAGCTTTGCGGTGAGCACCTCTGGTTTTCATTCAGTGCCACCCGTCCCCTTCTCCTTCCACCTCATCCCTAAATCTCTTAATTCAACTCATTATTCGCTCAATTGGTGGGCTTTAACCCCTCCTGCCTCGGGTCCTGCAGAGCTGGTAGTCATTAGCAGACAGGAGTTGTGACGGAGCAGGGGGTAACGGGCACACAAGGGGGCTACACACACACACACACACACACAAACACACACACACACACACACACACACACGTCATAAAGCGCCTGAAGAGCCTGCGGGGTGTCGCTGCAGTTAAACCCCTATCAGCCTCCCAGTGTTAAACAGCGGGTTCGTCAGTAGTTGGATGTGAGTCAGGTCTGCTTGGTTAGACTCGGCGAGACCACCCAGAGGCCTGTGGTTCTTGGAGATGCTGGAATCTAAGCATCCGTCTGGGTGATGGCTTCTGGGAAGTCTCAGGGGGACCGTTACTTTGAACCTCACTTTTTTTTTTTTTTTTTAAAAGCAAATGAAGCTTAGCACTTCTGTCCACTGACAAAACAAAAATCCGCATCAGTCATGGATCCTCTTCATCTACTGTAGGTCACGATGCAGCGGCCTGCAGCGGAGACGAGACGGCGGAACAAAACATCGCGAACGGGAGTCGACGAGTAGCAGAAACAAAGTTCCTCGAGCAGAAACGGATCAAGAAAGAGGTCCTTTGAATGGCAAGTTGAGTTTCAAAGCACTTCCACATGGTTCTCTCCACAAGACTCAAGTCATTTGCATGTACTGTCGATGGGAATTGAGTTACAAACGGAGTACGTCCAGTCTCAGATAGCATTCAAAGCATTTAACATTTTGAAATATCCCTTTTACTGTACATTTAGAACAGATATAGTCCAGTGGGGGGTTTTCTGTATGGACAGGTGCGCCAGACTGGGGAGGGGGAAAGGGACTGAGTACCAAGGGCCCAGAAAAGATGCTAGAATGAATATCTGTGGATGCGGGGAGGGGCCCATAGAAAATGCCTTTCTACAGGGCCCAGAATTTAGTGCTACGCCCCTATGTATGGAGCCCGATTATAATTATGCTGATATCATGTTAAAAGGTTTTGCAACTTTTGAAACCAAGGGATCCCCAAGGAGTAAAGTCAGCATGTAACATCTCACTGTCACGTAGTTGTAAAATGGAAGATGATAATTTTTGTTTGTGTTGTTGTTCCTTGTCTAGCCTGATTGATGAGTTAAGTTGCTATGCTACACAGCATTAAGTGGACCACCAGGTGTGTAACCTGTTTATAATTGAAATATAAAATAAAATGATTGAAAGAAAGAACAGATAAAGTTAACTAGGACACTCATGCGATTAATCGCAATTACAAAATGTCACATTGACAGCCCTAGTTCCTATATATTTCTATATTTACTATATTTTGGGACAAATCTTAATGAGGTCCATCCACAGGGAATGTAACAGTAACTGGTGCAACAAGTCCTCCAAATGAAACAACAAAGTCGCTGCCCCCCCCGAACAACACATGTAAGTGTTTTCTGATCCGACCGCTCTAGTCAGGACGGCATCATTTTCTCACAAATTACTGTTGCACAAATAAAACCAGTCTCAGATCTGAGACTGTTATGGTTAGAGTCTATTATTGATGGATCACATGACTACAGTAGTGGTTAGGTAAAATAGGGGGTTGCTTGGAGTGATGAACCCACAGTGACTCTGCAGTTTCCCCCAGCTCTACGGGGCTTTATAGCATCTTTGAGCTGATTGTTTTGGTTTTCCGGCCTCTCACACTCTACTAGAACATACCAGAGCATTTAGCAGCTAAAGAGTCAGATATTTCCCTCAGGAAGTCGGGACCAAAACACAACAAAAAGCAGAGTGAATATTGGACTGACATTGACCAGGTGACCATGCACACAACTCTAAATGTGTTGTTCTGTGCGTATAAATAGGCAACTGTTTGCTAAAGTTCATCATATCCACTTAAAAGGTGATGATGTGGCATTGTTATGTCCACAGCTTGTCAGTACTGGCAGGTTTATGGTTTGTTAAGGTTTAAGCACAAGAAAGACTGTTAGTTGTCGCCTGTATCTGTCTTTCTATCTTTCTATCTTCCCATTTTGTGTGCATCCATGTCCCAGAAATACTTGTTACTAACCTAGTTACTAACCTAGTTACTAACCTAGTAACTAACCTAGTTACTAACCTAGCTCTGGGGAGTCATTCCCCGGAGTCCTTATGTTCTTTTCTCCCAGCATGTTTCCTCGGATCAGGGAGGCTCCAAAATCATGGTAGCAGCTGTCGCCATGGTCCCGCTACACATCCTGCGATGCCATGATACGTCCTGCTGTGTCTTGCTACGTCCTACTACGTCCTGCTGTGTCCTGCTACGTCCTGCTACGTCCTGCTGTGTCCTGCTACATCCTGCTACATCCTGCTGTGTCCTGCTACGTCCTGCTACGTCCTGCTACGCTCTGAGGTGTGCTGCTACGTCCTGCTGTGTCCTGCCACGTCCTGCTGTGTCCTGCTACGTCCTGCTACGTCCTGCTACGTCCTGCTGTGTCCTGCTACGTCCTGCTACGTCCTGCTGTGTCCTGCTACATCCTGCTACATCCTGCTGTGTCCTGCTACGTCCTGCTACGTCCTGCTACGCTCTGAGGTGTGCTGCTACGTCCTGCTGTGTCCTGCCACGTCCTGCTACGTCCTGCTGTGTCCTGCTATGTCCTGCTACGTCCTGCTGTGTCCTGCCACGTCCTGCTACATCCTGCTGTGTCCTGCTACGTCCTGCTACATCCTGCTGTGTCCTGCTACGTCCTGCTACATCCTGCTGTGTCCTGCTACGTCCTGCTACGCTCTGAGGTGTGCTGCTACGTCCTGCTGTGTCCTGCCACGTCCTGCTACGTCCTGCTGTGTCCTGCTGTGTCCTGCTACGTCCTGCTACGTCCTGCTGTGTCCTGCTACGTCCTGCTACATCCTGCTGTGTCCTGCTACGTCCTGCTACATCCTGCTGTGTCCTGCTACGTCCTGCTACGTCCTGCTACGCTCTGAGGTGTGCTGCTACGTCCTGCTACGTCCTGCTACGACCTGCTGTGTCCTGCTACGTCCTGCTGTGTCCTGCTACGACCTGCTGTGTCCTGCTACGTCCTGCTACGTCCTGCTGTGTCCTGCTATGACCTGCTACGTCCTGCTGTGTCCTGCTACGTCCTGCTACGTCCTGCTACGTCCTGCTGTGTCCTGCTACGTCCTGCTACGTCCTGCTGTGTCCTGCTACGTCCTGCTACGTCCTGCTACGTCCTGCTACGTCCTGCTGCGTCCTGCTGTGTCCTGCTACGTCCTGCTACGTCCTGCTACGTCCTGCTGTGCCTTGTAATGCCGCACAGTGCCCTGCTACGATGCACAACTCCTACAGCTCCGCAATGTAAAGACAAGCATATATCAGCATGTATCAGCTTGATACATAAAGCATGTGAAAGTGGCGTGTTTGGCAAGTGTGTGCTTCCTCAATCAAATGGTCAGTTTTTGGTTGGCTCTGTTTCTGTCTGTCTGTGTGTGTGCGTCTGTGTGTGTGCATCTGTGTGTCTGTCTGTGTGTGTGCGTCTGTGTGTGTGTGTGTGTCTGTGTGTGTGTGTGTGTGTGTGTGTGTGTGTGTGTGAGAGGGAGAGATTGACAGGCGTCTCCATGCCCATGGCCCCTCCGACAGCTGTGAGGGCACCACTGCAGGGCATCAGGTCTGATAGATGGATGATTAGAGAACATTAGAGGTGAAGGGGGAGCACAGCTGTTGCTAACTATTATTACCCACAATGCAGTGTCAGAGGGGAAGCTCACACACCTGTGGCCTCCCGCTGTGCGGATACACTAAGAGAGTCTGTGTGGGTCAAAAACATACGTATTATGTACGCACATATTACCTGATATTATTGTCATTTTTGACTTTTTTTTGTTTTTCTTTCAACGTTTCTTTCACTTTTCTTTCGCTTTTGACGTTTGTGTCGCTTTTTGTCGCTTCCTTCCTTCTTTTTTGTTGCTTGTTATGTCTCTTTTTCAAAGTTTTTATCACTTTCTTGTATTTTTTTTTTAAATGTTTGTTGCTTCTTCGAGCAGATAAACAAAAAAAAAGTCTTTTTTTCAACGTTTCCGTCACATTTTTCAACCTTATTGTCTCTTTTTGCTACACACTGTGTGACACATTCACATTTACATTGTGAAACGTTTTGTCAGAGTTCACCACAAGTAACCCAATAATGTCCTGGTGCAGATGGGAAGATGTGAGAAGAGAAGAGGAGCGAGCCGTGAGCTTTCACGGAGCGACGTCCCATGGGAAGTTTGCCATGGAGCCGCAGAGTGGCGGGGCAGCTGCTGGGCTCGTGGCGTGGCAGCGCTGTACGTCAACGCTAATGCACCGAAGACACAGAAGGCAGCGCTGGTAGTCACTCGAGGGGCAACATGAAAACTGACAGTAAACAACAGCAGACATTCAATTAGCCAAATGTTATGGCAAGATTAACAAAAGCCTTTCATCGGATCCTCTGCGAAGATGGTTGTGACATTTCAAGTTGATCAGAATACTTTCAGATGTTGCTTTGGGAGACACAGCGACTGGAAACCGCAGTTGTGTTTGTTTGATTGGATATGTGTGTTTGAGAGAGGGGATTCATTTGGTATGAAGCACAGAACTGCAGAACAACTCAAACACGGGAGGGTTTCATCTGCAAAATGTCGAATGCTGTGTGCATTAAAAATGGCGTGGGTCGCATTGGGTCAGATTTGTCTCATCCAATCTGGGTCTTTGTCAGGCGAGATTTTCAATATGAGATGGCAAACAGCTGCTGTGATTAAAAATAAATCGCACTCAGCATTTCTCTAAACCCTGGAATAACTAATCTGGACTGGGACATGAAATATACATGAGGGCAAATGTAATGATTTCATCCATCAAAGGATTTACTCAAACACTTTAAGCCAAAGTCTTGGACACACACAAAGAGAGAGAGAAAGAGAGAGAGAGAGAGAGAGAGCTACTTCCAAAGCATGGATAAAGATAATATTAGTTTAAGGAGTCACCTGGGGAAGAGGTCTCTGAGTTTGTTCGGTTTGTTTGTGGTTGTTGGGTCTCTACCAGCATCAATAAACCTATTCTAGTAAATTAGTTCTCACATTTTCTGTTTGGCTAAACTACATGTATTCATTATTAAAGCAAAAGTGATTCATCATGGTTTTGGTTGAAAGAGGAACAGCGGAGAGTGGTTAATTAACAGGGTTTGGAGCACCGTGTTCTGCTAATGAGGACGATTTAGTTCAAGTGAAATAAAATCCATCATTAAAAGGTAACAACAGCTGTACCACTGGGCTAATTGTGATTGACAAATGCATCTTGTTGCTGACTGATCGTGGAAGGTGTCACGCAGCCGTGAGCAGATGTGTTTGATCGGTTCAGACAGACGAACACCAGGGGCCATTAGATCAGGGGACAGCTCAGTCTCCCTCAGGCTGTGAGGGTGGGTGCGGTGCAGGTCCGACGCTCTGGGTGAGCGGAGGAAGCCAGGTGTGTGTAGGACAGATCCGCCCGCGGCCGTCCCTGGGCACCGGCCCCCACTTTGCCCAGCACCGATGCTTCCTGACAGGGAAACTGGAACAACTGCCGGACTGAGGTAGTCATGAAAATAGAAAATATATAATATATATATATACATGGGTGAGCTAGAGGGCGCCCTAACTCGGTGGATTTATGAGGACTATAGTTACCTGGTCCTCAGGTCTCTGCAGGGTAAATCCAGACAGCTAGCTAGACTATCTGTCCAATCTGAGGACTATGGTTACCTGGTCCTCAGATCTCTGCAGGGTAAATCCAGACAGCTAGCTAGACTATCTGTCCAATCTGAGGACTATGGTTACCTGGTCCTCAGGTCTCTGCAGGGTAAATCCAGACAGCTAGCTAGACTATCTGTCCAATCTGAGGACTATGGTTACCTGGTCCTCAGATCTCTGCAGGGTAAATCCAGACAGCTAGCTAGACTATCTGTCCAATCTGAGGACTATGGTTACCTGGTCCTCAGATCTCTGCAGGGTAAATCCAGACAGCTAGCTAGACTATCTGTCCAATCTGAGGACTATGGTTACCTGGTCCTCAGATCTCTGCTGCAGGGTAAATCCAGACAGCTAGCTAGACTATCTGTCCAATCTGAGGACTATGGTTACCTGGTCCTCAGATCTCTGCAGGGTAAATCCAGACAGCTAGCTAGACTATCTGTCCAATCTGAGGACTATGGTTACCTGGTCCTCAGATCTCTGCAGGGTAAATCCAGACAGCTAGCTAGACTATCTGTCCAATCTGAGGACTATGGTTACCTGGTCCTCAGATCTCTGCAGGATAAATCCAGACAGCTAGCTAGACTATCTGTCCAATCTGAGGACTATGGTTACCTGGTCCTCAGATCTCTGCAGGGTAAATCCAGACAGCTAGCTAGACTATCTGTCCAATCTGAAGACATTCAGACTTTTCGTACGTCTCCAAGTGTCCCAGTAAACCATGACAGTGTGTCAGTGATACCAGGGCCCCATCATTTCATTTATTATTTACAAATGTGCTTTTCCAACACATTCTCATACAACGAGTTTGTATGATATCATACAGAAACATATTTTACACCAATTCTTATAATAATATGATATAAGGCGACCGCCAGCTACAGCTACAGAGGATCAGTCGGATCAGCGGCTGTTGCTAGTTGAGATTAAAAGATGGCTGTGAGCCGGGTTCAGAGCTCCGCAAGATGACGGTCCTCTCAGGGGCCAGTTTAGCCCCCAAAATACATATATATATATATATATATACATACTTATACAGCGGCAGTCAATGTGAAATAAGTTGAATACATACAAATTGGAAAAGAAATTGCTTTACTTTTCATAGGCTATATATAAGAATGGTTCATAAGTGCATTTGTTGTGATTAATGTGTTATATAAACATGTAGTGTATGTATACAGATGGATGGATGTGTGTATTGTATATAGACTGTGTAGAAACATAAATGAATGGAAACTGAGAACCATGCAAGGGATGAGGGTGCGATGGGAAACGTGTGTGTAATAAAATACAACTATCAATGTATCAAACTGTAGATCATACACCATGAGCTTCTGTTAATAAAAACAAATCTTATACATATATGTATATAAAAAATGGTTCATGAGAACAGACTGGCTTTTCCCTACAGTGACATGTCCAAATGTCTTCAAATACCAAGGTGTACGGGCAGCTGAAATAAATATTTTTGCAGAAGTAAACTGCACATTTTAAGGATCCCGTGAAGCTCCTGAGTCATCCTCACATCTCAAACCTGTCTATGATTTCACGTCTTTACATTAAGTGGCCAAAATGTGCCGGGCCGCAGCGTGGTGTCAGTCAGTAACTTCTCCTTTCAGCATTAGCGATTGCTGGTGTTGAATTCTCAATTAGGCATTAACTGCATCAGTAGCCTATTGAGCAGCATGTCCTGGTTGAACGGACATCTGTCACTCATTCTCTGTCTGTTTATCTTAATATTCCCAAACAATCATTGTGTAAAATTGGCAGAACATCAGTGTCCTTCCACCTCTAGTTTCGTGCTATTCATTCAGAACAAAGATAAACAAGAATCATTCAAATATTTACCACTGTGAAAATAAGTAAGTAAGTGTGTGTGTGTGTGTGTGTGAGTGTGTGTGTGTGTGTGTGTGTAAACCAAAAATCAAGATGAGCATGCAGCTTCTGCAGTGCATTGCACGCATTTTCCTCCCCAAGAAATCATTCAGATCTAATCACATACTTCATAGAGGCAACACACGCAGAAATTAACATGGGCACACAGTGTATTCAATATTCATCACCACAAGCTGTCACATAATGGGCTGCTTCCGTTGAATTAGCTAAACAGCTGACAGAGCAACACACCAACACACACACACACACACACACACACACACACACACACAATGATGGGGTGAAAGAGAAAAGAAAGAAATACAAGCAAAGTGGATAGAAGTGTGTCCTGATCAAAGACTAATTATAGTCCTCTCTTTAAATGAACTAAACTCAGTCCTCTGAAAGTGGACCGACAGAAAAGGGACAGAGTTATTTTAGCCTTCACGTTGTCAGTTTACTTAAAAGAAGACATCGATGTCTTTTTGATGCACTTGAGCTCTGATGGGGCCTCAGGGCTCAAATACTGATATTTAGTAAATAAAACGCACGCAGAACGTTTACATACGTGCAAAAATGCTAACTAATAGGTCTGAAATGTACCAAAGTATTTTTTCAAAATTATGATTTTAAGATGTCGCTAGATGAAAAGTTCACCAAACTAATCACAATTAATCCAGAAGGGGACATGAATGTCTGAGATCCATATTGTGGTATTTCTCCCAATAGTTTTCAATACATATTTCAATGAATGCCAAAAAAAAGGAAAACTCAGGGGATGTTTTTAGGAAACATTGTCTGGGAAGTGTTGGTAACATTTTAATCTAATCTTTTGAACAGATGTTGAGATATTTCACTGATAAGTGAAGACTTTGACCTGAAGTTTGAATATCCGTAGCAAATTTCATGGGAATCCATCCAAATATTGTCCACATGTTGCACTCTAAACCACAAAAATCAACCTCATTGATGCACCAAAAGGAAAGGCAGAGGATCAGAAATATCAGTGGGATTTATCCTCTTGTGAACATGAATGTCTGCACAACATGTCACAGCAATCCTTCCAAAAGATGTTGAGATTTTTCAGTAAGCACCAACCAACACTGCCTTCCAAAAAGAAAATCAAGAAATCTGCATCCTGTCTTCAGTCACATTTCTACCGTAAAGTCAATTTATTTTTCTTCACTCTGCATCAAACGCACAAGTTTTGGTTTTGTGTACGTGTTCTCCTTCAGGTCTCACCTCCCTGTAAGAAAGGTGTATTAGCTCACCTGCTCAGCAACAATACCAGCCATTTCCACTGTCACGCTTCATTGGGCACACGTGCACGTGCGCACACACACACACACACACACACACACACACACACACACACACACACACACACAGTGATTGGGTGATGACAGCGGCGATATGACTGCACCCGTCTGCCAGGTAATGATGCTCGTCTGTCGATGCCAGTGTGGATAACATTCACAGCTCCTCTCAGAAGTCTTACACACACACACACACACACACACACACACACACACACACACAAACAACAAATGTTTTTGTTTTCCAATGTTAACCTGTAGTTATTGTACTGGGAGGATTACAGGCCCAGGAATAAAACCAAACAGGGCATACCAGTGAGAAGCTTCCAACGGCTGCTTATTTAAAACAATGCCCCCTTTTTTCCTTTATGTTTTAACTCTTTAGCAGCGTGTGAGTGAGTGAGTCATTGTGTCACACAGCGGCCTTGTTTGAGTCGGGCGCCCCACCGGAGATCTGGAAACGACTGGCGACCAGAAGGCCCGATGATATCATGGGGCTGGAGTGACGTGTTGTGATCGGCGACTGCTGGGACTCCGCCACATGTGACACTGGATATGAGCTGAGGGTGAACGGGTGAAATAAATGAGCAGTGACAAAGAGAAACAGTGGACTGATGTGTTTTTTATTATTTGCCAAATTTATCCTGGCCTCGTTATGTGCCAACACGCTGCCATCACATCGTCAGCAGTGGGGGAAAGGACCATTTTGTTGTACTTTACATAAGTATTTCTATTCTCTGCAACTTTCTACACTCTAAGAAATATCTGTAAATTAACAGTTGTTAACAGTTGTTGACTGTAAATTTTAACAGAAAGTGTCCCTTGTACGTGATTCGCAGGAATATTTCTGTTGATTTACAATATAATTGAAAGTGTTATGATTTTTTTACCATTGAGACAGTTAAAAATTCAGTTTTTATTACGGTAGAAAGTCCGGGTAATGAGCTGCCGGTATTGTTTCTGTTATTTTACGGAATTTGTACTTCTACTTTAGTAAAATGATCGGAGGTCTTCTCCCACCACTGCTCACCAGGTCACTGCAGGTCGGCCATTTTGGTCACTAATGGGTGAGTAAACCAATCGAGGAAGTCCTAATTACACCTCCACTCTTATTTCCTACCTTTCTCTTTTACTTGTTCTACCTCCTCGCTCCAAATTCGTTTCCTCTCCTCCCTCCCTTTCTACTTCCCTTTACTCCTCCCCCCCTCCATCCCTCCCTTTCCTTTAACTAGGCCGTGCCAGTCAGCGGGATCAGGCCCGGGCCTCCGAGCCTCCCCTCCCAGACAACTGCAAACAATTAGGGAAATTAGTGGCTCCAGCATCACCATCAGGAGGCCTGCTTGTTTATAATTTAATCGGGGCGCATGTCAAAACAGTCGGGGCTTGAGAGAAACAAGATGCGTCGGCAAGATGAAATTCAAACTGCCAGCCAGCTCAAAATATTAGGACTGTTTGTTTAATAGCGTGCGACCAACCGGGTAAGAGCAAAATGTAGAGAGGGCAGCAGGAGGGGGGGAGGGAGGGATGGAGGGATGGAGGGGAGAGAGAAGAGAGAGAGAGAGAGAGGCAGAGAAGGAAAGTACTAATGAAGACTAGAGGAAAGAAAACAGCATGGGAAAAAATGAAGATGTATCAATTTTGTTTTTAATCCATTCCACATTTTCGGAGTTAATGCATTTTGTATTTTTTTCGGCTTCTCTTACTCTCTTGCACCCCCCCTTCCCTCCCCCACTCAGTCTTTCACTTAGCAATGCTCTGGGAATTTCAAACGCTTGGATCAGTGCCGCCTTTCAAATTCATTATAAAAGCTTTTTGCTAACTAAATAGAGAGAGAGAGGGAGAAGAAAAAAAACTGCCACATTCATCTCTTAGCCCCTGTGCTCCCCCCCCCGCTGCCCCCTGACAATATATAAATAAACTAGAGTGACCTGATTGAGATGTAAAAGGCAGGGAGTTAGCACTGGGACCCATACATTACTTCCCAACATTAACAGTAGTCTACTCAGCCAACACATGTTGGTGGGAGTATGGCCCCTGGGCAAATGGTGAGGTTAGAACTAATGCCCCCCTCCTTTAACCACTCGCCTGTGCCCACACCCTTGGAAAGTATGGGCTACGGTTGGCAGTGCGATGATACTGCCACAAAACTGACATATTTCACATAGACGCTCCCGGATTGTGGTCTCCGTTAAAGTAAAGTTATCATATTCAGACCACTTGCCCATTTTCTTTCTACTTCTGCTCTGCGCTCAAAAACGGTTCCTGCCTTTACCTCAAAAAAGAAAAACACTGACTGAAGCGATGATTTGCAAATCCAAAATTAGAATAAAATATAAAAGTTCTGTCAAATCAGAACATTTTATCTGCTCTACAAGGCATTATATGGAGTAAACCATGCACCACAAGGGAAACTTAAAACTACATATTTTGTAGTCTGGCTATCACCAGACTGATGCTCAACCTTTTAAGACTGAACACTAATGCTCAACCTTTTAAGACTGAACACTGATGCTCAATCTTTTAAGACTGAACACTAATGCTCAATCTTTTAAGACTGAACACTGATGCTCAATCTTTTAAGACTGAACACTAATGCTCAATCTTTTAAGACTGAACACTAATGCTCAATCTTTTAAGACTGAACACTAATGCGCAATCTTTTAAGACTGAACACTAATGCTCAATCTTTTAAGACTGAACACTAATGCTCAATCTTTTAAGACTGAACACTAATGCACTAATGCAACCTTTTAAGACTGAACACTAATGCTCAATCTTTTAAGACTGAACACTAATGCTCAACCTTTTAAGACTGAACACTAATGCTCAATCTTTTAAGACTGAACACTAATGCTCAACCTTTTAAGACTGAACACTAATGCTCAACCTTTTAAGACTGAACACTAATGCTCAATCTTTTAAGACTGAACACTAATGCTCAATCTTTTAAGACTGAACACTGATGCTCAATCTTTTAAGACTGAACACTAATGCTCAATCTTTTAAGACTGAACACTGATGCTCAATCTTTTAAGACTGAACACTGATGCTCAATCTTTTAAGACTGAACACTGATGCTCAATCTTTTAAGACTGAACACTAATGCTCAATCTTTTAAGACTGAACACTGATGCTCAATCTTTTAAGACTGAACACTAATGCGCAATCTTTTAAGACTGAACACTAATGCGCAATCTTTTAAGACTGAACACTAATGCTCAATCTTTTAAGACTGAACACTAATGCTCAATCTTTTAAGACTGAACATTAGTCTGGGGAGTCTGCTCTGTAATTTCTACTACAACGGGCATGGTTCAAATGACTCTGTATGCAATTGGATAGTCCTTCAACCAATCAGACCACCGATCCGGGTGACGTACTTTGCATCAACGGGTTGCTGGGCTTCGGTTGAATGTAAACAAAAAGCTGCTTGTCGTCGCTTCACTATCATTATTGTGTAAAACCCACCAATAGCGCAGCAGGTGGGTGAGCCAGGTTGTCACCCATGCTGCCCTATGAACATTTTCCTGTATATATTCAAATATTTTTTTATTTTATTTTATTCCTATTATTATTATTTCATGTATATTGTATGTATGTATATTTTTCCTAGTATTTCATTTATATTTATATTCTGTGCTGTGTGACTGTGTGATTTTGCTGCTGTAACACCGTAATTTCCCATTGTTCTTGGGATCAATAAATATCTATCTATCTATCTATCTATTTTAGCACTGTTTCTAGAACTCGTCTCTGTTCACACACACGCCTGGAAACGCATATAACAAACCATTCCTGTGCACTGGGCATGCATGTGTTAGTAGGGCTGATAATTAGGGGTAAAATGTAAATGCGCTGTATTCGTATAGCGCTTTTCTAGTCTTAACAACTACTCAAAACTCTTTTACATCATACAGGAACCATTCACACACATTCATACACTGTGGCCGAGGATGCTGTACAAGGTGCCACCTGCTCATCAGATACACACTCACACACATCTACACACCTGCTCATCAGATACACACCCACACACATTCACACTCCAATGCACAGCATCAGGGATAACTCGGGGTTCAGTGCCTTGCCCAAGGACACTTTGACATGGGACTGAAACCAGGGATTGAACCACCAACCTTCCAATTGGCAGGCAACTGCTCTACCACTGAGCCACAGCCGCCTAGAGGTGTAACAATACATCTATCTGGATCGATATACCGATTCAATACTCAACGAATCAATTATTATTATCGATACAAATTTCAATATACATCGTCATCTTTAAGATGCGCTTCTATTTTGAAATTCCCACTTCATACTTATTCTTTTATTTAAAAGAGTAGTTTGTTTTTAATTTAAATGTGTGGAAGAGCTTTGTAATGAAATTGAAATGAAATGAAAATCATATTTTAGTTGCTTTTTATAAGTAGGCATATATATATATATATATATATATAAAATGGGACTGATAAATGTGGGGTTATGTATTGTCTTGTATCGGTTGCAGGCTTCTAAATTGAATCAAAATCGTATTGTGGCACACTTTGTGATATCAGTGACTATTGTATCGCTGTCCAAAGAATCAATAGACAATTATTGTGATAAAAAATGTGATTTACAGCCCTACTGATAACACCGATGGATACGAGAATTGTCACAAATTGCTCAAATACCAGCTTGCCTCCCGTGCATGTAGGCAGTAGTAGCATTTTAAATTGCAGAACATAATTTCCCAAAAGCTGCTAGCATCGACAACAAGGTAAGAAACGGCTGCAGTCCCAATTTCATGTTATCCATGTTGAGTTAACACCTGCTAGTCAAGGCTGATGTGGTCTGTGGCCCTGGTCTAGAAGAAGTCTCCCAGCTGATCCTGCCTTGGACTGACCAAAGGTGGAGAAAGAGTTATCTAGCTGATGGGATCTTACCGAGCTACTGAGCATGTGCAGCTCCCAACAAAGATAGGACAGAAGTGCGATGTCTCACTCTGGAGATAAAACAGAGACCCAAACACACAGGGTGAAAACAGGATCTGCAGCAATGTGCAGTACATCAATTATTCTGGTACAACCTCAAAATACAATTATGAACCTGAAAATGAGCAGAATATGGGCCCTTTAAGGGCCGTCCATACCTAGAACGATAATATATATAAAATATAAAATATTGTTCTAACTTAAGTGGATGGTGGAGTCCACACCACAACGAAAATGAATGATATTGAAGGGATCACTTAGAATGTTGCACACATTTAGCTTGGTGTATTTTTGCATTTTTAAACACCAGTAGCCTACTTTGAAAGTATTTTTTATCTCACACAATCCAGTGTGAGTGAAGCTTGTGTTTAAGATGTCCTTATCATAATGTCGGTGTTTTTGTTGCGGTGGTCTGCACAGATCTGGCACCGCCCACCTCCACCTGTTCCCATCGCCAGCTCTCTGGAGCTCTGTGTGCTGCTGTGGCCTGAACAAGGCAGTGGTGTCAGCCGGTCAGACATTTTTGGTTCATTAAATGTAACCAAATTCACAAATATGTGGGATTTTACCATGGACATTGCTGTAATCACACATTGTAACATCAGCTGTGGTGTTTTATTATCAACTGTGATGTTTTATTATCAGCTGTGATGTATTATTATCAGCTGTGATGTATTATTATCAGCTGTGATGTATTATTATCAGCTGTGATGTATTATTATCAGCTGTGATGTTTTATTATCAGCTGTGATGTTTTATTATCAGCTGTGATGTATTATTATCAGCTGTGATGTATTATTATCAGCTGTGATGTATTATTATCAGCTATCTGTGATGTTTTATTATCAGCTGTGATGTATTATTATCAGCTGTGATGTATTATTATCAGCTGTGATGTTTTATTATCAGCTGTGATGTATTATTATCAGCTGTGATGTATTATTATCAGCTGTGATGTATTATTATCAGCTGTGATGATTATCAGTATTATTATTATCAGCTGTGATGTATTATTATCAGCTGTGATGTATTATTATCAGCTGTGGTGTATTATTATCAGCTGTGATGTATTATTATCAGCTGTGATGTATTATTATCAGCTGTGATGTATTGATGTATTATTATCAGCTATCAGCTGTGATGTATTATTATCAGCTGGGATGTATTATTATCAGCTGTGATGTATTATTATCAGCTGTGATGTATTATTATCAGCTGTGATGTATTATTATCAGCTGTGATGTATTATTATCAGCTGTGATGTATTATTATCAGCTGTGATGTTTTATTATCAGCTGTGATGTATTATTATCAGCTGTGATGTATTATTATCAGCTGTGATGTATTATTATCAGCTGTGATGTATTATTATCAGCTGTGATGTATTATTATCAGCTGTGATGTATTATTATCAGCTGTGATGTTTTATTATCAGCTGTGATGTATTATTATCAGCTGTGATGTATTATTATCAGCTGTGATGTATTATTATCAGCTGTGATGTATTATTATCAGCTGTGATGTATTATTATCAGCTGTGATGTATTATTATCAGCTGTGATGTATTATTATCAGCTGTGATGTATTATTATCAGCTGTGATGTATTATTATCAGCTGTGATGTATTATTATCAGCTGTGATGTATTATTATCGGCTGTGGAGCGTGCTTGACGTTGCTGTCTGCAGAGCATGACTGGTTTGGCAGTTTGGATGCTCACATCGTTATAGTTATGGTTATAGTTATCGTTCTTGGTGTGGACGGGCCTTTACCGTCTCCGTTATTGCCTGTCCAGACTAAAACAACCCCCGACTTAACTAACTACAACTAGTTCAGCAACGTTTTCAAATGTCTTCATTTTCGGTGCTCAGAAACAGCAGAATAATGTGGACACCAGGTGTAAACATAGCAAAAGAAATATGTTTTAAAATATAACGTATTACTGTTGATGTAAGCCACATCTACCCAAATCTAGCAGTCCAACCGGCGGGGGGAAGTCGCTGTTGGGTAAACTCTTTTTAGTCCGTGGCCCGACGGGTAAATTAAGTCTCCAACCTAACACTAGTGAACGTGTAGTTATTTAGAAGATATGGAAGCAGTTAACATGCATTTAAGATGAATGAAATGTATACAATTTTAAATCAAAACAAAACAAAAGACATTGTAAGAAATAACTCGCCGCTGTTACTTGATGCAGGGGTTTTCTACCTGGAAATTATTGGCTCTGGAGCTAACCCATATGTGTGAAACACCAAAAAGACGTCATAAAAAGCATGTTATTCACTCGCTAAGAAAACTGTAAACTGCCGAGCGGCAGTGAGCCGAGTATGGATGGAGGGCAAAGGGTGAGGCTGACGATGATGGTCTCGGTGGAGCATCATTAAGCTGATGGGAATCACAACAAGGCAGTAATTGGCGATAAGCTGATGTATGGTGAAAGTGATCCAGAGCCAGGGATCATGATAGCACAAATACAGACACATACACACAGTGACAGACAACCCAGAGAGCAGACTGCCAGGCTGGCAGACATGCAGGGTCCTGGTCAAAGAGCATTATTTAGAGTACATGACTGCATGCAGCGCGGCACCAAACGGCATTCATTACGCCAGTCTGTTAGCGCGCTAATGCCTGATCCCCCAGCTACCTTGGCCGAGCAGTCAGACAGACACACATGCCCTGACCATCAGCCGCCAGTCCACGCAATCAGCCGCCTGCTATCAGCTCTCTAATTGGATCAGTGGCACGAATGTGATTACAGCAGGCGTATTTATTTACATAATAATTATTACCGCCCTCCCCAGAGGAGCCAGGGGAGAACGCCAGGGTCTGGGGAAAGATAAAGGGTGGGATAGAGAGAGAGGGGGGGAGGAGGTGGACAGTGAACACAGCAGGAAAAGTGACGAGTCTTCCTGTTGAGAAAGCAGCTTCAAAAGAGACACAAAAACATGAACAACACCACAGAAGGTGCATGCTTTACTGACAAAGCCCCGTTCAGAGGACGTGGTATAGACATGAATTCACATTTTCAGCTTCAAATTAAAAGTATAAAGAACGCAACAGCAAGCAAGACACATTGAAGAAGTGAGTGAAGACTCCTGGATGTTATGCAAGGTTCTGTCTTGCTCTTGGATTTGTAAGGGCTTTTATACTACATGTACATACTCTGAATCGTGACGAATAGTGAGCCTAAAAATCGATATAGAATCAAATCGTGACCTTATCTGAATCGTGCACCTCTACCTAATACAGTACTTATAACACCAGGACTAACTAGCTCTACACTGCAATACAAGTTTCTTTATTACCATGTCACTTTTTGCCTTACATAGCTTTAGCACAATATGTTGGCCATCAAATGCATATAAGACCCTTGGTCAGGTCTCTTGAAACAATATAAAGTCAGGCCAGACGGCATTTTCGACCAAATCATAAGAAATTAGAGATGTTTGACAAAAGTCAAACATCGTTTGGACGCAAAACGACATTACAAAATGCATTTTACTATTTTAATCCTATGTAATCCTATGACTTTGGTAAACTCGCTTCAAGCACCAAAACAAATTGTACTACACATCATAAGTTAAGGTTTGTTTTCAAAAGAGATGTGAAGAATTTCAAAAAGCCAACATCAACGTTTCAGCTTTAGCACCAAATTATGTCTTTACACGTTGCTCTGGGACAGATTTGGGCATCACTATACAGAAAGTTGAGTTTGTTGTGAACATTTTGATATGAAACATGTAAAGTTTTATACAAATACCATAAAAAGGTACATTTAAGAAGCTATGTGAAATACTCTTAGACCTCAGAGGGTTAATTAGATAGCTGCAGCTCATAAATAGGGAAGTCATCATTTATGATTCGACAGTATAAATAAAATTGAATGAAGTCTGAAATCAAGTACCCATTGTTTCAAAAACTATTCCGAATTCACTGTGCCCTCATCATTATTATTATTATTATTATTATTATTATTATTATTAATAGAAGTGGTATTAACTGCATATGTCGTTTATATGTTGTATCAACAGAAAGCCTTTCTCTGTTGGAGCTGACTGTGTGGTCCGTCCGGATTTAGGCTAACCGGATCAGAATTCAGGTTAAAAAAAAGTGTAACCAGGTTAGCCATTAGCATGTTGATGGCAGGGACCGGAGTTATTGCAGTTTCTGTCTGGGGATGCAGTTTGGCGTGAGCTCCACTTCTTCATTCTAACATGCACATGGAAAAATGAAATGCAGACCCGGAGATGCATGGACCGATTAATTCGGTCTCATAATTTCCCAGAGTGGGAGCGGGCTTTCCAACACTCCCTCTACAAATATGGATTTCCCATTTTGCCAATGGCTAGCGACGTGATATGTCTTTACTGTTTGCTCAAAATTTAGATACATTTTGCCCCCCTGAGAATCGTTCCCCAAACTCAATATAAATACAGCTCTCCGTTTCAATAACAGAGGCAGACAGACAGAGAGGGATGGAGGGACTCTGGGGACACGCTTGCGTTTATGTTTGCTGCCATTGAAGTTGTCCGAAGCCTGGCTTTGCTTGCCGCTTAATGGCGCTTAATCACAGCGCTCCTAAAATAGGCCATTATATCGGCGCTGAGGTCTAGAATTACACCTAGCCCTCAGGGCCTGAACAACAGAGCTTGTGTTAATAAGCTCCCATTAATCAGATCCATTAAGGAAGCCACTGGTCCAACGGGCGGCACTTGATAAATACCTCAAGAATAGAAAACAATTTACTCACCTAGTCTAAACCGCAGTTGGTGTGTGTGTGTGTGTGTGTGTGTGTGTGTGTGTGTGTGTGTAAATACAGAGTGGCTGGGTGGAACAGGAACCACACAGGCTGACTAAAGACACCCAGAGGACTGGTAGCAGAGCCGCTGTGGCATAAATATATCTCGGTGAGTCCAAGATTGAGATTAATACCACGCACTATGGATTATTAGGGGTGGGAAAAAAATAACAAGGATTCACTTATGTATTGTGATTTTTAAAACCAAATCTTTAGCTAAAATCTAAAGTTCTTTTACCAATGATTCACCTAAATGTGAACCTAAACTACCAATCCGCCCCATTAACCACTCTTTTGGTTCTGTAGTTTCCATTTATAGTTTTGAGAACATCGTAGATGCAAAACGAAAGCAGGCAATGCAGAAAATCCATGTTGTGTTCTTCTTTACAAAGGAAATAAATGTCAGACTGACTGACATATGATATTCATTCTTCTTAGAAAACAATTAGTTTTTAGAAATGTCTCATGATATATTGTCTCTAGAAGTGGATTCTTTTATTTTGTTTTTGTTAAAGAAGGAAAAGACATTTTTAGAGATGGTTCGATACCATTGTTTGCTTCCCGACACGATCCTGATACCTGAACTTGTGTATCAGCAGATACCGAGTACTGATCCCATACCAGTGTATCATATATTCAGAGGTGGGTAGTAACGAGTTACATTTACTTGAGTAAGTTTTTCGAAAAACTGTACTTCTAGGAGTAGTTTTAAATCACTATACTTGTACTTGAGTAGATTAGTGAAGAAGAAGCTGTACTCTTCTCTGTTACATCAGCCTACAATGAGCTCCTTACTCTTCTTTTTACCTCTTTGGTATTCTACGCGTCATCGTTTTTACCCCAGCGTACGTCTCATTTTAATGTTTTATTTTGAGAGAGAGAGAGAGAGAGAGAGAGAGAGAGAGAGAGAGAGAGAGAGAGAGAGAGAGTCTTCCGCTGAAGGCTCTACCACATGACTGTGTTTAACCAATCACACGTCGTTGTGCAGTCACGTGACCATGCTCGATCTCAGCGCCGGGACAGGTTAGCTTTACAGTCGTAGCAAAACAAAGATGTCAGAATCAACCATCGGCAATGCAGACACAGACCAGTAGGAACCCATCGTTTATCCTTCCAGTTTGACAGTCAGATATCTATCTATCTATCTATCTATCTATCTATCTATCTATCTATCTATCTATCTATCTATCATAAATAAACTACTTTAACGTAGATTTTCTTCAGGGCTTTATTCCCTGGTTTCGGATCGGTGCATTAACTCCAGTACTTCCTGATACCAGTGTTTAAGACAATATCCATACTGGTATTGTAACGTCACTAGAAATTATACGTGATACTATTTAATCCGAATACTTCTAGAATTAAGTACAGGCGGATGTTTGTTGTATGTTTATGTGCTTTAGTTATTTTAATGTGGCAATGTTTAATGTTTGTTTTTATGTTTAAATGCCCTTCTAGGGACGGGCATTGGAAATTCGCGATAGTTATAAATGCTGTGATGCTGTACAGTACATTGGAGATGTGTTGTAAAAATGTCATAGAATCTGTCCCTAATCAAATAAACATGAAATATGAATCGAATCGGCACCCACATCGGCTAAAGACGAGACTGTTAAGATGTGTGAGGGTTAAGATGGTCGGCTTAGCGCTCAGTGATGGACACATCGGGCGCACGCTGTCAGCACAAAGGCTCCTCTGGGGGCAAACGCTGTCCACGCTAATGGGGGTTAATCAAATATCTGGCAACCCTGCTCTCACTAATGGCCGCCGAGACCACAAGTCATTGATCTGCACTTTTTCAATACTTGTAATTAACAACCGCTACCACAACCGTTGAGTTGACAGACTAGCAAAAGCAGCTAATTGAAACGTGAAATAATATTGAAGGATACACAAATCTTCACAAACTTTTCACCAATCATTTTCTTTGTGGCTCATTTGAAGCTTTGCATGCATGCACATCCTCTCAAGTCTCTCTCTACTCATTACTGCCACTCCTGTTAATCAGTTGTGTCTTTCCCATCAATCTCCCACTCCTTGCAGCCCCTACTCTTCTCTCTTCTCTTACCCTCCTCCTCCGTCTCCCCCACCCTATCCGTCTCTCTCCAGTCAGCCAGAGACAGACGCAGGGCTCTTCATAGCAGATAAAGCCGCTAATTTCATTAATTATGAACCAATATGTTGCAGTGTGTGTGTGTGTGTGTGTGTGTGTGTGTGTGTGTGTGTGTGTGTGTGTGTGTGTGTGTGTGTGTGTGTGTGGAGCAATGGGGGGGTTTGATGGTCCCCTGAACTGGCATCTGGTCCACTCTGGCATCCAGGGAACACAGGAATAGAAAGGAAGAAGGGAAATATGGCAGCAGAAGGAGAAGGGAAACA
>CM049381.1:30184894-30217394 GCA_026937815.1 Etheostoma perlongum | reverse complement strand
TCACTCTAACCATAACCTAATTCTAACCCTAATCCTAAATCTTAACCCTCAAACAGCCCTTTAAACTTGTGGGGTCCAGAATTTTGGCCCTACAAAGCTGTCGGGGCCCCAGGAATACAGTTAAACCACACACACACACACACACACACACACACACACACACACAGGGGGTGTTTGTCCTGCCGTGGAGAGGTCCTGTGGTCCATAAGGGTCAATGGTGGTTGTTTGAGTCGTTGCTACACACAAACACAAACCGCCCTGGCCACAGACGCCTAGCCATGCCTCATGATTAGCATTGCCTGCTCCATGCTTTTGTTTTTTGCTTTGTTTGTTTGCCACTGTGCAGAAATATTTCTGTGGAATCTCGCGTGATTGCACCATAGGTCAGCGACACCCATCTATTACAGCAGAGAAGAGCCTTGTATTTAGACGGCCTCCGCGGCGGCGGCTATATTTATCAGCGCATGCCTAGCCGGGGCCGGACGCAGGCACCGGCCGATCCACTTTACTGCTGAGCTTTCCCCACACATTCCTCTACAGCCACCACGACATACGTCTAAAACTGGCATGACGATGAACACCAATTCCACAAATCAGTGTGGGTGTGTCATTCATGAGGAGAATAACATTTATTCACATTTATGTACATTTTTGAGGTACTTAACATGAGTATTTTACGTCTATTCTACATTTTAGATGGAAAACTGTACTTGTACTAGGGCTGCACGAGGATTGGGATTATTTTGACTGATATGATTAAAAATATTGAAGGGAATGATCATGTTTGTACCATTATTCTCATTTTCATTGACTAATATTAAATCTTGAAAAAATTAAAACAATGATAGTCTGTCTGTAGGATAGGATTTGTAGAACGGGACGTCTCTGCAGCACCACAATACTTCATTCAGAATGATTGGACACATATTTTGCATTTAACAAATATTGCGCCCCCTTGCAATTTGGATATTGCACTAGTCCACTAGTCCGATTAATTGTGCAGCCCTAATTGAACTGACTAAAAAAAAGATGTGCTACTACAATATAGCTTGAAATCCCACCACCTTGACCCAATAAAACAATGAGTAGTGGGCGCTTGGGTAGTTGTGCAGTTGGTAGAGCAGGCGCCCATATATAGAGGTTTACTCCTCTACGCAGTGGCAAAACATATATATATATAATATTATACAGTATATACACAGAATAAAAACTGTCCACGTGCAGAAACATCAGACATGAACATCTAGCAAATCATCTCCCATACTCAGTCCCATTTTTGGCTAGATGTAGAGTCATATAGAGTCGATATAAGACCGTCTATCTCTCACAAAATCAATAAAAGAAACTTCACAGCAGCTGTGGACACTGGCATCTTTGTGGAAATGCGACCAAATCACTGAACACTGCCTATAAAGAAGATGTTTGAGCCGGGGCAGGGGGTTAATATTACGGGGGGAGCACATATTTCTTTGAGACTGTAAAGTAATACATGTAGTTCCTGATGCACAAAAAGCTATCACCTCATTCAAATCACAATGTTGTTTTCTTCTGAACGGGCCCGGCTCACTGTAACCTCTCTTGTCTCTTCAAAGTCTGGATGTTTACAATGATTTGCTGATTCTGGGCTAGAATCACAAGCATTTCTTCATTGCTACATCTGGCTGCAGAGTGTATTTTGATTAAGGATGACTTAATTATACCCATATACTTAAAGCAATGGGTATAATACACGGCAAGCGGTGGCGTCTGTGGTGTGATGACACTAATCCATCCTTGCAGAGTGAAGCGATTGTTTTCTTGCACATTTACAACTTTAATCTCAGAAATTCTGAGAACTTTATCAGAATATTACCCCCTTCTCCCGACTTCATACCTAAAGTATATCCACATGTAGCTGTTGAACGAGACAGCTTTTAAATAAGTGTGAAAAACTAACTTTTTATAAGTATAGGGAGATGGGTAATTTTATTTTTTTCTTGACCAATTGTCCTAATACATCATCGTAGCTTTCCCCTCATCTAGAACACATATTGAAAGATGGTTGGCTGACGCTAATGCTACTTTCTGTATCTGATACTTCTTCTTCTTCTTCTTTACACATCAAACTGACTCGACTGTTGGCCTTTATGCATGTGTTTGTTGACAGAAGCTAAATACCGAACACAACAAAACAGTCTGCAGTAGCATGTGCCGTACGTGTGTGTCAATTGGATAAGTTATTAAGGTGAGGTTTGATCTCATGACAGCTGAGGGTAAAAAAGAAACCACTTTGTGGTATATTTTGGCTGCTAAAGAGCACCTGTGTTACTGCATGGCTTCAGTGCCCGACCCACACTCACACAACCCAACACACTCTTGTTTACCATGTTTGCAGGCGCTGATTCCCTAAATAATGCAGGATATGGGGAAAGTGAGGGAATGTGTGTGTGTGTGTGTGTGTGTGTGTGTGTGTGTGTGTGTGGGATGCGTTTCTCTGCATTTATGTGGAGGTAAGTTTCTCTGCATGTGTAGATATTCACATGTACATTCGTATGACTGCATGTGTGTGTATGACTGCATGTGTGTGTATGACTGCATGTGTGTGTATGACTGCATGTGTGTGTATGACTGCATGTGTGTGTATGACTGCATGTGTGTGTATGATTGCATGTGTGCGTTTGTGGCAAAGTGAAGATAAAAACCAAGCAAAGATATTTCTTTTAAATATCTTCGAGGGTCAAAAGAGGGAGGAGGCGAGAGCTGAGGTGAATCAAGCAAATCATCCCGTTGACTTAAAAACGCACTCATTATGTGCAGTCATGAATAATTTTGTACCAAAACACTAATTTTGCATTAGACTTACAGTACGCTGATTCTTTCTGCAGCGCAGGAATATTCATACACTCGTGGGGATTTGTTTTTTCTACCCACCACGCCATGTTTTTGCCCATTTAGTGATGCTTTCCTGGCACACACAGCGCTGCGGTGAATATAGGTCATTTCCGCAGTGGGCTCAACGGTGGCACTAAGGATGGCGCTGCAGGTCTCCAGGCGACAGCACCAGTACCAAGGGAGTCTCCTCTGCTTGTGTACACACACACACACACACACACACACACACACAAAAGTGACTAGCACACCACATTGCTATTAATACAGCCACAGCCATTTTAATATTTAATTGCGTTGATGGACTGCATCTGCGCTGCTCTGTGATGCAAACATTATTATACATACTAAGTGGCTTAATTGTAATTAGAGCTGAAAATTTGATTAAACTCAACAATAAAAGGAGATCCCCCCCACACACACACACACACACTCACACACACACACACACACCCCACCAGAGCAGACCCTTTCTTCCCCTTCTTTGAATTTTAACTCCTTCGGTGCTGCAGAGCTGCTGTTGTCCAGATGCCTTTCATTACAGACCACAGTGTCAAACTGATTGAGCCAGCGTTTTTAATCTGATGCTTTGAATATAGTACTTCAGTTAAAATGTTGAAAAGCTAAATGTGTCTTTATGCTCTGTCCCTAAAAAGCATGAGAAACACTGTCAACCTTGGAACCTGGAGCAGCTTCTGCCTTATGACTTCTTCAAGGAATAGACTGACATTTTGGAAGATGAGAAGATCAACACTACTCTACTAAGAGTTAGATGAGAAGATCAACACTACTCTCATATGAGAGAGGTGTCAATCTTCTCATCTAACTCTTGGCAAGAAAGTGAGTAAGGGCATTTCACCGAAATGTCATACTATTCCTCTCAAACAAAGCAAAGCAGGAAGACATCTCCTCATCACAGGTGCCATGTGTCTATGAGGAGTGAGGAGATTAACCAGAGTGACTTTCAACATTCAGCTTGTTTGATTTGAGTCCTTTTTAGAGGCTTGGAATGTCAAAACTATCTAATGTTTGACAAGAAAAAGGAGGCAAACATTGTGTGGCAGAAATATTATATTTCCAACTTGTTACATATTCTGACCCCTTAGATGTCTTATAGGACCCTACAGGGGTAAATAACACCCTTAGTCTAGCTTGCGATACGTATCTCCACAGCGCTGCGGAGGAAGGTCTGGCCCCTCCACATATACACTCCTGGTATATATTATATGGTATATTCTTTAAACCAATCACAATCGTCTTGGTCTGAGCTCCGGACGCAGTGACAGTGGCTCTGCAAACTGATCTCAGGAAGGAACTTGTTTTGGTGGCATATTTGCACCCGGCAAAGGAAAACACCACATCAATTATTAAATGAAGTTAACTGTTCACACAATACAGTAACTAGCAGCTATTGAACTTATTTGGATACATGGTTAACCATGGTTACCGGTGTATCTCCGTGTGTACTGATCCACACTGTCCACAGCAATCCCACCAATCGGTCCCAAAACGTCCCAGTTAGAGAGGAAATGCCGTAAACATATTCTTGGTAAATCTTTACAATCATTCCCCGGATGAACCAAGCAGGCCTGCCTTGTTTTTAGCATGTAGATTGCTAGCTCGAAGTTTGTTGATGTTTCCTAACACCAATGAAGTTTTGCAAGGCGAGGAACAACCGGTGTAAGACCCAGATGTTACGGCAATTATCCGGTAAATGAATAGTCATCGATCCAGACTATGACGCTTCACATTGGGACCCACAGGTCTAGAGACACTGATCTAGACGCACAAGTCTAGAGACACTGATCTAGAGACACTGATCTAGAGACACTGATCTAGAGACACAGGTCTAGAGACACTGATCTAGAGACACAGGTCTAGAGACACTGATCTAGAGACACTGATCTAGAGACACTGATCTAGAGACACTGATCTAGAGACACTGATCTAGAGACACTGATCTAGAGACACTGATCTAGAGACACTGATCTAGAGACACTGATCTAGAGACACTGAAATATTTTCCAGGGATTCTTTCACTTAATACATCACAATAACTCTTGACTTAAAACTACAATATATCACATGCACAGAGTGGATGCATGCAGCAGTGGCCGTCTGGTGGTGTGTATTATTCATCAGGAGTGAAGCGAGTCGGTGTGGAGTGTTTGCGGCCTGGAGTGTAAACAGCTGTGTGTTGCTCGACATGCTTTTGCACTCTCAGCTCAGCGTTAGCCGGGTCTGTTGGTACCAATCAGATCAGAGCTGAGGCGACAGGACAGCCTGCCAAACAACAACCACCACGGGCCTGGCCCTGACCCAACACACACACACACACACACACACAGAAAAATATGAAACACAGACAACACACAAGCTGCAACAAATCAACAAAGCTTTACAGTAATACATAAATAAATGAACAGACCTCCCGTCTGTCTTGGTTTTTGTTTCAGGTTACACGGCTCTTCTCAAGCTACAGGCTCCATGTCTGGAGATAATAGTTGGGTGGAGACCAGAGGGTATTTTCTTCAATAAACTCAGAACAAAGACGCAACAAGGATTTCAAGAGGACACACTAGAAGACTCTGAAAAGACTTTGAAAAGACTCAACTGTGACAAAATCTCACATCTGTGACCATCTGTCATAATGTCACTGTGTTTTTAGTTACAGACTAGAAGATTTTACTACAAAAAACTTAAGATAATAGCAAACATCAACAAAAAAAAGACTGACTCAATGTGCCCATGTTTTAAAAAAAAATCCCTTTTTTGGGGTGTTATTTTGTGTCTCTGGTGCTTCAACACACACACAAACTTGGGGAAAAAACCCATCCATGCTGTTTTGAGTGAGATCCGGTTTCTGAATGTCCTCGGCCTTCAGTCTCTGGGTGATCTGTTCAAAATGTGCACGGCTTTCTACATCACTAGCCGAGATGAGGTGGCTAACCGTAGCATGCTAACATGCTAGCTCGTTCTCAATGGCAAAACACTGCTACAACACTCACTAATTCACCAAAATCTAGGGTGACCAGACGTCCCCGTGTTCCGGGGACAATCCCCGATTTTGGTGACCTGTCCCCGGCTGGATCTGTCCCCGGAAATGTCCCCGGTTTTCACTGTGACTGTTACATAATAGTTATGTAATGTAACCTGCCACCCCCCCCAACCCCCCATCTCCATCCAGAGAGCTCAGGGGAAGGTTTGTTAAGATGGATGAAACAGAGGTTTGTACCTAGAAGTTTGAATCTATGGCCCCGACCGTGGCTCTGAAACATCAGTAGTCCAACTGTGTTCTATTCAATTCAATTCAGTTTATTTAAGAAGAAGTGCAAATGAATAATGAAATGAAATGATCCATCCACCATCTAAAAATAAATAGATTGCCTACTGAGTACACCATATAGTATGGATAGAGTGATGGGACTGTTCTATATCAGGAACATCTCCCCCTTTATGTTCTTCTTTTGGGACTCTACCGCTAATATGTACTATCGCTTATATACAGGAAGAAAAGAATGGAGGAGAAGATGTTATTTTGAGGGGGAAAAATGTGGCTGGGCGTTGTGAAAACCTCCTTGGAAACCTCAAACATTCGAGTATAAAGTGGTGAAAAAGAAAATACAACATTAAAATGAACATCCAATCAGAGGTGCACCCTCCAACAAAGCTCTGTAATCCAAATGGATCCAGGAAGTAGTTTTCAGCATCATTAGCTAATTGAATCTAGTATTGATTCCATATCAGTAATAAGTGATATATGGGGCTCATATTAGTTATATTAGGTTAAATAGGCAGCCATAAGGGCATGGGCAAGGAGACATTTCATATTCAATCATAAATTGATCTGCCATGTTTTATTAGAGTGGTGTGTTGCAGCGGCTGTGGATACTTATTAAAAGTACAGGGTGGCTGATGCAGTGCAGCAGGTAGTGGAGGCATTTTCACAATAAATGGAGATATATTTTAATTTTTTCTCATTCTAATTTATGTTATATACTTTTTGTAAAGCATTTTTCTAAAGATCTGTCTCATAAGACCCAGATAAGCATTCTTTAAAAAAAAAAAACTAAACTAAACTAAATACAAAATATATTCAAAAATTATTTTAAAAGTGCCAAAAAGAGAGAAAAAGTTTCAGGAGCAATCTTTCGAGCCATCTGAGCCAACTTATTAGAGCTGCAACAGTTTTTGTAGATTTACAGAAAATTAATCAGCAACTATTTTTATAAACGATTACTCAAAGCAAAGATGGCAAATATTTACCTGGTTTTAGCTTCTTAAATGTGTTTTCAAATGAACATGCTTAACTCTTGCACAGCATACTGCATTACAGGCATTTTGTATCCACATCCACTCAAAAATCAGTGTGTCTTTTCTTCTTGTTCCTACAGGTGGATGTTTGAGCTTCACTGTGCAGTTCGACACAAGAAGGCTGCTTTAACATTTATCTGCTGAAAGTGGAAGGTTTCTCTGTGCTTATGTAAAATCTGGGGTGAGCCTTGCATGATGTCTAATATCTGAGCTATAGTTTTCAAAGTCAATCCTCCAATTTGCAACTTATATGTACAGTATATGTTGTATATACTATGCCTTGACACAAAAGTTAAAAAAATTCTTAGGTTAAACAGTTACTTGGGAAAATAATCAGCAGATCAATCGATAATGAAAATAATCGTAACAGTACCTTCTATCTATCTATTGAGTGATTACAATTTCACAATTGGCTCGAATTGTTTCGAAGAATCAGCAGAAAATTAACTGTGTGAAGGATGGCACAAAAAATCCCATAAAAAATAAGCGGGCTGATACCCTTCTTGCAATTTCATCCATTTTTATAGTGTGTTCAAGGTTTAAGGTGCATAATAACCACGGCTGTGATTTGTGTTTTCTACGTGTTTATGACAGGTGAGTGTGATGTATTGGCAGACGATGATGTTGTTAATGACAGCGCTGTTTTATGACCGGTGTCACTTGTCAACTAGAGTGTGACCAAACCCACGCTTTGACCTCTGAAGGTGTGACACAAATGTGACTGCATGCATCACTGTGCATCGCACATACAAGCCCATACAACGCATTTTCAGGAACGGGTTCGAATGATATTGTACGAAAACTTATGCACACCCATATGTATGATATCCTGCAAAATTAGGCGACCGTTGGCTGGTCAAATGACGACCGGAGAGGCCGTTGCTAGTCGAGTATGGCCGACAAAAAGTGACTTTGAGCAGGCTACAGGGCGCTGTGAGCTGCCAGTCATTTCAGCAGACGTTACAGTTAAATTAAGCCGACAAAAAGTAAGAGCCATGCGGCGGCGACACTTAAGTTTAGGCGCCAAAACGACAAGTTAAGATTAGAGAAGAGATCGAGGTTTGGACAGACCCGATACTGGAATGAAAGAAAGAAAACTCTGACCAAACGGAGCCGATCGAGCAGCGCTGCTCAGAGCTCAGAGATGTTTTAGAAAGCCGGATTTTACCATGCTAAAATCACTGATTATTTACATGGAGTCTGGTGGAGATATGCTGCTCTATACATGCTAAAAGTAGTGATTATTTACATGGAGTCTGGTGGAGATATGCTGCTCTATACACGCTAAAAGTAGTGATTATTTACATGGAGTCTGGTGGAGATATGCTGCTCTATACACACTAAAAGTAGTGATTATTTACATGGAGTCTGGTCGAGATATGCTGCTCTATACATGCTAAAAGTAGTGATTATTTACATGGAGTCTGGTGGAGATATGCTGCTCTATACATGCTAAAAGTAGTGATTATTTACATGGAGTCTGGTGGGGTTAGCGAACACAATTTCGCGGACTTTTATGTTTTAAAAATGATCTTAATCTTTAACAGAAAGGTCAGCCTCCTTAGAAATCCTTTCCATAATGTTATCAGACACTTAGAATATTAATCTGAGTCTGTCAGCAGCAAAACGAGCACTTTATGAACGTAAATACAAGCTGGACAATTCTCCCATTAACTTCCATTGTAGCTTGTTTCTCTGCTGCCGACTGCAGCGATCTCGTTTCATACTGCATCAATGTCAAAGGAAAATATTCCTCAATAGTTTATATTGTATCCGATACTCAGCTCTAGGTCTAGTGTCCCCGTTTTAAGTTTTACAAAAATTAAAAACATGACGTGTTTTGGAGGTATTTACGCATCTGAGCTGAAAATGTCCCCGGATTTTGTCCGAGACATCTGGTCCCCTTAGCCCACCTGCACCACCAAACATACCAAACAGCGTTCCAGCCAATAACCACCAAGAAGGATTTGGGGGTGGGGGTTTAGGGAGGTCAGTGCGCAGAGGGAAGGGAGAGGAGAGGGGACGGGATGAGGAGGAGGGAGGGGCGAGCTAGCCTCGTTTTGTTTGCAAATACTTTGACCGCTAACAAGAAGTAACGTCACCCAACATCGCTTAGAGCACCTTTAAGTTTAGCCGACAAAACGTGTGCATCACGCGGCGACGACGGTTAAGTTAAGGCACAAAAACGACAAGTTAAGATTAGAGAAGAGATCGAGGTTTGGACAGACCCGATACTGGAATGAAAGAAAGAAAACTCTGACCAAACGGAGCCGATCGAGCAGCGCTGCTCAGAGCTCAGAGATGTTTTAGAAAGCCTTTTACCATGCTAAAATCACTGATTATTTACATGGAGTCTGGTGGAGATATGCTGCTCTGCTAAAATCACTGATTATTTACATGGAGTCTGGTGGAGATATGCTGCTCTATACATGCTAAAAGTAGTGATTATTTACATGGAGTCTGGTGGAGATATGCTGCTCTATACACGCTAAAAGTAGTGATTATTTACATGGAGTCTGGTGGAGATATGCTGCTCTATATTATTTACATGGAGTCTGGTGGAGATATGTTGCTCTATACACGCTAAAAGTAGTGATTATTTACATGGAGTCTGGTGGAGATATGCTGCTCTATATTATTTACATGGAGTCTGGTGGAGATATGCTGCTCTATACATGCTAAAAGTAGTGATTATTTACATGGAGTCTGGTGGAGATATGCTGCTCTATACACGCTAAAAGTAGTGATTATTTACATGGAGTCTGGTGGAGATATGCTGCTCTATATTATTTACATGGAGTCTGGTGGAGATATGTTGCTCTATACACGCTAAAAGTAGTGATTATTTACATGGAGTCTGGTGGGGTTAGCGAACACAATTTCGCGGACTTTTATGTTTTAAAAATGATCTTAATCTTTAACAGAAAGGTCGACCTCCTTAGAAATCCTTTCCATAATGTTGTCAGACACTTAGAATATTAATCTGAGTCTGTCAGCAGCAAAACGAGCACTTTATGAACGTAAATACAAGCTGGACAATTCTCCCATTAACTTCCATTGTAGCTTGTTTCTCTGCTGCCGACTGCAGCGATCTCGTTTCATACTGCATCAATGTCAAAGGAAAATATTCCTCAATAGTTTATATTGTATCCGATACTCAGCTCTAGGTCTAGTGTCCCCGTTTTAAGTTTTACAAAAATTAAAAACATGACGTGTTTTGGAGGTATTTACGCTTCTGAGCTGAAAATGTCCCCGGATTTTGTCCGAGACATCTGGTCCCCTTAGCCCACCTGCACCACCAAACATACCAAACAGCGTTCCAGCCAATAACCACCAAGAAGGATTTGGGGGTGGGGGTTTAGGGAGGTCAGTGCGCAGAGGGAAGGGAGAGGATAGGGGACGGGATGAGGAGGGAGGGGGGCGAGCTAGCCTCGTTTTGTTTGCAAATACTTTGACCGCTAACAACAAGTAACGTCACCCAACATCGCTTAGAGCACCTTTAAGTTTAGCCGACAAAACGTGGGCATCACGCGGCGACGACGGTTAAGTTAAGGCACCAAAACGACCAAAGGACCATGGTTTAGATTGAAACATTCAAAGCATTCCCAGGTCACAGACATGCGCTTCCTTGGTGAAATCCTGATGTGAAAGCCCCATGTTTTATGACCCCGTCCCCCCACCCTGACCTCCTCCCTACACGGTCCACGGCGCTCCTATACACCCGCGGTCAATGTGGTGCACACAGCAATGAATACGTGAAATACATTCGGATTACAGCGCTTTATTTTTCGTAGCTAGAAGTACAAATACGCCTGGCCCATGATGTTCAACACTGCGCCTTAATCAACATTGCTCAATGTAATCTGACCATTTGTAAGCGTTACCGGATTACTGTGCCCAATTATCTGCCATCCTCAACGCTGATATGAACAAATGCAGTATCCATAACCTGGATTTAATAGACGTATGTTGGGTTGATGTATCGCACAGCTAATTTCGTGATTACATTTTCAGTGACCAGACCTTTTCCTGTCTGCTAATTGCAGCAGGTTAAGCAGCAAGCAAGGCAATACCAATCTATTGGGTCATGTTCCAAACACAGAGGTCTGTTCTCTGTGTGTACTGGCCTCCATCAATCAATCCTCAACGATGTACATTGTGTGTGTGTGTGTGTGTGTGTGTGTGTGTGTGTGATTCATTCCCTGTGAACTCTCGCCTCGTCCTATTGATAGCTCTCACATGACTACCGTCTATAAAGCAGCATCTCCATTAAAATGAAATACATGTTCAGCAGTACTTTTTTACAACTCCAGTAAAAATAAAAAGTGTTTTACAGCATTATTGTTTTCAGAGGGTAATGATAAAGATGAGGAGGTATTTTATGGGGATTTTATGGGGGTCATCTTTATGGCGAATCTGGTGGTTATAGATAATAAAGGGACAGATTCTCACGCTATCTCCTGACAGGACGTGACCTGTGGTTTAAAATGTGCGTTATTAGGAGACCATCCTCCTCCAAAAAACACTCCCACATGTCATTTCTTCAAGCAGCGATTACAACAAATACTTATGTTTCTAATGGTGACGCCCTCTAGTGGCTGTAATAGTCATGACAGGAGCAAAAGCAGGAAGTAAGGTGATGAAGGTCACATTTCCGCGTGAATGGGTCAAACTAACTAATCACTAAACTCTCTGAAGGAACTTTTTTGCTGACTTTTTTAGGGCATTTTGTCGACCAAACTGTAAGTGACAAAGCTACATGAGACATGCATCAATACAGTCCAAAAACATGTGACTTTCCATTAAATAAAAGCGTGTTAATGAACTATACATGTCTGCTCCTTATTGTGATTCTCATTTTCTAGTGTGGCACCCTGTAATAGAGAAGAGGAACAAACGACCCATCTTGTCTTTTGATTAGGAGGACTTATGGTTTATTAGACAAACGACTGAAACTTGAAGACAAAGTCTAAACTCAATCGGCCTCTTCTTAATCAAAATATTCATCAACACTAGAGATGGTCCAATACCATTTATTACTTCCCGATACCGATTCTGATACCTGATACTTGTGTATTTTCTAACTTTTGTTCTAACAGCTGTATGCTACTGTCCCTGTATGGATGTGATATAATTTCTATCTTTGTTGTCGGTCTGGCTCAGGTTAAACTCTTTGTGAAACATGAACAAACACAAAGAATGAACGCCACAGAACTGAAAAAGTTCATAAATAAACTACTTAAACATAGACTTAGACTTTATTTAGTTGTTGTTGTTGTTTTACATGTTATTGGATCGGTGCATAAACTCCAGTACTTCCCAGTACCGATACCAGCGTTTTAGGCAGTATCTGAGGCGATACCGATACTGGTATCAGTACATCTCTAATTAAAATCATTCCTACCACAGACAATAAAACTCTTTAACATGCTATAAGACTCTACAATACTGCACTAAGGGCAACCTGCACAATTGGTTTATTTACATATTTATCATACTATTTATGCAGCATTTTGTATTCCCATCCTGTATATATTCAAATATGTGTTCTTATATTTTATTCCTATTATTATTATTTCATGTATATTTCATGTATATTGTATGTATGTATATCGTATCTTAGTGTTTTCATTTATATTTATATTCTGTGACTGATTTTGCTGCTGTAACACCATAATTTCCCATTTTTTGGGATCAATATCTATCTATCTATCTATCTATCTATCTATCTATCTATCTATCTATCTATCTCTATCTATCTATCTATCTCCCACTCACTCCATTATTTGAGTTATGAAGGATGAAATCAGCCTCTGATTAACCTTATCCTATTGATTGGAATAAGACTTACTGAGCTCTTTACATTCACGCCGTTCTGCCGCTCTCACAGTTATCTATTAGAGAATATGAGCTCCATTTTCTCAATAGCATGTAAATAACTCAAGTGGCTGAGCGAGTGGTTTCAAAAGAAGTGAAGGGACCTCTAATGCTTCTATTAAAGCCTGTATATATATTTTACAAAGAACATACAGTATTTACACATAAGTGGCTCGGAATCTGCATGAATTAATGACAAGCATCAATGATCAAAAGTCCAATTCAAAAGGAATTGCATTAATCACTATTATTTAATTCATATTCATTTAAAATGTAGAAAACCAATAGATGATTATGAATGTCTCTCATTAGCTGGGTATATTTTTTTCCCTGATCAAGATCTGGGCTTCATACCAGGCTGTGTGTCAGAATAACGTCTCTGAATATAACTGACTAAACTTTAAAGATAATGACTTTATAGATGCTTCCTGCACTGATTTAAACATGCAGTCAATCAAACATCCATCTTGTCATTAGAGTATCTGTCGCTGCCAGGGCAGTAAACATATAGCTTCCTTCTTTCACCAAAAAAAATCATAAAAATATGTTATTAAATATTAACATTCATGAATCAATTCAAGCTTTACTGATTCAAAAGCTTTTGTTTTGTAATGGCGTGTATACCATCACATGGGAAAAGTAACCACATGTTCATACTGTGAATAATGTTTTTAAATTGAGAATCGTTTCTGAATCGAAAATCGATTTTCAGAGGTGGGTAGAGTAGCCAAAAATTGTACTCAAGTAAAAGTACTGTTACTTCAGAATAATTTGACTCAAGTAAAAGTAAAAGTAGTCATCCAAATAATTACTTGAGTAAGAGTAAAAAAGTACTTGATGAAAAACTACTTGAGTAGTGAGTAACTGTTGAGTAACGTCTGATTTATTTCTTAACACAAGCATCAACCAGACCGACAAAAATACAAAATAATCATCTTTAGGCAAATTATAGTTCATCCAATCAATAAAATAAATTAAAATGAATGTATTAATTACAAAATAGCTTAAGTGAGAGACTTGTCCCATCAGATTTGGATGGATACTGCATGTTAAACATCCTGTATGTAACCTAAAAGACAAACATCCACCTCTCCTCAGCAAACACTACAACTACCGCTACGTCTCCTCAGGTTAGATGTTGAGTTGTTGGACGCTCACATGTCCGATTGTTTTGGTCGACACTAAACGCAGCACAATGTAGCTGCTGTTACCACTTTAACTAAAAGGTAACCATGCTTTCACTATGAGGCCGGGGGGGGGTCCTCCTGGTCTGCGTTGCCTTGGCGATGGTTGATTCTGACATCTTTGTTTTGCTACGACTGTAAAGCTAACCTGTCCCGCCGCTGAGATCGAGTATGGTCATGTGACTGCACAACGGTGTGATTGGTTAAACAGTCACGTGGTAGGGAAGACTCTCTCTCTCTCTCTCTCTCTCTCTCTCTCTCTCTCTCTCTCTCTCTCTCTCTCTCTCTCTCTCTTTCGCGTAGAATACCAAAGAGGTAAAAAGGAAAGTAAGGAGCTCATTGTAGCCTGATGTAGCGGAGGAAGAGTACAGCTTCTTCTTCACTAATCTACTCAAGTACAAGTACAAGTATAGTGATTTAAAACTACTCCTAGAAGTACAACTTTTTCAAAAACTTACTCAAGTAAATGTAACTCGTTACTACCCACCTCTGGCGATTTTGAAACTAAACATTGAGCCTAAAAAATTTCTGAATCGTACCCTTACGCAACACCTTTAAACATAATCAACTGTTTTGAATTGTGCATGGTAAGGAATAAAGGAATTGGCATTAGAGTACATATAAAAGGTCTCTGAAAACCTTTTTAAAATGCAGTTTCAAACAAAAGATCCTTCATTTAAGGCAGTTTAGAAGTGGAGCGAAGGTTCACATCTTGCAGAATGCATCAAAATTTAAAATCCGCTTCGCCATGTTCTGTTAAAACCCGCAGAATAAATCACTCAACCTTTTTTTAATTTCCATCCAAGGGAGTTCATAATGCAGAAGAGCATCAGAAATGCTCCGTATCTGGTACCACAAACAATGATCTTGTGATCGTGTGACTAGAGGAAGTTTTGTCAGATAAAACCACTGATGTAATTTAATTTTTTACTAATTTAATTAATTTAAATGTAGGTCTATCTGTTGCTCTGATTGGTTGTAGGTATATCCAATAGAGTGCAGAGGCATGAAACATGAAAATTGATCAAGGTTGAAGATGTGAGTTTTTTACAGCACATTGGCGTGTTTGGGTGTCACGGTGAGATCTCGCAGCTTGTTTCTGTCTGGGTGTGAGCAGATGCCAAGTAGCCCTGTGGTGCCCTGTGGTGTAGCCCTGAGGTGCCGCCCCCGCCGTTTTTGTCCAGTGTGCTTTATGGTCCGTGGGATGGGAAAAGGTCCTCGGCTAGCCCGGACTGAAGGCGCCTTTGTGGGTCAGCTCTGGTTTCTGCCCCCTTCATCCTCTTGACCACAGGCTGAAACCCTGCCCGGACCAGGCTGGCCTGCAGCGGCAGTAGTGACCAGAGTCTGGGGGGGGGGGACTGGACAGGACGGTGTGAGAGGCGTCGGGGGAAAGGCTGCACGATATGAAGAAAATATGCAATAACAGCGACCCGCTGATCCAATGCCACTGGGTCTAACTCACCATGACAACTAACAATAATTGGCATTTTGTTGTGTACCAATCAAATGACCACAGGAAACACTTCAATGGCCTTTCTATCCATTTCATTTCTATGGCATGATCTTTCTACTCAACTGGCAACCTGTCCAACAGCACACACTGTGTCTTTAGTCAACAGGACTGCACTCACACACACTGTGTCTTTAGTCAACAGGACTGCACTCACACACACTGTGTCTTTAGTCAACAGGACTGCACTCACACACACTGTGATGATATTATGGGCGAATTCACAGTTTTTCAAGGTTTAAAACATGAACCAGGTGCATATGTGAACACAGACTTGCTGTAATCATTCCTTATGTTCACAATGGCCAATCAAAGACCCCTCCCAATGCACCTCCAATGTAAGGGATGGGGGGGTGTAAAAATATATAATAATAGATGATTAAACCGATAACAGATATTTGGAACTGAAGTCACGGTAATGGTACCGTAATCGAACATTTTTTAACGATACCCAGTCCTAATAAAATTTAAAATGTATAAATTAAAAATGTCAATCACAAGAATCAAATTGTTTTGGTCGGGCCAACGAGACATTAAATTTACAATGATATGAAACACAGAAAAGCAGCACATCTTCATATTTGAGAAGCTGGTACCAGAATATTTGGCGTTTTGTTGTTAATAAATGACTAAATAAATGTTAATAAATTTGTTGATTGATTAATTAGGAAATCATTTTAGAACTAATAGCATCACAATACAATCCCACACAGACTCAATAAAAGGATTTGTGATTTATTACGACAGGATTTAGAATAAAATCCTCATTTTACGCCACTAAAGTCACACAGTTCAAACTGTCAACTTCAGGGACGAATAATCATTTTTAACTATTTTTATGGCACCTTTCAAGGGACCCAATTTCCATGCAGGCAAAACAAGTAACGCAAAACAGAACAAACAAAAAAGAAATCTTCCTCACCCCTGTCATACAACGACCCTGTCTCTGTCTCTCTGTCTCTCTGTCTGTCTCTTAAACTTTAACATGCTCAGCAGGCCACCATGACATCTACACACACTCGCTCCTCAGGAGATAAAAACCCAACAGGACCCATTTTTATTTTAACACACACTGGTTAACATAAAGCATTTTTGGCGGAGCCGAGCCGCGAGCCTATACTTAGCAGAGTAATGACTGGTGCCGTTGCACATGGACATGTATTCTGATTAGACTGTCATTTGGATGGATGTCTGCGGGGGCCGCAAGGCCACCAGACACGTTCACGTGGATAACAACAGGAAAAGGTTTAAATGTGCTCACTGCAGGGATGTCCAATTAAACACATTTTAAATCGTGATCACGAGTTTGGCACCTGACGATCACAAAAACTGAGCAATCGGGGAAAAAACATTTTGCGCATTTTGTCTCGTATTTTGAATGGAAAAAAGCCTCAAAGTGGTAAAAAGTATGAAGGGAAATGTCACTGTTCAAGGTGTTTTCATTGTTGATTTATTTAACTATCTCAGTGCTATTTAACTTCATTAAATTCAGCCTTTTTCCCCAAATCAATGAGGAATTGCTGCTCTTATTTTCTTCATTGTATGTACCTTCTTATTTTTACTTTTTACTTTTTATATTGTTTACTTGAATGTTATGTTTGTCTTGTCTCCACCGTGGGACAGAGGGAAACGTCATTTCAATCTCTTTGTATGTCTTGACATGTGAAGAATAAAGCAGACTTTGACTTTGAATTGCGTTAAAGAATCGTTAATTTCAATACCGACCAAAATAATGATTAATCGTGATTAGGATTTGTTTCCCAATCGAGCTCACTGTCACTCTTTTTTTCTCTCATTCACACACTGATGTCACATTTGTTCCTAGCCGGAACTGCATGAGCAGTGTTGTTGAGAGATGTTTCACAATGCCAGCTGCAGGCCTCCGCCTGACTGGAGGCTGCTGGGAAGGCAGGGACGAGTCTGGGCCGGGAGTTGAGGCCAGCAGAGGTGAGGAGAGGGATGTATGTGGAGCGCTGGGTCAATCATGTGGTTAAAAGGCCTCTACTGCTCCCTGTTGGCCACAGATGAAAAACACTCGGCCAGCTCTGTGTGAACTCTCTATGACTGTATATAGACTGGATTTAAATAGCTTTTCTAGTCTTAACGACTACTCAAAGTACAGGCACAGGACAGGAAAGTACAGGATTCACCATTCACACACATTTAGACACATTCACACACCGAAGGTGAGGAGCCTTTTTGGTACATGGGACGCACGCTCACCAGATGAGCTACAAGGGCATTCACATTCAGAATGGTTGACACAACGAATATTGGATATTACACTACAGTCCATATTGTCATTTCAATAAAATTAAAATTTATTGTGCAGCATGTTTATGTTCATGTGTACTCGAATGCCTCCTAACTCAAAAACTGTGGCGCTTTTCTCTTGCTCGCTCCCCCCGTCCCCTCAGAACCCGAGACAGAGTTTATTTGATTGTTGGTCAAAATATGTGGTGTCACTATGGGATAACAAAAGCCTGTAGGCCTCCTGCATTACTCCGTGTGCATCCACACACGCCGCAACCTGTTATTCAAGCTCCTCTCCTATAAACACGCTGGCTTTCATGTCTTCCTCCTCCTGATTTTTGTGGAGAGGTGTTCTTGAGACACACACACACACACACAGATTGAGAGTCAGTTGCAGCTCTTTGCGAGGAGCTGTACACAAATATATACACTTGTGTTGGACCACGTTGCTTGCAAGTTGCAAGCATGCAAAACGAGGTCCAACACAAATACGAGCAGTAAATGAAAGGGCAAGAATGTGCACTGTACACAAGATGCAGTCCAGACGAAAACAAGTAAAAAGAGAATCTTAATTTTCTTGAAAGCAGTGAAAGATGTGGTAAATTCTCTCATTTCTTCTACGAGAACAAACCAAGAGTATTTCCTTACATCTAGATATTAGTCTCGGAAAAATCCCACTTGATTCAAGAACAATGTCAAATTAATTTTCTTTGGAGAACTTGGACAAAAATCAGATTTTTTCTTCCACTTACAGAAGAAAGTATGTTTTGCATTGCCTGTATAAGTGAGACAGCGAGGGTCATTGTTGAGAAGTAACCAAGTACATTTACTAAAGAACTGTACAGTGTACTGAACTGTACTTTTCTGATATAGTAATGACTTGCAACTTAAGATTTTACACATAAACCAATCCTCCTAGTATGTACACACGTGTAAGAACATCTTTATAACAAAATAATATAACACTCTGCATAATGTTTTCTTCTTGAAGTTTCTTGTACTTCATTGTATGCAATGTTATACTTCTACAACACAACACTTTTTTTATTTTTATGGGGTGGGGGCAAAGTATTGTACTTATTAATCCAACTCTTTATCTGGCATCTTTAGTTGCTTTGCAGGTTTAAGTTTTATGATCAGTTTTTAAAAAAGATAATGCATGTTATAAATCAGACTACCCAACAGTATATTAATCCCCACCCCCCCACCCTTGTTACTGTGCAAAAGTCCTGCAAGTACAGGAGTACAATCAGAAAAATGTGCTTAAAGTTACTACAGTAAAAGTATTCCTCATGCAGAATGACCAATTTTTAAAATAATATGGCTTATAATTATTAAGTAACAATGTGATCATCACTTTAGTGTTGCAGCTTGTAAATGTGGAGATGTGTTTCTTTGGTTTAAATTGACTAGGTAGGCTCAATAAAGTTTTATTTTCATTTATTTGTTGATTATATGTTGTATTATTAATATGAATCTGCAAAGTAACAAGCAAATTATGTCATGACATAGATGTAGTGAAGTGTAAAGTACAATATTTCCCTCTGAGATGCTGCGGAGTTGAAGTATTACGCAGCAGAAATTATAATTATTCAAGTTAAGTAATTTAGATAAAAGTATTTCGATACTTTCCCCCACTGCTTCTGAACGTAAGAACATTTCTATTTTTAAAGATTTTCTTTTTTTCAATGAGGGAGAAACAGCAGTTTTGTGTTAAAAGAAGAACGCATTCTTATTTATTCAATAAGCAGTTTTAAAATACTATGTAAAACATGTCTGGAGGAGGTTTGGAAGGTCTGAAGCCCAGGTCCTCTCACCAATGAGAGGCATGAGGAAAAACACAATGGCACAATGGTGGAGGCAGGAAGGAGTAGGATAAGCTTTATTTCAGACCCAGAGGGATCCATAACACACACACACACACACACACATAAGTTCACATACTGTATATATACAAAAATACAAAGCCTTCCACAGTGTTCAATGTCTAATATACAGTCATGTTTGCCAATGGTACCACAGTCTGGAAGAGAATCTGACAGAACTGCGTACAGGGTTAGCTAAAGCAGTGATTATGTCATTTTCCGTCTCCGATACCCTCCACATAAATCTATACATCAGGTTCTGTAGACCAGCAGAGCAGGTAGCTACCCCGACCCTGACTAACATATGGCTTGCACTGGAGCTTCTTGGAGCTCTCAGCAGCAGCCTCATGCTGTCATTATAAGCCACTCTGAGTTCTCTAATGCTGCCTTGCTCATAACGACACCACAGGTAGGCCGGATACTAAGGTGGACACCACGCTCTAAAGAGGGAGCTCTTCACAAGTACAGAGCACATGCTGAACCTACGACACATGTTGGCTGAGCAGACAGCTCCCCACGCTGCCTACAGATGTCCTTATCATCAGAAAGGTAACTTTAATAATAAGGCCCAAACATGTAATCTCACTGCACGCCATAAGAGCCGTGCCAGACAGATAGAAGTCAGGGAAGGCTGACTGTCTTCTCTACTTCTGATAATCATGATCTTACTCTTTTTAGCATTGTATTTTATATCAAAATCAGCACATTACTGTGTGCATACTCTCAGAAGCTGTTGGAGACCAGCACTATGTGGGCTAAAGAGGACCAGATCATCTGAGTACAAAAGGTGATTAATTAGTACGTCACCAACCATACAGCCTGCACCACATGCATTTACAATCAAAGACAACTCATTCATATACATATTAAAAAGAAAAGGAGGCAGAATTCCTCCCTGGCAAACACCATTGGTCACTTGGAAGGGAACAGATGTTACATTCCCCATCTCACCCTCATCGTCTGATGCAAGTACCAATACACCAAGTAGTGTGTGTGTGTGTGTGTGTGTGTGTGTGTGTGTGTGTGTGTGTGTGTGTGTGTGTGTGTGTGTGTGTGTGTGTGTGTGTGTGTGTGTGAGTGTGTGTGTGTGTGTGTGTGTGAATGTGTGTGTGTGTGTGTGTGTGAATGCATCCCTCCTGCACAGTGCTAACTGTGACAAGCTTAAACAAGCTGGAATCAAGGGTTCAAATCTGACCTGTGATGATTTCCTGCCTGTCTTCCCCCCCCTCTCTCTCCCCTTTCTCACCTAACTGTTCTGTCAAAAATTTTAAAAAATTAAAGGTGGAAAAGCCCAAAAAATAATCTTTAAAAAATATATAAAAATCTGCATCTGAACCCAAAGCAAAAGCCGGGGAGTTGGAAGAAACCCATCAAAGGGGAAAGAAAGAAGCAGCTAAAGAGCATTGACAGGGCAAGAGAGAGAGAGAGAGAGAGAGAGAGAGGGAGGAGGTTGAACAAGAGAGAGAGAGAGAGAGAGAAAAAGAGAGAAAAGGAAAGACAGAGCCGGGGGAGGAAGAAGATGTCGAGTCAGAGCGACACATGTGTTATTTATTTCCCCCATGTAAACACAGAGAGAAGGCAGACATAATCAATAGGAAACTCCAGATTGTAAATAGACAGCTCTAATAGCCTAAACACTGGCCGCTATAGTTACACACACACACACACACACACACACACACACACACACACATATCAGCAGCACTTAGATTCCACTCACAGAGACGGGGGGGGGGTAGATGGACTAAAAAGAAAAGATGTAGAGCATGAGGAGTGAGAACGAAGGGGCCAGGCTGGGCGGGCCACCCTTATTTACCAATAAAGAGTTCTGATGAGAAGATAAACACACAGGAGACAGTCTGGGCAGGAGGAGGGAGGGATGAAGGAGAGAGGGAGGAGGGAGGAGGGAGGAGGGAAGGATGAAGGAGGAGGGAGGGAGGAGGGAGGAGGGAGGGATGAAGGAGAGAGGGGGGAGGGAGGAGGGAGGAGGGAAGGAGAAGGAGGAGGGAGGAGGGAGGAGGGAGGAGGGAGGAGAGAGGAGGGAGGAGAAGGAGAGAGGGAGGAGGGAGGAGGGAGGGGAGGGAGGAGAGAGGAGGAGGGAGAGGAGGAGGGAGGGAGGGAGGGAGGAGGAGGGAGGGAGGAGAGAGGGGAGGAGGGAGGAGAGAAGGAGAGGGAGGAGGGAGGGATGAAGGAGAGAGGGAGGAGGGAGGGAGGGAGGAGGGAGGAAGGAGAGAGGGAGGAGGGAGGAGGAGGAGGAGGGAGGAGGGAGGAGGGAGGAGGGAGGGAGAAGGAGGGAGAGGGAGGAGGGAGGGAGAAGAGGAGAGGGAGGGAGGAAGGAGAGGGAGGGGAGGAGGAGGAGAGAGGGAGGAGGGAGGGAGGAGGGAGGAGGGAGGAGGGAGGAGAGGAAGGAGGGAGGAGGAGGGAGGAGGAGGAAGGAGAGGGAGGAAGGAGGAGGGAGGAGGGAGGGAGGAGGGAGGAGGAGGGAGGAGGGAGAGGGAGGGAGGAGAGGGAGGAGGGAGGGAGGGAGGAGGAGGGAGGAGGGATGAAGGAGAGAGGGAGGAGGGAGGGGGAGGAGGGAGGAAGTGAAGGAGAGAGGAGGGAGGAAGTGAGGGAGGAGGGAGGAGGAAGGAGAGAAGGAGGAGGGAGGGAGGGAAGGAGAGAGGGAGGAGGGAGGGAAGAAGGAGAGAGGGAGGAGGGGAAGGAGGAAGGAGAGGGGAAGGAGGGAGGAGAGAGGAGGAGGGAGGGAGAAGGAGGGAGGGAGGAAGGAGAGAGAGGGAGGAGGGAGGGAGGAGAGAGGGAGGGAGGAAGGAGGAGGGAGGGAGGGAGGAGGGAGGGAGGAAGGAGAGAGAGGGAGGAGAGGGAGGAAGGAGAGGGAGGAGGGAGGGAGGAAGGAGAGGGGAGGGAGGAGGGAGGAAGGAGGGAGGAGGGAGGAGGAGAGAGGGAGGGAGGAGGAGAGGGAGGAAGGAGGAGAGGGAGGGAGGGAGGAAGGGAGGAGAGGGAGTGAAGGAGAGAGGGAGGAGGGAAGGAGAAGGAGAGAGGGAGGAGGGAGGGAGGGAGGGAGAGGAGGGAGGAGGGAGGGGGAGGGAGGAAGGAGAGAGGGAGGAGGGAGGGAGGAAGGAGAGAGGAGGAGGAGGGAGGAGGAGAAGGGAGGGAGAGGAGGAGAGAGAGGGAGGGAGTGAAGGAGAGAGGGAGGAGGGAGGGAGTGAAGGAGAGAGGGAGGAAGGAGAGAAGGAGAGAGGGAGGAGGGAGGGAGTGAAGGAGAGAAGGAGGAGGGAGGGAGTGAAGGAGAGAGGGAGGAGGGAGGAGTGAGGAGAGAGGGAGGAAGGGAGAAGGAGAGAGGGAGGGAGGGAGTGAAGGAGAGGGAGGGAGGAAGGGAGTGAAGGAGAGAGGGAGGAGGGAGGGAGGAAGGAGAGAGGGAGGAGGGAGGAGGAAGGAGAGAGGGAGGAGAGGGAGGGGAAGGAGAGAGGGAGAGGGAGGAAGGAGAAGGAGGAGGAGGAAGGAGAGAGGGAGGGAGGAAGGAGAGAGGAGGGGAGGAGGGAGTGAAGGAGAGAGGGAGGAGGGAGGGAGTGAAGGAGAGAGGGAGGAGGGGAGGGAGGAAGGAGAGAGGGAGAAGGAGAGAGGAGAAGGAGGAGGGAGGGAGTGAAGGAGAGATGGAGGAGGGGAGAGGGGAGGAGGGGAGAGGAGGAAGGAGAGGGAGGGAGGAGGGAGGGAGAAGGAGAGAGGAGAGGAGGGAGGAAGGAGGGAGAGAGAGAGGAGGGCGAGAGGAGGAGGAGAGAAGGAGGAGGGAGGAGGGACCTAAGGAAATGGAGAGAGGAGGAGAAAGAAGTGAAAGCCTAAAAGCCTAAAATGCCCCAAAAATAATCTTAAAAAAAAAAAAAAAAAAGTTGTGATGACTTATGATAGCGTTGTTGAATATCGTGATAATGTTATTACTCGCATAATACATAAATATACACACATATGTATATATATACACATATATACATATATATATATATATATATATATAATCAAAACATATTTAAATGTACATGTGAGCCAAATGTATGTAAATGTATGTTTATGTAGCTTATGTTTGTTTCTGTCATAAGTGTTCTTGTTTTACTTTAGAAAATGTAATAAACATATGGAAAGAATGAGTTAAAAGATAAGTTGAGCTACTCTGCCATATCCTTTTAATATTTATTGTGCCCCCCTTATTTAGTCCCCCTTCAGAACGTCTGGAGTCCTGTTAAAAACATGTATTATACGTGATTATATTTCATTTTTAATTACAACTTGTCTGACTCGGGTACGCTTAGACATAAACGAGTGAGTAAAATGAGACCGGTCGCCTTCAGAACCCCAAATTACTGCTAATTTGGTGATGTGATTAGAGGGCAACCTTCCCGTAAACATCAACCATAAGCCTGATGTTGACCCATTAATTGGTGGCAACAGCTACTTAAAAATAGCTTCTTATCAGCACAGATTCTGTAGAAATGGTCACAGGGTTTCCCAAAATGTGGGAATAATGAAGCGAAGGCTTTGTTGAGAAGCTGCTCTGTTACTTGTAATTGATATTTGAGCGATGCTTGTGCAAGAGTAGTTGCACTTGAGTTAATTAACCACCTGAGTTAACCCAGCCTCAGTGCATGTAACCGGGACTTATAGTGGAGGTCTGTAGCCCTGGAGGTCCTCAGCCAGACTTAGAGCTATACTTACTGGGTCTTGGGAGGGAGTGTGAGGGTGCTGGGTCATGTTAACCCAGCCTCAGTGCATCGTTTTGGGGCTTAGAGTGGAGGTCTGTAGCCCTGGAGGTCCTCAGCCAGACTTAGAGCTACTTACTGGGTCTTGGGAGGGGGCTTAGAGTGGAGGTCTGAGGGTGCTGGGTCATGTTAACCCAGCCTCAGTGCATGTTTTGGGGACTTAGAGTGGAGGTCTGTAGCCCTGGAGGTCCTCAGCCAGACTTAGAGCTACTTACTGGGTCTTGGGAGGGAGTGTGAGGGTGCTGGGTCATGTTAACCCAGCCTCAGTGCATGTTTTGGGGCTTAGAGTGGAGGTCTGTAGCCCTGGAGGTCCTCAGCAAGACTTAGAGCTACTTACTGGGTCTTGGGAGGGAGTGTGAGGGTGCTGGGTCATGTTAACCCAGCCTCAGTGCATCGTTTTGGGGCTTAGAGTGGAGGCCTTTGACCCTGGAGGTCCTCAGCCAGACTTAGAGCTACTTACTGGGCCTTGGGAGGGAGCATGGGGGTGCTGAAGTGTGTTAGCCCAGCCTCAGTACAAGTTATTGGGGCTTACAGTGGAGGCCTTTGACCCTGGAGGTCCTCAGCCAGACTTAGAGCTAATTTGGTGATGTGATTAGAGGGCAACCTTCCCGTAAACATCAACCATAAGCCTGATGTTGACCCATTAATTGGTTGCAACAGCTACTTAAAAATAGCTTCTTATCAGCACAGATTCTGTAGAAATGGTCACAGGGTTTCCCAAAATGTGGGAATAATGAAGCGAAGGCTTTGTTGAGAAGCTGCTCTGTTACTTGTAATTGATATTTGAGCGATGCTTGAGTTAATTGTGTCAGCGCTGCAGCCGCCCCTGAGGATGTGGCTTGTGTGTGCGAGCGTGCACGCGTGCGGTTTTGGCTGCTCATGCGGTGTCAAAAGTCATCAGGGTGAGGCTGAGCGGCGACCCCGTGACCCCCATCAGAGATCAGAAGTGGAGTACTTACCGCCCCCCAGACAGACAGCCTTCTCTGATTCCCCCCCCCCGCTGCTGCTAATAAAGGCTGCAGGAGGCTGATTCAAAGCAACAGTTGAAGGGGAGTTAGAGGCGGCGCTGTCACTCAGCTCGCAGCTCGGCCTTCTTCAAGCAACTGATATTATACTCAAAGGGAAACAGGAAATTCATCCTAATGGGACAAATCTGTCAGGAGAAGCCGTCATATACCATAGGGAGCAGAAAGGGAACTGCTGTGTGTGTTTTTATTTATTTTAAATTGTAATTTCTGCCATTTTAATAGTTTCTGATTTCTTGGCATTTTAAAAAACAAATCACAGAACATTCATAGAGAGGCACAAGTACTTACTTTTCAATATTTATGGTCTCAGGTTAATATAATTTAAATTATGCTACCGACTCTTGCTTCATTACTCTAATTACACATTCAATTTAATGTTAACGTCACTTACACCGCAATATTGTGTCTTGTATCATGGCAACCGCACTTTAAAATACCTTTATTTGACGCCATGTTGCTTACTCAGTCTACCATATAATCATTGTCTATTGGTTGCCTGTATTTCTTGTGTGTTTACTTGTTTGTGTGTTTTTGTTTTTGTTTTTTTTGCTGTTATTGGCAAAAATGCTGCTGCTGTAATAACAAAATGTCCCCGTTGTGGGATGAATAAAGTATAATCTAATCTAATCTAATCCAGTCCAATCAATTACCATCGCCATGCTCATATACTGTATATTAGGGTGACTATATTTTGATTTCCAAAAAAAGAGGACACTCGGGCCCGGCGATGAATCACACATTCAGACAGGCTTCTCAGAGGTTAATAACTCATGTAATAAAATAAAATCTGTAACAAAATAACAGCTCTCTTTTTCAAATAATAGCAAATAAATATATAAATATGAAATAATGTTCTAAATATGACATATTCTGTGTCAGCTTCATCTAAATATCTCTGAAAACCTTTTCAATGTAATAAGATCAGGTTGTCCATGTGAGCTCTGGTAGCTTTTGTAGTATCTAATAATTAATAATCTAAATTTTACTTCATAATTTATTAACAAATCTTGTCTTTATCCCTCGTGGTGTCTTCCCGTTAACCATGAACTTGCCCTTCCAGGTCCAAATTGAAATTTCTTTTGTGCTTTTCCAATGTTTTTGTCCTTTTTCTAATTTATTTGTCACTTTTTCCATGTTTTTGGCGCTTTTTTATAAAACCTGAGCTGGTTTAATAATTCATAGTCAACAAACCTCATTTGCTGTAAATAAGAGTTTTATGAGCTGCAACTTTAGCTATTTTGACACATTTATTAAATGTAAAATATTTTAAGATATCACATTCTACGTGTTCTTGTATTCTTTGGTCTTAATCTTAATTGTCTCTTTTTTTTAAAAATAAAAATGTACTTATACTATATACTATATAAACTAAGCGTATTGTTCAAGATTCACTGTTTGATTTTAATATTAATCTGAAAAATAATCTGCCCGTTACCACAACTGTTTCATAACCAGATCTGAGGGGCAGACCTTTTTATAAAACGGGATTTTAGTAAGATTTCTCTCTCAAATAACAATATCTGTACCGCCCCAAATGTTTGTTTTTACGCTTTGTGAAGCAGACGCCTTTCTGTAACTAAATGTGAGGTTTATAATGCACCAGGTTAATGTTCACCACCAAAACGTTCGTGGTGGGTTATATACATTGATGGTAAAAAGACTGATTTCTGGATTTTATAAATCAATATCAGATCACTCAAACAAAAATCTTTTTAATTGGACGATGGATTATTTTTAAAGTGCTCCGAAAGTCATATTTGTAAAGGTCTGACAAAGAGAATGGAGAGACAAGTGATAATAACACTGTTAGGATAAACCTGCGTGCTGGGAGAAAATCCCTGTCTCCTTCCCGGAGGTTGTTGTCTAGAACCATTAATTGTTGGTGTTGCGTGGGACTGGGAGAGTTTTGCTCATTTCCCTCCGTTGGAATGCCTGCTTCATTAAATTGACTGCGCGGGACGGTTTTGAGGAGAAAAAGATGAGAGTTTCTCAGGGTAATAACAGGCCTCGGGATAAGCCATGTTTAAGAGGCTACCGCAATGGCTACCCTGTCCTGCGCCGCAGCACTCCCATGACCCCGGCTGCTGGGGACGGCACTGGCCAGACACAATTAGTGGTCACAGATACCTGGGTTGTGTGTGTGTGTGTGTGTGTGTGTGTGTGTGTGTGTGTGTGTGTAGTCTTGCATGCTTTGACGGGTGGGCGTGTTTGTCTGCGTGTTTGCACATATGCATGCAGAGTGTGTGTGTGTGTGTGTGTGTTGTGTGTGTGTGCATTTGTAAGCACATAAAACCCACATTCCACATTCAGTATCAGTGTTGGTGGGTTTGTACTGCCCATCTGTCTGTCTGTCTGCCCGTCTATCCTCCCGTCTATCCACCCGTCTATCCACCCGTCTATCCTCCCGTCTATCCACCCGTCTATCCACCCGTCTATCCTCCCGTCTATCCACCCGTCTATCACCCGTCTATCCTCCCGTCTATCCTCCCGTCTATCCACCCGTCTATCCACTATCCTCCCGTCTATCCTCCCGTCTATCCACCCGTCTATCCACTATCCACACGTCTATCCACCCGTCTATCCTCCCGTCTATCCACCCGTCTATCCACCCGTCTATCCACCCGTCTATCCACCCGTCTATCCACTATCCTCCCGTCTATCCACCCGTCTATCCACTATCCTCCGTCTATCCACCCGTCTATCCACTATCCTCCCGTCTATCCACCCGTCTATCCACCCGTCTATCCACACGTCTATCCACCCGTCTATCCTCCCGTCTATCCTCCCGTCTATCCACCCGTCTATCCACCCCTCCCGTCTATCCACCCGTCTATCCACCCGTCTATCCACTATCCTCCCGTCTATCCTCCCGTCTGTCTATCCACTATCCTCCCGTCTATCCTCATCTACCGTCTATCCACTATCCTCCCGTCTATCCACCCGTCTATAAACTATCCACCCGTCTATCCACTATCCTCCCGTCTATCCACCCGTCTATCCACCCGTCGATGAATATCAAAAACCAACCACATAACCCATTTATTGATTTTAAAGAAAAGTTAAAACGTTATATTTCATGATTACTCGTCATTGAACACCATTACCTCTGCACACATTCATCCACTTGCAGCACCCTTGCAGGCTCTTTTGAGGCTTCTTCTACCATTCTTTTCACTCAGATTAACAAAAAGGAGAGCACTTTATAGCAAAAGAACAAGAGAAGACATGGAGCCAAGTGTTCGCGACGGGGAGGCTCGTGTGGACAATTTAGCCCTGCAGGAGACTGGACAGCGGTGCGCGTGCATGCGTGCGTGCATGCGTGCGTGCATGTGTGTATGTGTGTACGTGTGTATATTTCAAGTTAACGAGAAAACAGCTTCCTGTCTTTTTTTCTGTCTAGAATATTTGCAAAGGCCAATTTCCAATGTATGAATCCCACCTATTGTAAATTATATTTACTGCTTTGATCTGGAACATCTTTGCTGAAGTACGGTAATATTTGATTATTTCATTTCTGGACTTGTTCCTCCAATTTTTAGGAAATCTGAACTTGCAGCCAGATAGCGTGCTGTATCTGCTTGCATCAATCATCATTTTTCTTTCAACTGTAAGGTCTCTGAAAAGCAATCACTTTTCACATCTGTTGTCTAAATATCAAAGGGAGATTTTTGTGACTTTAACGTATTTTGTACAGCCTTCTCATTGTAATTTGGTTACCATAGCCTGTATAAAATATGGAAGTCACTCATTGGTTTCTGCAGAACCAAAATGAAGCTGAAAGTGGGCGACTCCTCGCTCCGGCTAATCCATAATGGGCACAGAGGATGGAGCTGAGGCGGGCCGACGGACGCCTACATCCTATACTTTCCTCCTGTGACGGCAGCAACCTGTCACTCAAAGCGGCCACGCCCTTAATAATGAGTAACTTTAAGCCTGAATACGTTTTAGATAAGTGAGTTATTTTATTATATTATTATATTATGAGATTAATATTCTAGGTGTCTGAAAACACTTCATTCAAAGTCAACAGAAACAACATAAAATTATGAAAAGACGTTTTGGGTCACCTTTCCACTTCCATACAAACACATAATTTACTGATTTACATGTGAAAATATGTTGGCACTATACACGCTAAAAGTACTGTTTTTTTTTTTTTAAATGGAATCTGGTGGGTTAACAGAAAGGTCTCAAAGAGGTTTTAAAAAGGTCTATCTCTGTAGGGAGTCTTTAATATTGCCACTTAGAGTATTAATCAGCCTTTTAGTGGCAAAAACAGCACTTTTAGCGGACCAAACTGATGCAGAACATTTGCCCCACAGGGTTGCATTGCAGTCTGCCAGTTACCCGCGTAATACTGGATCAATTTCAAAGATTGTTGTTCCTATCAGTCACTTCCACTACTAGGGTGACCAGACGTCCCGATTTTGAGTCGCGTATCCCGAGTCCCGACGCTAAAATGTCCACCAACCACTATGAAATGATCCCTGTTGTCAGCGATTACATAGCCGACGTGGTCTTCTTATAACCCAATCATTAATTAAACCCATGTAGAAAGACTAATAAAGCGTCCAGCGTATGATTTGCTGACGCCTGTGCGCAATTTCACAGCCAACAAATTGATTCTTGAGCAAAGTACCCCGGTTTTAGTCCTGGGAAATCTGGTCACCCTTACTTACTTACACCCAAAAACATAGGAAAACAGGTTCCAAGGTTGTAAAAAAGAGGTAGTTACCCTTTAAACACATGGAAGGAAATCATTTCCAACATTTATTTATTGATCACTGAATTTAATATAAAAGGCACCACTGACATTTTCTTTCAATTAACAAAATCTCAAGTAGACAACATCGCCTTGGCGATAATTAAACAATATATTGTGCAGCCCTAAGCAACGTCTTAAGGTCATTCCTTTATAATAAAATCTGTATAGACCAAATTATTTATCTGGATTTAGCGTTTATGTAGAGTTTCTACAAAATAAGTTTTGAATATCAGTTGCTCTGTGAACCGAGTCGAGGCTCACGAAGGCCTCTGGTTATCCTCACTGTACCTGCTCAGAAGCACACACACACACACACACACACACACACACACACACACACACACACACACACACACACACACACACACACGGCAGTTCTATTGGGGCTCTTCACATTGTCCAGACGGCCCAGTGTCAGGCAGTGAAATGAATGGCTGTTTATATTAGAAGGCTGGTTTAATGAATTAGACCCACAGCTCCTCTGTGTGAGCACCAGGCACATACAGACCAGACCCTCTCCTTTCCTCACCCCTTACACAAGGTAGGGGGGACACCCTGATTGCGTCCTTCGGGACGGGTGAGTCAGGACGCCCGACGGCGCCCCTCTAAGGACTCCTTGCTTATTTACAAAGGGCATCTGGCCCTTACCATCCCCCTTCTCACTAACCTCACCCATCTCCAGCATCTCCCCCATGGTAGCTGAGCTGGGCAGTGGCCTGCCTGTTTATATACATGTGTGGGAGGGGAAACACAGTTGGGAGGATTACTGAGCATGTTTGAACAAATATGTATACAACATGAGGTTTGCCACCCAGCCGTACATATACACAGGCCTCCAATGAGACCTAGCTCTGGTTGTACTCAATCTGTGCGAGAGGAGAAGAGAGAAAGACGGCTGTCATCTCACATCATCATCATCTGGCTGAGAAGACGAGCTTCTGACTCCATGCCTCGGGATAGACAAGGATTAACAGATGGAGAGGGGGAAACAATGGAGGAGAAGAAAGGGGAAAGGAGGGTAGGAAACAAGAGAGAAGAGGAGGAAACAAGAGGATAGGGGAAAGGAACAGAGGGAATGAGAGGGGAGGAGAGAACAAGTAGGGGACGTAGAAGGAAAGGAGAAAGGAAACAAGATAGGAAAGCAGAGGAGAGGAGAGAACACATAAGAAGAAAGGGCAAAAGAGGAGAGAACAAGAGAGGATAGTAGGAAACAAGAAAGGTGGGGAGGAAGGGGGGAGAGGAGTAAACAAGGGGAAAGGCCAGAACAAGAGGAGAGGGAGAAGGATGGGAGGAAACAAGAGAGGAAAGTAGTGATGAGAGGAGGAAACAAGAGAGGATAGTAGAGAGGAGAGGAAGAAACAAGAGAGGAAAGTAGTGATGAGAGGAGGAGGAAACAAGAGACAAGAGAGGAAAGTAGTGATGAGAGGAGGAGGAAACAAGAGAGGAAAGTAGTGATGAGAGGAAGAAACAAGAGAGGAAAGTAGAGAGGAGAGGAAGAAACAAGAGAGGAAAGTAGTGATGAGAGGAGGAAACAAGAGAGGAAAGTAGAGAGGAGAGGAGGAAACAAGAGAGGAAAGTAGAGAGGAGAGGAAGAAACAGCAAAGGAAAGAAAGGAGGAAAGGAGGAAAGGAGAAAAGGAGGAGAGGAGGAAACAGCAAAGGAAAGAAAGAAGGAAAGGAGCAAGGGAATGAAGCGGAGGTAGGTTTGTCTCCAGCGACCCTTGAGAACTATTGCAGTAATTCCATGAATCCGAGTCACATTCATGGAAGAAATAAATAAATAAAGCAAAGGAAGACCACGCGGATGCTCTCTGGATGTCAAATACAATTATGACAAAACGAGACAAAAAGAGACACATTTTATAATCAGCAAAGCTTCTCCACACACACACACACACACACACACACACACACACACCACACACACACACACACACACACACACACCAGTAATCATTTTTTGCGCTCGTCTCCCTCTCATTTTCTTTTGTTGTCTCTCTCGCCCAGTCCCTCCCTCTCATCCTTGTCTCTAATTTACCCAGCATCCTGCAGTGCACAGGAGCCTCGCAAATTGCCTTTGTCCATTTGC
>CM049381.1:30082394-30177394 GCA_026937815.1 Etheostoma perlongum | reverse complement strand
TTTACATAGTTAAAGGAATATTATTATGCATTATTTACATAATTTACATAATTAAGGAATTGCAATGGTAAACTTGAGAATTGCACACATTTGAGGCCAGTGTTATTGCACAAAACAGATAATACAGATAATATTGTCCAGTATCAACCTCTAAGTGTGTGTGTGTGTGTGTGTGTGTGTGTGTGTGTGCGCGCGTGTGTCAGACACTTAGAGGGAGGAGTTATAAAGTTTGATGGCCACAGGCAGGAAGGACTTCCTGTGGCGCTCTGTGTTGCATTATGGGAGAATGAGTCTATCACTGAAAGTGCTCCTGTGATTTATCAACAAGCCATGGAGTGGGTGCGAGACATTGTCCCAGAGGACATGTAGTTTGGACAGCGTCCTCCTCTCTGACACCACCAACAGAGAGTCCAGGTCCACCCCCCCACGACCTCACTGGCCTTGCGGATCAGTTTGTTGAGTCTGTTGGCCCAGACAAGCTTGTTTTCACAGGCCTGGTTGCGTATTTGTCTCGCGAGATCTGGCAACACTGGCCATCACCCGCCGTTAGCATTCCATTGACTGCCTTTCATTTTGGCGCCATAACTTTACATCTGAAGCATTTAAAAACAAAGAAAAGCTGTTTCTGTCAATCAGTTATTGACTAATCATGTCAGCTGTAGGACTACTTGTACATATCTCATATACTCATTCCAAAATCCTTTGCAGTGGAGTGAAAAGTAGCCTACAATAGTCCCTACAATAGTCCCAAATACCTCAAATTTGTACTTATGTAGGGCTACATCAGTACTTGAGTAAATGTAGCCTATTAATCCAATCACGCTCCTTCATTAAGGTGAGTCTATATTGCTGAAACTGTGTGTGTAGCAGAATAAATAAATATTATATAAATATAAGGATAAATATACAGGAAAGACACCGCACATATGCACTTATCATTGGGACAGAGTGACAGATAAAGTAGAAGCCACAAGAGGATTTGGTCAGGAAAAGATAACTTTATTTAATCTGGGATACATACTCTTGTTATATTTAATTACGTGTCAGATAGAAAACACAGTAGCTTTTCAAAATAAAAGCAAGGTCCATTTAATTAATTATATTTATTTGTTTTTAAAACACACTTTAATAAATATTTTCTTCTCTTTTTTTCCTTCTATTTTACAAAAACCGTACAGTGACTGTAAGAACAAGGAACAACACTGGATTAAAGGTCAGCAGAGTAGACACAGGCCAACACAGACACTGCAGACGCCACGGGTAATAACGAACCCAAGCTAAATACCTTTACACATTTCCAAGTGTCTTACACAACTATGTCCACATCACTATGGCAGGTATAAACAACTCTTTCAATCATTTAAATCAATGTTAAGCGCTATTTGACCCCTGGTCTGCAAAGATAGGTAGCATCACACACTGAAGAGCACAGAGAGAGCTAGCTCTAGGTTAAGACACTCGGGTAAAACCCATACAATGCAACCTAATGCAGCCGCCTGCTCTTTAGCATTGATCTGACTACCGCCCACATCCTTCAGACTTACAAAATGTATATTACAATAATCCACTTTTACAGGTACGTTCAGGAGGGAGCAGCATTGGGTTACAGATGTGCAGGGCCACGCGAAATCTGCAGATGCAGAATTCTGCAGTATGTTTCGAAGATTTTCAGCAGATCTTAAACAAATTAAGGATTAAACTCAGAATGTTAACACATCTCCACCAAGCTGATAAAACAGTCTGCTGAAGCCCACAGGTTTTCATTCTGGATGAAAACTGTAAAAAAAAAAAAAAAAAAAAAAAAATTAATAAAAATAATCTGCAGATTCTATTTAGGTTTGCAAATTAGTCACAATATAAAGCACACAGTAAAGCGCTGCAGTAAATGAATGACCACAGTGTCTTTTGCAGAGGTAAACACATCGTTACGTGCAGTGACATATGAAGCAGATGTGTGAGAGGCATGACGAGGAACAGCTTCGTACCTAAAACCTTATTTTTGAGTGTTTAATACTGGTGTTTGTGCAAGTTCACTTCATTTACAACAATTTATGTATGCTATTCCTTATTGCTAGTCCGGCTCAACGGATGTACAGTGGGATGTCCCACCCCTTTTTGCTACCTCTGCTATCCATTTGGCAAGGGCACCGTAGCTGCATCCAGGACAGACGGGATCGGTTTAAAGGAATACAAAAAGACAGAGCGTTTGGCAACGTAAGACTACTTTACTGCTGACTGTTCTGCAAAACTTTGCAATCTTCAGGTTCTTGAAACTTGCTTGAGAACGTCATGCTTGGTTTTATTTTCATGAAAAGAGACATCATTGTGTGTTAATGCACCGATGAAGATGGATTCATTTGACAAAATCTGCTGTCACAGGTGGGAAATCATGAGCTGCTGAAGCTCAGACAGAGTTGCATTGACAAGCTCTATTAGAAATCTAGAAAAAAAGTACCTTGTGAGACAGATGTTGTCAGTTTGGCAGTGTCTTGCATCACCACAATATGATATTTTAACAAAAATTACCTGTGTGTGATGTTTGCTGACATGGATTGACTTTAAGAATGCTGACTTTACTGACATCACCTGCAACCAATAGCTGCCTGGAAGGTATAAAAGCACATTCAATCTCATCCAAATACATTTGTAAATGATTTGAAGTAAGTAGGTTAAATCATTCCAAAAACACAGGTACGCTCGTTCAGTATCACTCAGCTACAAATTACTGTCTGGCGCCATATCTTCCTGAAATACCAGGCTGCCATTTGTCTCAGTTATTACATGTTGCAGTAGCAGCTGCACGGTCTACCATAAATCTTCTTTGTACCAAAGTACCAAATTATTAGAATGAGTTTTAACTTAACCTATTAACTGTTACTGAAACCTGACCCTCTTTAACCTTTAGTTAACCTGTGTATGCATGTAAAGCGGAACACAGAAAACTAACACTGTGGTTCATTTTGCTGAAGCTGATGCATCATCAATGCAGATAGATCCTCCCTGCAGGTATGCAGATCTCAGAGTAGTTTTCATCTACTTGAGCTCCGGGGCAGTGGAGATGCGGGAAATTGCTCCGGAAGCTGCTGTCCGATTCAGTGATCTTTGTAAGAGGAAACATGGCAAATAGTTTGGCAGCGACTGTGTTTGTAGGAGAACCAGTTTGTACAATCAGGCCAGGAATTAGGGCACTACGTTATCATGACAGACGCATCCAGAGGCGTCCAGTGAGTCAGAAAGTTATAAATAGACCAAAAGCAGCAGGTGCTGTCACTCCGTCTATAGCTCGCAGCCAATTATAAAGCTCTGCAGGTGTGCCCAGCCAACCACACAGGCAACCAAAAGTGAATCCAATATCAGTCGTTTCTTCTCCTTCTTCTTCTTCCCTTCAACCTTTACTCTCTCTTCGATATATGTCATCTACTTTTAGAAACGTATGCCTTCTCTCAAACACACACACACACAAAAACACTTGAAAAACCATTTGGAACGCATGGAAATGTTATTAGGTCAACCTCATCCTGTGGCAATGACTCAGTACATCAGCTGTGTGGCTCCCCCCACCTTCAGGCGTAGGAGCAGGATCGGAAAACAAGTGGTATGAAAGAGGTAAATGGTATTAAAAAAAAAGAATGTGGAGATAAATGAAAGGCAGCGAAACAATGTACAAATGTATGGGATGCCATTCAGAACATACCGTAGTCCTACACCTGAACTTAAAGAAGGGCCCAGGGTCCGTGGTCCGTCGGTCCACCGTCCTGCCTCCCTCAAACGGCACAATAAACATTTAAATGTCTTCTTTTCCAAAGCTTCCCATTGTTGCAGCCTTACACCTGCTTTGTTCAAACTGATTGCAGAATTAGGTGTGAAAATGTTCAAATCCTCTAGATTAAGAATACTATTAAATCGCATTGAACCTTTCCAAACACACCTGTCCTAGTTGTACCTTTTGACATGACATCAATATGGCTGCCCTCTTTTAGTCGATTAGGTGACTAATTTGATTACAATTTTTTATTTTTTTGTTGCTTTTTCGTGCTGAAGGACTTATTTCCAAGAGACCTATGAGGACATCTCTGGTAAACACAAGATTTAAAGTGGTGGTTCTGCATGATTCTTTGTGGAGAAACTCAGTTTTTCAGCTCTGTCCAATAAATTAAACGTATGGCATTGTTGATAAAACCATAGGAGTGTTAATCGACTAAGAATGTCTTTACTCGCGGACAGCCCTAGACGTCAATCTTTAGAAACCTTTCCTCTACAAATCACCCACAATTTCTTGGGAACTAAGAAAAATTAGCCTTGCTGAAGCCGAATGACGGTTTTTAGACATGTACAAATATAACAAAAGCTGAAAATCAACCAACAGAGGCGATGGGATTTGGTTGGCCAGAGAATAGAAAACAATCTAATCTTAGCTCTAGTCCTGTGTGTTGTCTTATCTCAGCATCACTTTTGTCAAGTTTGGTCCAAACGCAGCATTACGCAGAGTACGTAGACGGATACAAGAGTACAAAAGCGGAGTAAAAAGAACACGTATCGGGCGTCTTCCTGCGTTAGATAAGAAACACACAGTTACACTCAAAGGCCGAGAGGAACGCCATCACTGGTCTGGAAAAGCACAACTACGGGCCATGGTCAGTAGCACCTGCTGGACACCATTGATGTTTTCACACACATGTATAAGCATCACTGAGCTATAAAGTTAGTTATATTGTTTTCAATACTTCAGTCAGTACACATTGAGTTAAACAGCCTCATTAACTTTCTTCTAACTAACCCTTATTATTATTATTATTATAATTATTGCTACATCAATACAATGCACTTCATCAATGCTGCAGGAATCTGTTCTACACACAAACACACATGTACATTACCCAACATGTCGGCATCGTGATACACACATGTACGTGTGGTTCTACTGTATCAACACACATCCACAAGATCTCCAATTACTGTGTCTCTCCTCCAGGACACGTCTTCTCTTCGTGTTCCAGCAATCCCCCTCGCCCAGGTGAACATGACAGGCTCAAAGGCCACCAGGTTGAGATAACAAGAGCCTGTGTGTGTGTGTGTGTGTGTGTGTGTTGTGTGTTGTTATTTCACACAATACATAATAAGGATAAGGACGCATGTGTGTGTTCCCAGAGTTGCAAGGGGATCTTTGTGTACTCTAGTTAAAGGGTAACTCTGTCTTTTCTTTTCAACCTAGACCCAATTTTTGCATGTTTTTGTGTCTACGTGATTGATGGGAACAACAATTTAAACCCACCAGACTCCATGTCAATAAACAGTGACGTTATCATCGTAAAACACACTTTATTCAAAGTGGACAGACAAAATGAAACTCTGAAAAGTCTTCTTGGTTAGTCTTTACACTTTTCCAACAATCACCACTCTGGGTTGGTTAAATGAACACATGATTTCACTGATTTAATTATGAGAATATGTTTTCTCTATACACACTAAAACTGTTGTTTATTTAAATGGGGTCTGGTAGGTTTGGCAATAGCTATCCCGGAGCAGTTTCTGGTTAAACAAAGAGGTTTTTTTTTTTTAATTTTTATTAAAAAGTCTATCTCTGTAGGGATCCTTTCCATAATCAGACACTTAGAATGACAATCTGAATCTGTCAGTGGAGAAAACGGCACTTTTGGCTGACAAAATTGACGATGCACATTTGCCCCATAGGATATACATTGCAGCCCGGTTTGCGGCTGCCGGTCGCAGCGTTCTCACTAAATACTGGACCAATTTCAAAGATTGTTGTACCTATCAGTCACTTAAGACACAAAAACATAGGAAAATCTTAGAGATCCTCAAATTCTGTCGATTAACAATTTGGCTGATGCGTGTTTTGCATACATCAACTGAACTGTGCAGCTATTTCAGGCCTAAACAGACCAGGCAAGAGCTTCAGAGCTCAGCTTTTGCTCAGAGATTGAAGTCTGGAAAGAATTGATGCAGTCAGTCAGATAAATCAGATAGATTGATCAGAATGAGACCTTCCACCCCTCCAAACTCCCAAACCTCAATCATAACTGTTTCTACTTTAGACAACCTCTATTTTTCATCTGAAAATCATTGAGAAATTAAAGTTGTTTGATAGATTTGGCGGAATTTGGCCAGCCGGCAGACAAAGGGGTGCGTTAAGCTGATCAGGTAAAGAGAATGTGTCATGTTGATGTTTGACCTACTTTGTGTGATCTCATCCTTAATCGAATTAGCCACACACACACACACACACACACACACACACACGTAATCTTGTTGCCTTCCCAGGGGAGCAGCTGAAACGCTGGGGCTGAGAATAACTTGTCCCTTCAACTCGACATCTCCTCCATTCTGCACCACACCATCAGGTTGTCACACATTATTCAGGTGTCAGTGAGTTATTGGGTGTATGGGTCTGTTAATGAGGAAAACCAGCAAAGTTACAAAAGGTGAAGGTTGAATGACACAGTTCTTTTCTCACAGCAAAACAAGCAGGAGCCGTCAAAAGTCCAAAAAACCCGTGCGGAGAGTCTTTCTCATGGCCGGACCTTCAGTGATTACGTGACCATAAGGCTTCAACAGATACACTGCTCTGGTCTAGGCTAGTCTAGACACACACTGAACTGTATAAAAGGGAAAAAATCCTCATTCTTTCCTCATCTGTGTTACCACTTCGTAATTACCCGGCCCACTCCCTTTTCATCTTTGGCAGCGCGCTGGATCCAGGGTGGGTGGCGGGGGGGCGTTTTAGATGCGTCCGTTGCCGTGTGTGCTGCTTCGGCGGCCGGACAGAGGTTGGGAGGAGTAGTGCAGCTCGGCTGTGGAGAAGGTGGCGGCCGAAGAGCTGGAAGAGGTAAGTCCGCAGGCTTCGCAGGCCAGAGCCAACTGCCTCAGGGCATCCAGGGAGTCCATCTTAGCTCCGCGTAACAGATCGCTCTGACCCTGCAGCACACAGGAAGACACGGGTTTGACTCATGTACTGTATGTGTAAAGGCTGATCTCAAAACATTTAACTACATGTCGCAGAAACGAACGTCGCTCGGCCATGGCTTGGTAGCGTAGCATTTTCCTACGACTCATGTCCTGGTTCTCCTTCTCCATAAACAACATGAAATCAAGGAGAGGGTTACCTTTTCCTGCTGCAGAGTTTCGACTACTGTCAGAAAGAGGGAGACACTTTGTTTCTCACACTAATAGCAGGGCTGGCGTGTGTGTGTGTGTGTGTGTGTGTGTGTGTGTGTGTGTGTGTGTGTGTGTGTGTGTGTGTGTGTGGTAGAGCAAGTGAAAGAGTGATGGTGATTAGGCATTAGCCGCTTTCTGACCAGGTAGTTACAGGAATGTAGTTATAGGAATAGTCCACTTCTAAACAGTTCTACTAATTACTACTACTACTAATTACTACTACTACTACTAATTACTACTACTACTACTAATTACTACTACTACTACTAATTACTACTACTACTACTAATTACTACTACTACTACATAATTTAAACAAGTCCCCAAACCTCTGCCTGCTGAGCTGTGAGCTGTGTGTGTGTGTGTGTGTGTGTGTGTGTGTGTGTGTGTGTGTGTGTGTGTGTGTGTGTGTGTGTGAGAGCAAGAGAGAGAGAGAGACGGCCGGCCAGCTTGAGGAGTTTAATTCCGAGAGGACAGTTAACCACAGGGTCCCGTTGATCTTATGATGGACGTTCGTTTTTGTGATATTTAACCAAACAATCCGTCAACAGCGAAATAAAAGCCTTCACACACAGCTGGGGGTCTCCGAGCACGACTGGCCGAGCGACACTTTATGGAGCTTCTCAACCCGCAAAACTTTGAAGCAAATTGTCAATTCGGCAGCGATTTTCACAATATTGCGTATATTCAAAATCTAAACAGTTCATCTCTCGCCTAAAACGTTCTCAGAAGTGAATTAAGTAATGAATATGATGGAGAAAATTGTTAAAATTGTCCCGTTGTTGGTCTGTCTGTTCTGGAAAACCTGACTCTTGTTGACCTAGGTTCCCTAGGGACCCTGCCCTGAAGTAGGAGCTGAACGAGTTACAGGAACAGTCAGAACTTAAAATTCCCCAAATTGGTCCAGTCGGGAAGCAGCTATAGTGAGAGAAATTCTATTTGGGTGTGCTAATAAGGTTCACAAACAGCAAGGAAGAAATAGAAATACATTGCAAATATCTTGAATCCATTTTTTTTTTAAAACAGACAAATATCTTTCAAAATAAATGTACAGCCTGATTTATGAGTTCTGATTAAATCACTATCAGCTTCTCCTTTCCAAGTGAGTCTCAGACGTGTGATACTCGCCATAAAACCAGATAGTTATCTTCAACCAGTCCTATGAAATCTGAGATTTGAGCATTAGGAGTACCTTGAGCACAGTGATGTTCCAGGTGAAACTCTCCACAGCTTTGCTTAGCTTGCGTCCCTTCAGTCCCTCCTTCTCCCCAAGCCGGGAAAGTTCCTCGTGGTAGTCCATTCCTGCAAAAACACAAACACACAGGTCCAGATGATTCCAGCCTCCCTGCTCACTTTTTCCTCTCTTTTACTGTAGCTAGACGCCCAATTCTGTTCAAATGGAAGGATGTAACCCGGGGGCTCTCAAACACGTCACTCAAAGGTCCGCATCTGATTTTTATTTCAAGTCAAAGATCCGGAACAGTTGGCAATAAAAAAAAAAAAAAAAAAAACATTTGGTCTGTTTTTTGAGCGTCATGCAGTAAAAGTACAGCAGTATTGTGGTAAAAGGAAGCTTCTGTAGCTTGGACATTTTTGTCTATATTTTCTGGCATTTTCCCACCTTTCTTTTAATGTTTTGTTCCGCTTTTGCAACGCCTTTTGCAGTGTTTTTATTGCCTTTTTGCAGATTTTTTCATGTACAGTCCACATTACTAACAATGTGGGCCTATTGATCAATGGAACATTTATTTCACAATAAAAAACATTAGGCTACACTTCCTAAGGTGTTGTATTCATAACAGGAATGAGCCAGGACTGGACCGACTTGGTCAGGACTTACCTTCTCTCTGCACATGGCCGATCCTCTCCTGAACACCGTCTGCGTTCTCGATCAGCTGTTTCTGGGCGGCAATCATCTGCACAGACAGGAAGGAAGTTTAAAAGCATTGTTCAAACCCATAGAGCTTTATTTTAAATGGTACGAGGACTGTTCCTGTTTCCACAAAATACCAAACACATCAGGCTGCAAATAAGGGAAATGTGTTATCTATTTCATGTAATGCGTCCATTAAATACATCAAAGCTGAAACAATAAGTCAAATCAAACAGATTGACAAGAGCTTTATCAGAAACTATTTTTTTTTAATGTTTTTATCATTTAACTTTACTCTTCTAAATGAGTTTGACTATATCTTGTCTTCCTTCTTTTCAGCGACGTAAGCATGTTCTTAGAGGTCACATTCAAGTCAAACGCAAGTTGTAATATCAGAATTAGATTACATTGCGGGGGGGCGGTGGGGGCACGAAGAAAAAAAACATGTACTGGGGACAAAGATCTCGAGTTTTAAAGTCAAGATGTTTTTTGTAGTTGTTTTTTTTCTCAAGATCTCAACTTTGAAACTTAAAATCTCGACTTTCATGGAGGGAAAAAACAAAACAAAAACAAAACAAAAACAAAACTTTTTCCTTCATGAAAGTCAAGATCTCGCAAATAAAACTCGAGATCTCGCAAAACAAAGTCAAGATCTCGCAAATAAAACCCGAGATCTTGCAAAACAAAGTCAAGGTCTCGCAAATAAAACTCGAGATCTCGCAAAACAAAGTCAAGATCTCACAAAACAAAGTCAAGATCTCGCAAATAAAACTTGAGATCTCGCAAAACAAAGTCAAGATCTCGCAAATAAAACTTGAGATCTCGCAAAACAAAGTCAAGATCTCACAAAACAAAGTCAAGATCTCGCAAATAAAACTTGAGATCTCGCAAAACAAAGTCAAGATCTTGCAAATAAAACTTGAGATCTCGCAAAACAAAAATAAAAGATCTCGCAAAACAAAGTCAAGATCTCACAAAACAAAGTCAAGATCTTGCAAATAAAACTTGAGATCTCGCAAAACAAAGTCAAGATATTGCAAATAAAACTTGAGATCTCGCAAAACAAAGTCAAGATCTCGCAAAACAAAGTCAAGATCTCGCAAAACAAAGTCAAGATCTTGCAAATAAAACTCGAGATCTCGCAAAACAAAGTCAAGATATTGCAAATAAAACTTGAGATCTCGCAAAACAAAGTCAAGATCTCGCAAATAAAACTCGAGATCTCGCAAAACAAAAGCCAAGATCTCGCAAATAAAACTCGAGATCTAGCAAATAAAACTCAAGATCTCGCAAAACAAAGTCAAGATCTTGCAAAACAAAGTCAAGATCTTGCAAATAAAACTCGAGATCTCGCAAAACAAAGTCAAGATCTCACAAAACAAAGTCAAGATCTCGCAAATAAAACTTGAGATCTCGCAAAACAAAGTCAAGATCTCACAAAACAAAGTCAAGATCTCGCAAATAAAACTCGAGATCTTGGAAATAAAACTTGAGATCTCGCAAAACAAAGTCAAGATCTCTCAAAACTGTTTGTCCCCAGTACGTTTTTTTCTTCCTCTATGTCACCTCCGGGGCTCCGTAGGATCAGATTCAGAAAATGATTTATTTAAGTTAAGTTGAGTTGGAATCACAACATTTGTCTTGGTAGATGGTGCATACACAGGGAAGAACACATGGGTGCCTGGGTGGCCTGGCGATAGAGCACTCGCCCATGTATAGAGTCTCAGTCCTTGACGCAGTGGCTACAGGTTTGATTCCGACTGAAGCACATAGCTACATGTTATTCACCCTTTCATGCCTTCAACTGTCACAAAAAAGGCCTAAAATGCCACACACAAAAAAAGATGAACACATTCAAAGAAAATAAACGATTGGAAAAGAAAAGGTAACATAAATAAAGAAATATGTACATCTTCTTCTTTTTCATCTGTGCTCAAACTCAATTTATTAATTTATTATAATATTCATTAAGCCTTTTGCTGCATTGTTGTTTTACGTTTATACAGCTCTTTTAAAAAGTGCTATAAAAAAGCTGTGCTGAGAGAAAAGTATTGAAACGATTATGATTAGTTATCTCTGCATGTGTGAAGAGAGCTTTCCATTAAATAAACTATTAATGCATCTCGCCCATCGGTCAACCCAGCAGGAGGAAAGTGCTCAGTCCCAAATTGCTGCTTCACATCAAAACACCTGTCGGCTGGATTCAGTCAATTAACAATAATAAATCTCCACATCTGACCTATACATACAGTATCTACAGTATATATGTACATATATTATATATACATGTATGTGCTGTATATCTAGTTTAACTATTACATTTCATTTCTGTTAACAGGCATTGGAAATTAGCAGTTGCTATAAATGCTGTGATACATTGCATTGGAGAATTGTTGTGCTGCAATTCTCTTTGTAGATTGTATTCTTCCCTATCAGTGTCATTCATTAAATTAAATTAAATAATGATATTTGCACATTGCACATACTCTTTATACTTTTGCACATTTCATCCTTGTTTCAGACACTGCACACCTCTTCCCATTTAAAAAGCAGATCTATTTTACATATTTTTTGATGCATTTTTCAAATTTGCAATTGTAAATTCTTCACTCACATAGTGCTTCTTTTGACGTGTTGTGTTTCTTGTTATGCACTGTGATACCAAGGCTAATTTCTGTATGAAAAAAAAATATTTTGCAATAATCCCGATTGTGAAGTGCAAATGGCCAAGTAGGATTGATTTGGATGCTCCGAAGTTGGAACGCGACACAAAGCATGAAGTCTGTTTTAAATAATCTGCATAAAGAAACAATCAGAAGAGATGAGAGAGAGGACGGCGAGTGTGTGATGACTCAGCCGTGTGTGTGTGTGTGTGTGTGTGTGTACGTCCAGGAAGGCTGAAGGAGGTGTGATGTACGACTGGAGATCACACCAACTGTGGCAAGTTGAGACTGACCTGCTGCGCTCACATTTGCTGGATTCACACTCACACATTATTAGCTCCAGTGACGCCGTGAAACACAACGTTATAGTTAGAAATAAAGCACTCTCTGTGTGGAGGAGTGTGTGTGTGGAGGTGTAATAGCCGAGCGCTGAAACAGGTGGGAGAGCATCATCCCGATCTGCTGCAAGAGGAAATGGAGTAGGAGGAGACCCTGCTGGCTCTCTGTGTGTGTATGTGTGTGTGTGTGTTGTGTGTGTGTGTGTGTGTGTGTGTGTGTGTGTGTGTGTGTGTGTGTGTGTGTGTGTGTGTGTTTCATGCATGTCACCTCAGAGTGTCTTTCTGCATATTTAATGCTTCCGGACACTCAATAAAACGCCGCTGAGTGAACACACTAAACACAATTAAAACGGTCTGCCTGATGTCGGTCTGACATTTTGACCTTTGACCTTGAAAAACCAAATTAGGAAAAGCAATCAACTTCTGAGTACTACGTGCTAATAAATGTACATACCCAGTTCATTTTGATTTTTAAAGGGGACAAACCCCAGGTGGATAGAACTTGATTACTGACATTAAGACAAATATCTTTCTGAAATTGTACGTTTAAATATGCAAATGAGGCTTTATCTTGTTATATACTGTATGTGCTTATTAGCATATAAAATGTTTATGTTTAAATACTATAATATACTTATTTTAAAAGTTATTTAATGCCAATTTTTGGTGAATTTAGGAGAAAGATCAAACATTTTGTGATGAAGCTATACAGTTTTTGAGTGCTAATTTGTGAATGTTAACATTTTGGTTTACTCAACTAAGATAGTGAACGTGGTTACCATTATACCCGCTAAACAGCATGTTGAAAAATGACCAATCACGCCTCTGAACCCTAAACCCTGAACCCTAATCCTGAACCCTAAACCCTGAACTCTAAATCCTGAATCCTGAACCCTAAAGCCTGAACCTTAAATCCTGAATCCTGAACCCTAAACCCTGAACCCTGAACCCTAATCCTGAACCCTAAACCCTGAACTCTAAATCCTGAATCCTGAACGCTAAACCCTGAACCTTAAATCCTGAATCCTGAACCCTAAATCCCTAATCCTGAACCCTAAACCCTGAACTCTAAATCCTGAACCCTGAACCCTAAATCCTGAACCCTAAAACCTGAACCCTAAATCCCTAATCCTGAACCCTAAATCCTGAACCCTGACCCCTAAATCCTGAACCCTAAATTCTGAACCCTAAACCCCGAACCCTAAATCCTAAACCCTTAACCCTAAATCCTGAACCCTGAACCCTAAACCCTAAATCCTGAACCCTAAACCCTTAACCCTAAATCCTGAACCCTGAACCCTAAACCCTAAACCCTAAATCCTAAATCCTGAACCCTAAACCCTGAACCCTAAATCCTGAAACCTAAATCCTAAACCCTAAATCCTGAACCCTAAATTCTGAACCCTAAACCCTGAACACTGAACCCTAAATCCTAAACCCTGAACCCTTAACCCTAAATCCTGAACCCTAAATCCTAAATTCTGAACCCTAAACCCTAAATACTGAACCCTAAACCCTACACCCTAAACCCTAAATCCTGAAACCTGAACCCTGAAGCCTAACTCATGAACCCTAAATACTAAACCATGAACCTCAAATCCTAAACCCTAAACCCTAAACACTACACCCTAATTCCTAAATCCTGAAACCTGAACCCTGAAGCCTGACTCATGCACCCTAAATACTAAACCACGAACCTCAAATCCTAAACCCTAACCCCTAACCAGAAAGCAGAGGCTGCAGTGGGTTTACCCTCCTCCCTCGTCTCACTCACCGTGTCATAGGCAGAGAGCAGTTTGCGCGTCGGCTCTGAGAGGTTGACCAGAGGCTCCAGGCACGGGTATCCCTCCTTCAGGACCATGCTGGCCCCCATGGTGCCCTCGGGGCTCTGCAGCCTCGTCGTCAGGCTCTGGATGCACTGCTTCAGTTTGGCCACCGTGGGGAGCCCACACTGTTCTTTGAAGCTGGCGGTGGTGCTCTGGAAACGGTCGGACGGCAACAGAGAGAGGTGAGAAAGAAGAAGAGGACAGGGGGAAATGGTATTAGATGAGTACAGATCCTGCTGTAAAACTAAGCTGGGAAACGTCACACACGCACACACACACACACACACACACATGCACGCACGCACTCGGCAGTCATTGCTGCTTAATCCAGTAAAATCAGACCTAGTTTAAGCACATTTGGCAAAAACAAAATAAAACAAATGGCATAAATGTGGAACTGAAAAATCATTCAACTGCTGCAGGTGTGTGTCGGGATGCAAAACTGAGTCAATCTGCTGAAAAACAATTTGGGGTCATGATGAAGGTAAAAGACGCACATACAAGCACAAGAACGCAATGTGCCACCTGGCAGAGCCCCAACTGGACTAGAGACTATCACGCCCCACCTGTGTGTGTGTGTGTGTGTGTGTGTGTGTGTGTGTGTGACATAAAGCAATAGAGGCATGATAATAACTGACTGTGGCAGATGAGCCCACAGCTGGACCCATGGCAGAGAGACAGGGACACAGAGGAGGAGGGAGGGGACGGGACAATGAGATTGAATCAGGCGGATTAAAAGCAGTTTGTAAATGAGCAAATGTGTTCGTGTGTAGGACTGAGTGTGTGTATTTGTGTGTGTGAGATGATAGGGATTTATCTCCTGATAGAGCTTATGATACTGAGAGGGTTTATCAACCATTGTGGGAATGTTGAAACGATTATGCGAGAAATGTTCAACGGAATTTCATCGGAATTACATGTGCATGTATGTATAACAAAATACCTCAAAACCAGAGATTCCCTTTCAGTTATTTAATCCCCACATTTACACTACATGGCAAGAACTATGTGGACACCCAAACATTACATTTGTTGTGAACTTTGAATATGTTATTACAAAATCCAAATTCAACATTTAGGCAATGGTGGAAAAAGTATTCAGATCCTTTACTTAAGTTTTAGCAGTAAAATGTACTGAAAGTAAAAAAAAAAGTACTCAGTGCAGTAAAATGTACTGAAAGTAACAAAAGTAAGAGTGCAGTAAAATGTACTGAAAAAATGTAACAAAAAAGTAAGAGTGCAGTAAAATGTACTGAAAGTAACAAAAGTAAGAGTAAAATGTACTGCAGTAAAATGTACTGAAAAAAGTAACAAAAGTAAGTGCAGTAAAAATGTACTGAGTACTCAGTGCAGTAAAATGTACTGAAAGTAACAAAAGTAAGAAGTACTCAGTGCAGTAAAATGTACTGAAAGTAACAAAAGTAAGAGTGCAGTAAAATGTACTGAAAGTAACAAAAGTAAGAGTGCAGTAAAATGTACTGAAAGTAACAAAAGTAAGAGTACTCAGTGCAGTAAAATGTACTGAAAGTAACAAAAGTAAGAGTACTCAGTGCAGTAAAATGTACTGAAAGTAACAAAAGTAAGAGTACTCAGTGCAGTAAAATGTACTGAAAGTAACAAAAGTAAGAAGTAAAATGTACTGAAAGTAACAAAAGTAAGAGTAATCAGTGCGTGCAGTAAAATGTACTGAAAGTAACAAAAGTAAAGTAAAAATGTACAAAAACAAAAAAAAGTGCAGTGCAGTAAAATGTACTGAAAGTAACAAAAGTAAGAGTAAGTGCAGTAAAATGTACTGAAAAAATGTAAAAAAGTACTCAGTGCAAAAATGTACTGTAAACAAAATGTAAGAGTTTAAAATTTTACTGAAAGTGCAAAAGTAAAATATAAAATGTACAGAAAGTAACAAAAGTAAGAGTAAGTGCGTAAAAAATGTACTGAAAGTAACAAAAGTAAGAGTGCGTGCAGTAAAATGTACTGAAAGTAACAAAAGTAAGAGTACTCAGTGCAGTAAAATGTTCCTTGTCAGTGTCTTCCTCGTCTATCTGATGTTTCTGGATTCATCTTCCTGCAGCATTCATGTGTTTGATGCATCTTCCTGCTGTAGATGTTTAAGGCTGTGCTTATTTTATATACTGTTGGGTAGTTTAATCTACAGCGATGCATCATATTCTATAAAATCATCATGTTTGTAGGGGCACTGTCCTGTGAGAACCACGCATCTCTAGAAAGAGATATACAGTGGCAAGCCAACATGGTGCATACAGTCAGAAATATGTGGAATACATACGGATTACAGAGCATTACTTTTAGCAATACAGTACTTACGAATGGTCCATGGGAACAGCCTGCAGTGTTCATACAATCTGCTGCTATAACAGCAACAGCTCTTGGCTGCAGGGATGTGCTTCCATTCAGCTGCAAGAACATTATTGAGTTGGGTTACTGGTTTTGGGCGATCAGGTCTGGTTCGCAGTCGATGTTCCAGTTCATCAACACAAGTAAAGGTGTTGGATGGGATTGAGGTCAGCCTAGTCTAGCATTGCCAGACCTTCTTCCACAGTGCTGGGGAGGAAGGTCTGGCTAGTCCACACAGCATTTTGGGATGGGAGAAAAACCTGCTCTGGTTCATTGGCATGAACCGATCTCAATTGTCTTGGGAACGGAGCCACAGAGCAAAATAGCCTCGGAAAGGAACTTGTTTTGGGTGGAACGTGTACATTCAAAAGATGTTTTAGTCGTGCAACAGAAAACTGGACAGATAGTCCAGCTAGCTGTCTGGATTTACTCTGCAGAGACCTGAGGACCAGGTAACCATAGTCCTCAGATTGGACACCTACAATTGGCTTTACAGTTCACATCATAAGAATACATCTCTAAAAACAGATATACATTGCCCACACCTAAATCATTTGTATTCAGTGCTAAACTGGTGGGTGCTGTGAGACCAGGTTCTATTATTGCTGGTATTAATAGAATACATCTCTAAAAACAGATATACATTTTTAAATAATTCAGTGCTGGTGGGTGCCTCAGGTTCTGACTTTTCTCTAGAAGCTTTTTTAATAATCCTCCTCCCTGACTTTTCTCTCGTCTCTGGCTCTCCTCCTCCTCTCTGTCTTCCTCCCGTCTCTCTTCTTTTCCCGACAGAGAAGTCTCAGGTGGAGTCTGATTCCTTGATTCCTTGATTCCTCTGATTAACACTCATAACCAGAGCTCTTCGTCAACATATCCTAAAACTAAAAAAGCAGTGAGTGACACCTGATCTGCTGTGACTCAGATGTTGGCATTTCCTCTTAACTCGCCTGGCTGGGGTTTGCCACAGAAGTCAATCAAACACAACGTGCCAGAGAAATTATTTTGTTCTTCTTTGTTCATCCATCCATCCATCCATCTTCATCCGCTTATCCGGTATCGGGTCTCGGGGGCAGCAGCTCCAGCAGGGGACCCCAAACTTCCCTTTCCCGAGCCACATCAACCAGCTCCGACTGGGGGATCCCGAGGTGTTCCCAGGCCAGGTTGGAGATATAATCCCTCCACCTAGTCCTGGGTCTTCTTTGTTCAGCAAAACAAAACCATGTATAGTGCCTAGATTTTAAGATTTCTGCCTTTGTTTATCCCAAACACAATGAAGAGGAATGGGGACAATGAAATTAATGACATTTCTTTCCAGGAACAAAGTCCAAGTCGCTCAGGATAATCCAAAATCCTCATTGAATGGTTTACTATTATTTCTTCAAAAAAAAACGGAAAAAAAACAAACAAATGAAAACTGTTACGAAGGCGGTGGATAATCCGGTGTGGCCCGGACAGCCAATTCACAGACTGTACGGACATTTTCGGTGCAACGGACAAACGGATTTGTGTTTTTGTGGCAGCTCAGACTCTGAATGGTGTAACCAGAAACTCTATTTCCGTCCAGTCTCTTTCCTTTTCTGTGTCTTCATGTTTATGAAACAGTTTCATAAGTTGGAATTTTCTGCTTTTAATTGAAGCATTTGGAACTTGGCTTTGTGTCAGTTTGTGTTGCCCACACAACATATTATATCTTATATAAAGCTGAAATTTGCTTAATGTCCTTCTGGATCCATGTTTTTCATGTGTTTCTAATCTATCTAGAAGTTTGTGATTTGATGTTGGTCTACTCTGTACACACAACATCTATTTCATGATCCTTCCTCTGTTGCCTTTCCAGAAAGTTTCTTTTAATTTTTCCCTGTTAAATGTTGTTTTTTTGTAGTTTTTCAAAGTACAGAGGGTGTAGAGATTGTAAAACCCCCTTGTGGAAAATTTGTGATTTGCAATATTGCGCAAAATCAATAAAATAGACTTGACTTTGTTTGCAGTTGCAGCGCCTGTAAAAGTTTCCTTGCTTCATGTCTGAACTCATGAGCTTCGCATCTGCAGGAACTTGTCCAAGGGTAACGTCAGTGGCAACGACCCCAGTGAAGCACAAACAAAAAACACTAATGATTCAAACAGCGTTTTGCAAATGCATCTTTGCCGAATTGTGGAGAGAATATATACAGACACATGCAGGGTGTTCATGGTAATATTTTACAAATATGACAGTGTATATACTGTAAATATAGTCTCAATTGCTTTTGTTTAACCCTCCTGTTGTCCTCGGGTCAAATTTGACCCCTTTAAGAAATGTCTATATCTGAAATATGAGTTTCTTTTTAATCAAATTACCACAAAAAAATGGATTGGATTCCTTCCAACGCTCTTTGCAAATACAACTGATCACTTTCATTCCTCTGATCTTAACTATGAGTCAAAATAATTCATAATTTCAGATTTTTTAACTCAAATATTAGGTATAACGCTATATAAATGAGGGTTATTGACCATGAATTCCAAAAAGTAGTGTCCAACTAGTGGTAGTAAGGTGGTGTTAGTGAAAACTAAAAGAAAAGTTTGAAAAAGGGACAAAAATGTCAAATATTTGTCCATTTTTTAACCCGGGCGGACAACACAAGGGTTACTCCAACACAATGAAAGAGGAAGGTGAAATCCGGCAGAATTTTCCGGCTGCAACAGAGCAGTCCCGGTAGCGGCGTGTCGCAGATCTGGACTAACACACCAGATGACTTTAATCAACTCTCACCTGAGCCTCCTCCCGCAGGTCCGTAGCCTCTTTGAGGGGCGCAGTAGCCAGTTTGAAGGACTCATCCACCACCTTGATGCCGGTGTGCCTCAGCGTGACGTACTCCCGCCCTCGCCTCCCCACCCTCCTCACCGATAGGCCTCGCCGCTGGGCCTTCCCGCCTCCTCGCCGGTTGGTGACCGCCACGTGGACAAACAGGCTGGTGTGGGGTAAGGGGTCTCCCGCAATGCCTAGCAGGGGCACATTGCGGTAGCCGGGCTGAAGGCACTCGAAGGCCACGCTGTACTGGCCGATGAAATCGTCTCCGATGTAGTCGTCGTCTAACACCACAAAGCGCAGCAAGGCCAGCTCCGGCATGTTTACCTGGAGACAGGAAGTGAACAATGGAGTCGGATGAATGCATGCTGTGCACCAGAACAGAAGAACGAGGCCAACATAACATTTCACAATGTTCTCGCCCACACGACATTACTCTTTTTAAAACCTGCTTCTGAATTGGGTCATAAGAAAAGACTTATTTTGAGAAAATGAATGCTGCTATAGTATACTGTGTTCCTTTTCATACCCACCACTGCAACCTCTACGCGTTAGTCAGCTGACCCTCGTTACATATCTGGCGCTTAACTCATCGGTACCAACTAATTCACAAGACCTTGCTGGGCCAAGCCCCGCTGGTCCTAAGCTCACTGATCACCACAGCTCTACCTTACATGCAGTCTGCACTCGAGCAGATCCATCTCATCTGTCACTCCAAAAGCCCAGAGAAATGAAACAGAAAAACCTTGAAACACTCACCCACTCGCTGCCTTTAAAGTACTGCTGTCTGAGGTCTTGTCTAATCATTCTCTCACTTTTTTGTCTGTTATGCTCTATTGAAGAGTGGCATATTCTCACTCTCACTGTTGTCTTAGTTGTTTAAGGTTCTTTTGCACTACTCCATCTGCCCATACTGTATATAGACTCTGTACTACACTCAGTACTTTTACTTGGACTGCTGTATTGTACTGCGCTACTGCCATACTACTTAGACATTACGTTGCACAAACTATTTATTGACCCAATATTAGACCTGTATTTTTGGTAGATGCTTTACTGTATTTTGTACGTTTATAATTTGAGTATTTAATGTGTAACTTTATGTTGACTCGCACACTTATGCTTCGTCTTGGCCAAGTTTTCGTTTTATATGTACATATGTTCTGTTCTGTGAATGAACTGTGTATGGGCGCCCGGATGGCTCAGTTGGTAGAGCGGGCGCCCATGTACCTTATAGATGTTTAGTTTTCAGCTGTCCTATCAAAATAAAGGCCTTAAATGCCCAAACAATGCCGAGGTACCCCACAGCCCTGTCAAAGGAACTCCCCTTTATTAATTCCCAATGTATATTCCAAATATGATGTATTTCATGATTGTTGAACTATAGTTTACTCAGTTGGGATGGTTAGCAATCAAATCAAACAAATACTATAGTTTGAACCCTTTATCCAATACTTTTATATTGTTTAGTCATTACGTTTAGCTATTATTTAAATTGTTTAGTCAATACTTTAAGCTAACAATTTTAGCCTCTTAAGCAATACTTTTTGCTATTTCTATTAACATAAACTAACTATTTCAACAGCTACGTCATTACTTCTAGTCATTGATTTTAGCTACCTGCTTAAACTTCCTTCACATACTTTTACATAACCGCAACATGTAGTGTTCAGGTGTTGCAGCTGATATATTCTCTTAATCAAATCCTAATTTCTGTTTTTTCTAATTAGTTTAGCTACTCTGCAATCTTTCCTGATATATCATAATAACTAATTCCTTTGAAGATCAAACCTGTTATTTACATCTCACAGTGAGCAAGCTGAACAGCTCCGAACAGCATTTCCTGTTCGAGTAAGAAGTCGCTCAGGCGTTAATTACGCGGTACAATAAGCAGCATCCGGGTGCTGCTGCTTCAAATATTACAGATTACACCTTCAGAGGACTTTAATGGCTAATAAGGCTATTAACACCCATACATGTAATCACAGACTGTCAACACACACACACACACACACACACACACACGCAGATGTAGAGTAAGTGGGAGGACAAATGATGCTGCTTGTGTGTCTCTGCATGTTAATTCTGTGTTGAGGAACAGAGAGTAAACACATTACACAATAAAACATTATCAGCTAATGGCTGTTTTTTTCACAAAGCCAGGCACGCACACACACACACACACACACACACACACACACACACACATACACACACATACACACATACACAATGGCTATCCGTGTTGTGTCTTCTTGAGAAAGAAGTACGAATCTATTATTTGCCACAGAGAATAAGAATAAACTTGCCCCAAGCGTGCGTGTGTGTGTGTGTGTGTGTGTGTGTGTGTGTGTGTGCGTGCATTTGTGTGTGTGTGTGTGTGTGTGTGTGTGTGTGTGTTGCAATAAATGTTCTGGTTCACAGCAGTAAAGACATTCCTTTGTTCCAAAGCTCACTTGTCGGGCACCCAAACTAAAACCGCAGTGCTGTTTTTCATTGGGTTTTGGAGATTTATATTCATGGACAGCAGTAGCTGTCGTGTCTTTGAATGATGGTTCGACTGAGCTTCTCCCAATGAGAAAGCTGAAACTAACGCAGCATCACATTACTTCATGCAGCTATATTTTCAGGAAAAGTCTTTGGAATGGGAGAGAACATGTTGACCCGAAATGCAAATGTCAAAAGGAAGAGGTGGCCCCTGAATGGGGTCACAGCCATGGGAGGCTGAGGGTCTTACACTGAGCAGATGATACACTCATGCTGAGACATGTAGGGCCGCCCTCGTAGGAGAAGCTGGTTCTGATGGATGAAGGAGGAGAGAACATGTCACACTGACTGAACGAGGACTTGCTGCCCCTTAGGCCTGGACTGCACTATTATAAAGTATATACTTCTGTGTGTGTGTGTCCACTCACATAAGCTGTGAGGGTGGACTGAGTGGTAAGGGAAAAAGCTGAAGTTTCATGCATGGGCAAGCCAGACGGACAGCCTCAGCAGAATGTGTGTGTGCGTGTGTGTGCGTGTGTGTGTGCGTGTGTGTGTGTGTGTGTGTGTCGAATGATAACTTCAATCCAATCCAATTTTAAATTTTTCAGAAACAAGCCCACGGCTGAGTAGAAAAGCTCTGAGACAGTTAATTCAATCACTTTCAAACCAAATGCTGCTCTGAAAAAGACAAAACGAGGCAAAGGACAGTGAGCCTCTACTTTCCTTACGTCTTGAGTCCTTATGTTACAAGTCCAATTTTAGTTTGTTAGAAAACACTGCCCTCACAGCTCCACGCACTCACAAAAACAAATTATAGTCATAGATCATTTCCAATTTAATTCTTCAAATGCATTTCAGTGGAAGAAAATACGTCCATATGCCATACCATATACTTATATATACAAATTTAACCAAGGAAAAAATGTGAATGTCAAAACTTGGCTTTAGTTCCATTTTCCAAAAGCCTTACCTGGCCATACAAAAACAACAACATCTTAATAAATTGATTTCACATTAATGAACAAAAATATGTTCTTTAAAAGGAAATGTGCTTGTAGACAGACAGCAGCTGAGACCGTGATAGTTGGTGTGTAAAATGTTAATGTATTGTAATTTAAGTGCACCGTCTGACATATAAAAGAGTACTCTGCTAATTAAGCGTTGCACTTCTGTAACATATACACATTTATTAAGTTAGTGTGGCTTATTTTACTTAGTTTAACTTTTATATGTGGCCAGATTTGATTTGTTTTACGCAATAGAAATCTACAAGATCTGTAAAAACACTGATGTGTAAAATCGGTGGCGTGGCCCTTTAATGAACTGTGTGTCAATCAAAACTGTTTCCCTAATACTGGAGAAGGGTCCCTAATACTGTATGACATGACCTTGTGGTCCCTAATACTTATCTGAAGTCTTTTTATATAGACCTTAGTGGTCCCTAATACTGTCCTCTTTATATAGACCTTAGTATCCCCTGATCTGTCTCTTTTATATAGACCTTAGTGGTCCCCTAATACTGTATCTGAAGTCTCTTTTATATAGACCTTAGTGGTCCCTAATACTGTATCTGAAGTCTCTTTATATATAGACCCTTACTGTATCTGTCCCTATAGACCTTAGTGGTCCCTAATACTGTATCTGAAGTCTCTTTATATAGACCTTAGTGGTCCCTAATACTGTATCTAAAGTCTGAAATCTCTTTATAGAATCTCTTTACCTTAGTGGTCCCTAATACTGTATCTGAAGTCTCTTTAGACCTTAGTGGTCCCTAATACTGTATCTAAAGTCTCTTTTATATAGACCTTAGTGGTCCCTAATACTGTATCTGAAGTCTCTTTTTATAGACCTTAGTGGTCCCTAATAATGTATCTGAAGTCTCTTTTATATAGACCTTAGTGGTCCCTGGAGGCTGGGGGTGTGGCCTTAATCAACTGCCACACAATCTTCCTGCCATGGGACCTTTAATCCATTCTGATCCAATTCTCAGTTCTCTGATGGATTTCATAACATTTTCAACACACAATTGTACACAATGGGTTTTGCAGGCAGCTCAGACAGTGGTTTTCACCAGGGGCTTATGGAGCTAACTGTTAGTCTGCCCTGTGTGTGTTAGGGAAGTGTGTGTTGATGTGGCTGCCCAGTGTCTGAGCCCGGCCGTTGTCTCAAAGCCTGGAGGACAAGTGATTAAGACATATGAGGACATGCTTCAACAGGCTGATAACGACTAACAGTACGACCACGACTTTCAATCCAATGAGACGAGCCGAGCCAAAGACTTGCTCCTCACTAGACGCTGTGCTGAGGGATAGTTTGGGTATTTTTTTAAGTGGGTTTAATGTACTTAAACAATAATCAATTATCACCATATTTCTCTCACATATTGCTCCTCATAACCAGTAAAAACTGTCAAAAAATCGGACCCAAAGTCCTATTATTATGGACGGTAGCTGACATTAAGCTTCAATAAGGGATATTGTAAATGCTCACTTATGCACACTGAACATTAGCACAGAACCCCTGGTCAGTTTTGTCCTGTGACTTTTCCAACAAAATGTATTCAATCAAAACAACAGCGTCCTCAATAATGATCACACAGAAAGAAAGCATTATTTAAGCAGCGTTGCAGAAAGTAAGACTTAAAAAATATGGAGGTGCAGATGACTGGAAGATGCAGTTCCAGCCATCATCCATGTCTGTTCTACAGCCAAGTTCAGTTTTATATCATAGCGGTCTCCATTTATTGAACCACAGCATGCAAAATTCTCCACCAGAAGTGTTACAACAAGCTTGCCACAGTTTAAAACAGATCTTTTGACAGTAGCCATGTGGGAAATTGGACCAGGGAACTGCTCAAAACATAAGACAGCTGACCAAGATTTCTGACGTGTCAGAGACCGATTTATTAGGGCGCCGTGACCTCAAACCGCGACCAATTCAGGGTTAATATCAGGCTCTCAAACTCCTGCTACTCACTCACCATCTTCCCATTTAAAACCTTTTTATTTCCTCTCGTCAGTAATAATACTCATGAATGCAAGAGGGTGACATCATTACCGGGGAAAGGTATACGAGTGACGTCGATGTCTGTCTCCTGGCAAGGATCCAACGCAATTACAGTCAGATATGGTTTTGAATTACAGGTTTTAACACAACTTGTTTGCAGGAGGCACATGTTGACCACACACACACACACACACACACACACACACACACACACACACACCCACACACACCCTATGTGTCCACAGAGAACATGCCATAGCAGTTGTGACGGCTTGTCAGGACGGCTCAGCCACACTGCCACACTGGTACAGGACTTTGACAGTGAGTGGTTAAAAAAAAAAGCCAAATCATCAACACAGCAGTCATCAAATCATGTCTCTTATAATACATCCACTTGAGACATACGTGTATTCATGGGAGCAACTATTTTTAAATCCTGATGGGCTTGATACCCCCTTAATTAAGCACATACACACATACACAATGGCTATCCGTGTTGTGTCTTCTGTTTTCATGCAGGTGCACAGCACAGAAAATCACATAAGCCACTTTTACAGTATGCTGTTGACATTTCTTCTCTTCTGTTCACCTATACATCTTTTATCTAATGCACATCTAAAAAACTATTTTGTGCAATGAAAGCAAAGCCTGCACTGGGTTAGATTAATGGATTATTATAACGTCATCCACAAAATGCTTCAGAAACGTTGGAATTCTTTATTTATTTTTTACAGTGTAATCATCACTGATCTGAGACCTCAGAAAGCATCTATTTTTTTCTATAACAAATTCACTAAATGAAAATGAAAATCACATTTTTGCTCCAGTAAACAGGATTATTATGAGGATTCGTTATAGAGTTATGTAAATAGCTTAAACAGACTATTCTCAGTCTTTGCTGCATGGATATTATTGTGTGCACAGCCCAAATATATCTAACTGTATGCCACCTTTTAAACGCTTACTAACTGCAAAGATATTAATCTTGAAGCATAAGCGCATGAAGCTTGTTCTGCCGTTTTAAGTTGATTTGTAATGCTGTATTTTCATATTTCAGGTTATGCAGTGGTGTATAATAACATTTAGGTACACTAGTCTCCTCCTGGCCCATTAGCAAAACTTTTGCTTCTTTTAAAGAGGATGAGAGGAATAAATGTGACTCACAATTACTGAAGCCTAACCTAAATCCCCCTACCAATACTACATTCCTCCAATAAATCCAGACAGCTAGCTGGACTATCTGTCCAATCTGAGGACTATGGTTACCCGGTCCTCAGGTCTCTGCAGGGTAAATCCAGACAGCTAGCTAGACTATCTGTCCAATCTGAGGACTATGGCTACCTGGTCCTCAGATCTCTGCAGGGTAAATCCAGACAGCTAGCTGGACTATCTGTCAATCTGAGGACTATGGCTACCTGGTCCCCAGATCTCTGCAGGGTAAATCCAGACAGCTAGCTAGACTATGTGTCCAATCTGAGGACTATGTTTACCTGGTCCCCAGATCTCTGCAGGGTAAATCCAGACAGCTAGCTAGACTATCTGTCCAATCTGAGGACTATGGTTACCTGGTCCTCAGATCTCTGCAGGGTAAATCCAGACAGCTAGCTAGACTATCTGTCCAATCTGAGGTCTATGGTTTCCTGGTCCTCAGGTCTCTGCAGGGTAAATCCAGACAGCTAGCTAGACTATCTGTCCTATCTGAGGTTTCTGTTGCATGACTAAAACTATCTTTGAAATGACAATAAACCAAAGGACATTTTTCTCCCATCCCGGAATGCTGTGTGGACTAGACAGACCCTCCTCCGCAGCTCTGTGGAAGAAGGTCTGGCAATGCGAGACTAACCCTACCGAGACCTGAGGAGCAGTTAACCATAGTCCTCAAATATCAACCGGATTTAAAATGCCAACACGAAGAAAGCGAAAGGAAACGGACATCCGGCCAAAAAGAGGGACATCCAGCAAACTTGCCAACGACACCTGAACATTCCCGGAAATGAAACCTCGTCGATAACGACTAGTACAGTTGTAACAGGCCTTACCTGGAACTCAAAGGTCTCATCAAACAACGGGTCGTCCTGGTTCTGGGCAGCAGTGCGGGTCCGCTGCTCAGCACAGTCTGCTGGAACGCCATGCAGCTCCAGGACCACGTACGGGTCGATGACCTCTCCCTTAGAGCCTGATCCCAGAGGCTTGGGCAGGTTATGGGCACTGATCACCTGCACAGTCCAACACAAAGCAGTTGATGTGACATTCATTACTGATATGTTGATATGTGAGTGAAGAAAATAAGAATACTCAAAATCAAATGTTTCAGCAAGGTACACACCACACAACAATCGAGCCGAATTTGAGCCCGATTTTCCCCTCCCGACAATAGTGAGCAAAGCCCCGCAGATTATCTTGATGAAACACTGGGCAAAGGTCCAGGGGGACCAAAACGTTAGTGTCCTTTAGTAAATGGTGATGCTGTAGCAAGAGCAGTGTGCCGGGATTTCACTTTGATATTTTCCAACGCACCAGCACAGGAAAAATACTTGCATCCGCAAACTGTTTCTTTATAAAATAAAGATTATCTTGCCAGATTTTGGTGGTGGCAAGAGAGAGAGGGTGGTTAAGATCATCCCCCGATCTGCTCTGACGTCTATGCTGGCCGCACCAATTTCAAATCAAAAATATTAATTAATATACGTTTAATATTCAGATGTCGCCATGTTTGTATCTTTGTTTACTCTAAAGTCACATTTAATTGCATGGGATTTCCAGTTTTGAGATACAGGATTCAGATTCAGGCCCGGAGCCAGCATATCGGAAAATGGGGGCTCTTTTTTTCCCAAAACGTTTTGCAGTTTTTCTCTTATTTTCTATTCATTTATGATGTCTAAATACTTAATTTTGGTGACTTTATGCACTAATTTGTGCTGGATTACCTTGGCTGCTGGTATCTTAATGAGCCCCCTTATTTACGACACCTGTAACACCTTTTTAAGTCCAAATTCATGCACGCATGCCTCAAACATTTAGCTAAGAGTAGATGAAGTTAGTTGTGTGGATTGTTGATATATTAGATGTTAGATTAGATGTTACATGCTGTGAGCCAGTTAACACATTCCCAGAAGTTGTGATTTTAACAAGATTAGGGCTTTGTTTTGGTTTAAGGTCATTTCTATTTGAGTGGGATTCAAATCATTGGCCATCACTATTTCAAAAGACACTTGTTTATTTCAACAACATATACTGAACCACCCTATGCCCCCCCTGTCAATGGGCCTGGTTTGTTTGTGGACCAGGGAGGGGAGGGGACAGGATGAGGAGGAAGGAGGGGCGAGCAAGTCTTGTTTTGTTTGAAAATACTTCAACAAGACGTAACGTCACCCAACATCGCTTAGAGCCCCTTAGAGTGGGCCAGGCATTTGTGAAAGACTCAACAATACAAAACACAACAAAACATGAATAAAACATCTGCACCTTGATCCTTAGAGTTTGTGCTGGCACTCCTGGCACGCAGCCCTGCGTATGAGCGCTGAAATACGACACCTCGTCCCTCATCACAGCCGGTCGGAGAACGTAACCGCACCCCCCGTTCTGTGAGAAACGGCCTCTGTGAAGGTCCAGCATGGCGCCGGGGGTCTGCTGGTTCAAACCCACCAGCTGGACTCCTCCTTTCCAGTATCCCTGTGGGTTGGGGTTACTGGAATCCAGACGCACCGAACTCGGCCGTACCCTGGTCAGGGTGCGCTTGGTGAACATCACCAGGTCTTCTGGGCTCTCAGCGGTCAGCCGGCCGGCCTCTCCCTCGCCCAGCGAGCACAGCGTCCAATAGGGGGTCTCGGGAGGCATCGGCGTGCTGGGAGAGGAGGGGCTGCTGGGCGGTGAGTGCTGCTGGGCCTGCCTGTGGCTGGCTCGCTGCGCATAGAAGCTGCGGCTGCCCGTGCGAGCGATCGCCACCAAGTCTGACAGCTCCTTGTGGAGGCGCAGCTTCCTGGGTTGTGAGGGTGGAGGCACCACCAAGACCACGCCCAGTTCTTCCTCGCCAGGGATGGTCATTCGCCGCCCCGCCAGAGGCCCGCCTCCCCCTATCTCCTCATCCTCCTCCGATATCTCCCCGTCGGAGCCGTCCTGCTCCGGTGAGAGCTTCTTCCCCACTAACAGGATGCGTCCTTTCAGCTGCTCGGGGGAGGGTAAGGCTGTTGCACGCCCTCCAAGGCTGAAAGGGAAGGCCTCTGGGGTGTAAAGACGGGCACCAAACACTTTCTTCAGGTGCTGTGCCATGCTGCGCTGCTGGCCTGGAGAGCAACGCTGACACAGGTACAGCAGGAGCGGGTACTGAGAGGTCAGGAAGGCGTACTTATTGACCACCTCCAGAGCAGAGCGGATGGTGACAGGCGCATGGTGGTGGTGGTGATGGTGGTGGTGGTGGTGGTGGCGGGGGATGTCCGGCCCGTAGTCGACCCCGAGGAGAGGCTCCCCCTCCGGGCCGTCAGTCACTCCCAGCTCCACGCACCGACAGCCCGACTGCAGAGCCTTGATCAAGCCTCCGAGGTCCGCTCGGCCGTGGACCTGGTCCTCCAGCAGGTAGGAGCGGTACGAGGTGCTGGGGAAGCAAAACCATTACATCATTAGGGCTGGGTATTGTTCAAACATTTTCGGTACCGGTACCAATACTGTGACTTTGCAACCGGTTCCTAAATTATATTTTTTCCAGGACCAATTGTATTAAACCAAAAGAAATTACAACATTACACATTATGGCACAAATCTTTATTTTTATTTTTCAGTCTCTGTGTAATGTTGATTTTTCCTGCGTGTGTGTAACGTTAGACAACCAATCACAGACATTATTAGATCTTGGTAGAAGTATGCTGTGTGCTGATTGGCTCACTGACGCCAATGACATTTACTCCTTAGGTTTTGAAATTGAGTATTGCACGAGGAGGCATTTTTTGATACTTAATATTAGTGAGGCACTTTCTACATTAGACATCTTTACTCCAAACTAGTGCTGCTCAAATATGGAAAAAAATCATAATCCTGATTATTTCACATGATTACTCGTTGACCTTTGAAAAGATGTTGCAATTACTAAAGCTAAAAAAACAGTGGAACCGTTAAAATCAAAGAAATCAAGAGTTAAAACACCTTGAACTGTGAAATTCCCTTTGTGCTTTTTCCTTCAGAACATGAGACAAAACATGATGTGCAGAATAATCGTAATCATGGTAAAAAAAATAAAAAAAATGAATTCATTGCACAGCCCTACTCCAAATACTGTCCTGCATCTAAATGAGGTTTTATAGTATTAACAACATTTAATATCTTGTGAAATGTTAGAGAAATATCTACTGGCACACCTAAAAATAACATTTAATGCATCAACATCAGATGAAGAACAGATTTCAACATCTCTTTAATGAAACTTTCCAAATATTCTGCTATAGACAACACAAAATCACAATGTGGGCTTTAACTAATAATTACTTTTTATTGTCGATTAACCTGTGGATTATTTTCTCGATTAGTTGTTATTAGGTCTATAAAATTAAGGATGAAAATAAAGGGTGAAAAATGTCGATCAGTGCTTCCCACAGCTCAAAGATATTTAATTAACTGTCCCAGAGGAGAGAAGAAACTAGAAAATATTCACATTTAGGAAGATGGAATCAGAGAATTCATACTTTTCCTTTCTAAAAAATTATCTTTTGCAGCTCTAATCAGAATATAATATACAAAATATAAGACCACCCTCCCTTTTCCCAACCTTTATAAGGCAATTTTACACTTAATCTTATGGTGCTTGACACATATTGCTTAGCAGTGTGGTAGTTTACGGTCTCAAAAAATACATAAAATGACCCAATATATAGAATGTAATTCTGGCACAATATGTCCCATTTATTGATATTTTCTCAACGGTTTGTTTTGGTGGCATGCAGAGCGCAGTGAGTAAGCAGAACCATCTGGCAGATGAGTAGACAAGAAAGGAAGTGTTGAGTGATTTCATTCAACAATATTCAGCAGATTTCTAAACAGTGGTCCCATGCGGCTAAAGACTGGACTCCTGTGCTCTAATTATTAAACCGATTAACTATAAGGTCCATGTGGCACAGGTCTTTATTAATGTAAATGTGCTGTATTTATATAGCACTTTTCTAGTCTTAACGTCTACTCAAAGCTCTTTTACATCATACAGGAAACATTCATCATTCACATACATTCACACACTGTGAAACATTCCACCATTCACACTACACACATTCACACGTGGCATCGGGGCAGGGTTCAGTGGGGACTGACATGGGACTGCAGGGCCAGGGATTGAACCACCAACCTTCCGATTGGCAGGCAACCGCTCTACCACTGAGCCACAGCCGCCCCAATTAACAATAAGGACCTGTGCCATATGCCGTTTCATATTCATCTGTAGGCCTAGATACAGTATATTGTCCCCACCTGTAAATACCACCTGTACTGTACTGTTCAGGGCCCAAACTTAGCTATTTTGACAACCAGCCCCTGTGGCAGGTGGATTTAAAGATCTACTTGCCACAGTAACTTTTTTCACCTCATAAAAAGGTGAAAAACACTTCACTTGAATCACTTGAATGATCCTCTCCAGAGACGTCAGCGTCTCGACCACAGCAGTCTCCTCCGGGAGCGCAGTCTTTGATAGTTTACAACGCATCGTTTGTAGCTGGCTTTTTGATGACTCGTGGTCCTTAATTGCTTCTCATTTTAAGTTTTTAATCTTGATTACAAAAGGGATTTGACTTTGCTTTCTCTGAGCCGTACACACGACTCCAGTCACTGCAGTACATGTGCTCTGTACTGCTGTCAGCAACCTTGCTGTTGTCGCCACAGTGGATTGTCCACTTTATATTAAAATGTCTTCTTTTACTTTTCTCATCTTTTTGTTGGCTGTTTGTGTCAGGTGGCCTCTCCACCCCGGTAATGTGCCTCCACATTTTTAGATAAAATCCAACGAAATGGCAGACTTATTTGAAATGTAAAAGAACAACAGGTGCAAAACAAGCCCAATGAATCACTCAATTCTCATTCCCTACCTGCCAATGTGGCACCTGCCAGTTGCTAAATTCACCCCCATTTGGTTAATTTCAGACCCTGGTACTGTTATTACTCTCTTCTTATTGAAAGAGGAATGTTTTTTTACTTCTTCCTACTCCTTTATCAACATGGAGATTCTTATTTGAATCATCAATCATTTTGAAAGATGTGTTTGGGTTTACTTGCTTGTACTGAAATGTACACGTTATTCATCTTTATTTTTAAAACTTTTATTTCCTATTTTATTCTTTGTGTATTTTTTATCCTGTTTATATTGACGTGTTTTTTGTTATTTGTTGTACTGCATTGACCTGCTGTGACAAGTGAGTTTCGACTGTGGGCTCCTTAGTCTCGCTTTGCCAGACCTTCCTCCACAGCGCTGTGGAGGAGGGTCTGGCTACGACTATGGGACCCATCCAGTCTATCTTATCTTACCTGATCTTTGCACATCCCTGAAATACTTTTTAGACATCCTACACCGATACATGCATACATACATTTTGTCTTTCTAAAAGTTATTCAGTTACATGTACTGTATGTTATTTGTTTCTGTATTTATTGTTTTATTTTTTAATAATAATATGTTTGGACAGTATGTACGCACTGGTAGGAGCTACTTACCTAGCAATAAATCTTTTCTGATTTTGATTCTTGTTAATTGCCGCACACGCACCTGATGTAGTAGTGGGACAGAGGCATGTTCATGTCCTGACAGACCCCCAGGTGCTCCGGGTCAAGCAGCTGGCACTCCGGGGACTGCAGGTAGCGGGCGAATCCATCCAGACCCAGCAGCCCCCTCTCCCGGCCCTGGGCTGAGGGCTCGTAGCGCCTCAGGATCTCCCAGCAGCCCTCGGTGGTCGCCAGGGACAAACCCTGTTCCGTCTCCAGGAAGAGGCGCAGGTCCTGAGGGTCCAGACACTCGCGGTCCTTGGACAGTTGCACCAACAGGAAGTAGACGTCGGGCCGGGTGCAGAGCTCGCAGAAGGCCTCGTGGAACTCCTCGCGGGTCACGTGGGAGGTCAGCTTCTCCTTGCTGCGCTGGATCTCCTTAAAACGTAGACGCACCTGTGGGGAGAGAAAATGAAGGCTTATTGTGTGCACTGATGGAAGAAGTATTCAGATCCTTTACTTAAGTAAAAGCGCTAATACCACACTGCCAAAAATACTTCTTACAATACAAAAATACATTTTCAAGTCCTGCATTGAAAATGTAACTTAAGTGAAAGTATTTAAGTATCATCAGGAAAATGTACTTAAAAGTACTAATATGTAAAAGTTCTTGTAACCCAGGTCTCTGTAACCCAGGTCTCATTTTTCCCACTTACCTGAACACACCTGAAACAACAATTTTACCATGAGTCACATGGTAGGCTCAGTTACCCAATCAGAGCACTCAAGCATGGGTTAAAAGCTGCAGTGAGTTTTCCCAATCAGTAGTGTGAGGGGGAAGCCACTGGAGCAGCAGCAGCTGCACGAGGTATGTCTCATACAAACAACACCACATTCTCGCTTATTTTTCCAATTCTTAAATGCTCGTGTGACCTTGGCGTGTGATTTTGTAATTGCATCCACCACTGTTGTCTTTAGCCGACTGGTGTCGTGGTGTGTCGAATATCTGCGGGAATTGGTGAGTCTCTTTGTTTGTGTGTTCACTAGCATATTGCTATTAGCATTAGCATCTTTGGGTATGTTAATGGAGTTCTCTGCTAGCTTAATGCTAACTGCATTTAGCCATTTCAATGTGTGTCTATGGGCTATGGTGGCTGGTAACAATTAATCATTGAATTGTCATACAAACCTAGCACTTTTGTAATGCTTTGGCTTTGGTTAAGTATTTGAATTTTATTTACTACTTGATGACAATCATCAAATTGTATGGAATGAAATGTTTGAATACTCCTAATAATTATGGGTGTTTATTTACATGCATTCAATTATTTGGTATAGTTGTCATCTGTCACATTAACATTTTTATGGCAAGTACTTGTGTAGTATTTTTGATTATTGTGTACACATAAAACATAAAACCAAAAACTAGCTAGTGGATAAATTATGAGTAGTGACTAAACCATGGGTCCTGTTTATTGAATACAGGCCGGGTGCGGCAGTTGCGGGGTAATTGATGGCGAGCTAGTACAACTTGGACCAGAACCTGCCCCAACAACATGGTCGCCCCCTGTGTGGTTTGGTAGGAGGCTGTTGTAGCTTTGCTCACCCCCTCCACTCTCAATCTCACACACTTACACAGCCATTCATTAAGCTGGGCCTTATGGACTGGTTGCATCCTCGGACCATACTCCTTATCGGATGCTGTGTTCATGGCTCATGAACAAAGACCTTAGTCTTATATTGTGTGTGTGTGTGTGATGAATTGACTTTAAATTGAGTACTCCAGTTTGCTTAAATGTTTTTGGTGGAACTCTTGAAATTGTCTGCAGATTGTAAATATGTTTGGGTGTTATAGTGTTGTCTTTGTTTGTACTTAATACATGGTACCAACGCCAAATTGAATTATTGGCCTCTGTGTTTATCTATTCAACACCTCCATGAGACAAACTTTGTCTTCTGTAGCCCAATCATACATCAGTTATTTCTATCTGCTGTATTACAGCATATACCCCACCTGTACGCTACATAATCAATGCAGAAAAATCCTCACATTTTACAAACTGGAACCGATCCAAACAGTTCTGTCAATCATCTGTGTTTACTTGCCTAATTTCAGCTGGACGGTAGGCCGTTATAGTAATAGTTTGGTTTATAATAAGACATTGTATTTTATAAACTACATGCGTAAACAAACTAGATAGTAGGCTAGTATCTAAAGCTGTCAGATGGATGTAGTGCAGTAAAACATACAATATTTCTCCCTGAAATGTAGCGGAGTAGAAGTACAAGTGGCATGGAAAGAAGACTCAAGTAAAGTACAAGTACCTCAACATTTGCACTAAAGCAAAGTACTGAAGTAAATGTACTTTCCATCCCTGATTGCACAAGAGATTAAGTGCAGTAATTAGTTAGCCTTGATCATTCACTGAGATTAAATTTTAGTTATCTTGTTTAAATAAGGATATTAAAGTGACCCATTGAACAACATGATGTATTGATCATCTCTTCGTCTTCTGTGCTCAGTCCATGCTTGTAATAAGCTTCGCTCTCCGATATCATCTCGGTGAAATGTGTCAGCAGATATTCGTCAGTCATGTCACCTGTCTGACCCAGACAGACGTCTATGCTCTCTCTGTTTCCAGGGTAACAAAGCACACTTTATTCATGCAGCAGGTGAAACAGGAGGAGGAAAAGGATTGAAGTAACAGACCTGTGTGTATCTGCACTTTTTTTTTTACCCTATTTTCCTTGTGTTTTTAGTTTGTGTCTAGGTGACGGATGGGAACAATCTTGACATTGGTCCAGTATTTAGTGAAACAAGCTACTATGGAAGTTCATAACATTTGCTCATTTTGCCACTGAACAGCTAAGATTAATATTCTGACATTATGGAAAGGATTTCTAAAGAGCTCAAACTTTCTCTTAAAGTAAGATCCTTTTTATTTTTTTACTCTTTATTTACATACAGTAAATGTACAAAAAATATGAGATCATCACCATGGGTGTTACAGTTTTAATCAAAGTATTTTACACATGTCATATTATCCATTTTTCCCCAGAGTTCAATACGTCTCCAACTGAAGCCTTAACACAAAAGTAAGTTTCTCGTGGACGATCCCACGCCACTGGTACAATATCGGAGGGTCTAGTTTCAAGAGTAAGATCCTTTTTTTTAATCTTAACATCGTAAAAATCCACCAGACTAAATCTAAAATGGTAATTTTAGCATCGTAAAATACACTTCATTCAATGTCGCCAGACACAAAGTAAAACTATGAAAAGCAGTTTTTGATCGTCTTTCTACTTTTAGAACCATCACAACTGTAGTTTTGGTTGAAATAAACACAGTTTACAGATTTACATGTGAAAATATGTTGGCCTTATTCATGCTAAAAGTATGGCTTTTTTTTTTTTTTTACATGGAGTCTGGTGGGTTTAGCGCTGGTGACCTAAGAGCTGTTTCTGGTTGAACAGAGGTCTCAAAGGTCTCAAACCGGTTTAAAAAGGTCTCTCTCTGTAGGGATCGTTTACATAATGTTATCAGACACTAAAAAAAAAAATCTGAGCCTGTCAGTGGCAAATCACTTTCAGTGGACTAAATTAATGCACATTTGACTATTGTTCCTATCCGTCACTTACTGCACACACAAAAGAGAATAAAAGGCATGAAACTGAGGAGGAAGACAAGCATGAGGAGGATGACTTTGTTGGAGTGAAGCCAAAAGGTGCAATAATTATACAAAGATGTGTTTTTGCAGCTTGTGTACTGCTTCATATTATATATATTTTCAGAAACTGAAATGCATCCAGCAAACCAGTTTTTCTGGCCAGTTAAATCATTTTGGTCCCATGTGCATGCAGGTGTATGATTTTAAACGCCCCCCACCTTGGCTTCCTTGATACCGGGGCAGAGTTTACAGATGGTGGCAACGGCCACGTCCTCTGACACGATGCCGTAGCCGTCTTCGTCCACCTGGGCGAACTCTGCTGCCAGCCACTCACCCCTCATCTTCTCTCCCAGGGTGCCATCTACTGCCACGCCCCCTCCTTCCACCAGCCCCCTACTCCCCCTGCACCTCCTCCCCCGGCACCCCCAATGACTGACGGGTGGGCCAGCAGGTAGCGAAGGCCCGTCACCCAGATGTTGGCCACGTCTGCCGACAATGCAACCAGGTCCAGAGACTGCAGGGAGGGACAGATACAGAAAATACTGCATCAAGGGATGGAAGGATGGAACATCGACAGGTTGTATACCATACAAACTTTATTTGTTAAGCACTTTACAACCACCAAAGTGCTGTACAGAAACAAACATATTTATAATCAACAACCATACAATTAAAACACACCAAGTAACAAATAAGAACAAGTAAATGGTGTCGACATCTGTACTATGTGTCAAAAGCCAAAGAGAAAAGACAAGATTTTAAGAAGGGCCTTAAAACAGAGGCTTGTTTTACATGCAAAGGCAGATCGTTCCATCGTGTAGGGGCAGACACAGCAAAGGCACGGTCCCCTCTGAGCTCACGCTTAGTTTTAGGCACAGTCAGGAACAGCTGATCATCTGACCTGAGAGCGCGGACGGGTTTATAAGAGTGTAGAAGCTGAGAGGTATGGCGGGGCAAGACCATTTAGTGATTTAAAAGCAAATAACCGAATTTTAAAATGGATCCTAAATTGAATAGGGAGCCAGTATAGTGGAGATGTGCTCATGTCTACGTGTGCCCGTTAAAAGACGTGCTGCTGCATTTTGTATCATCTGGAGACGGGCGATGGAGGACCCACTAACCCCCACATATAGTGAATTACAGTAGTCCAGCCGTGTAGTTATAAAGGCATGGATTGTGGTTGTATGACTAAGATTCTTCAGTGTAGAAGGATGAAACCACATTAACAAGGTAACTAGGCCTGTCACAATTATTACATAATTGTCTAATTGCAATTTAATTCATGTAGTAATAAAATATGCAAATGCATTTCTTTGTTTAAATGCGAAGGTCCTAAAGGGTGCGACTGTTGATGGTAATGACCATATTGGTCGGACAGTTGAGCTAAAGCTGTCACTTGTTGCCATAGCAACTCCAAACATCCTGGGTTGGAGCTGTTTTAAGGCAGTGAAATTTAACAAACCCGGTGATTAAATAACTTTTGCCCACTATCAACACCTCCCACTTTTTTTTTGGGAGGACTATAAATATATTTTTGTTATTTAAAGGGAACTTTGGGGCCCTGAGGCTCTGGCACGATCTGCCCGAGGATATCAGCTCAGCTGAGTCAGCTGTCTCTTTTAAGTAGTATCGTAAAATACCTCGTCATCCAATACCCAGTTTTAATCCCGAGGAGTAAATGTCATCAGCGACAGCGAGCCAATAAGCATGCAGCGTGCTTCTCCTTAGCCTGACGTCGTCGTACTTGGTTTTTAGTCAGAATGTAAGTCTGATCCTGCTCCATTGGGCTGGGATTATGTGGCGTTTCAACTGAACCAGGAATGAAAATATAGACCTACAACCAATAGACCTCAGAGCAACGGATAGACCTACAACCAATCAGAGTAACGAGTATGTGACGTGTGTTGAACTTACCGAATCCCGAAGGACGGCAAAAACATTTCCGATGGACAAGTGCCTTGATCGCAGATCTCTATTCCTCTTTTAAAATGAATGCACTGTCGATATTTTCATATAAACCCCACCCTGACAATCTGATTGGTCCAAACATCTCTGGTTCGAGCATAACTGCTCCACTACTGGTGTTTTCATGACTGGCCCTCTTATTTTGCTATTTTGTGAAGCACTTTGTAAAGTGGATTTTGAAAAGCAGTCTATAAATAAAGATGATTATTATCCCCCCTGTTGTCCTCGGGTCAAATTTGACCCCTTTAAGAAATGTCTATATCTGAAATATGAGTTTCTTTTTAACCAAATTACCACAAAAAAATGGATTGGATTCCTTCCAACGCTCTTTGCAAATACAACTGATCACTTTCATTCCTCTGATCTTAACGACTAGTCAAAATAATTCAAAATTTCAGATTTTTTTAACTCATTAGGTATAATTCTATATAAATGAGGGTTATTGACCATGAATTCAAAAAAGTAGTGTCCAACTAGTGGTAGTAAGGTGGTGTTAGTGAAAACTAAATGAAAAGTCTGAAAAAGGGACAAATGGCTAATCTTTGTCCGTTTTTGACCCGGGAGGACAACACAAGGGTTATGATTATTACCTGGTAGTCGTCTCCGTGTATGATGGAGAAGGCTGCTTCCTCGGCCAGGTGCTCGGAGAGAGGGCCGTTATGAAGGAACGTCTCGGTGCTCTTCCCGGTGCGGACCTCTCTGATGCTGCAGACGTCCAGCCGAGCCCGGTCCGCGTCCTTCTTGGACGGCTCCCAGCGTAAGCAGCTGAGGTCGGGCTCCAGCATGAAGAAGCGACAGTAAACTCTGGAATTGGGACGAATCTTCTTCAGTTCACAGCCGCCCTGCATGAACGCCAAACAGTCCGCTGCACTGCTCACCTGGGATGCAAAAGCAGCTATTACAAAAGTACAACCAAAAGGTTTTAGTCATTTAGTCACTCATCCTTCTATGATAATTTACCTTTTTCTCAGAGGGCATGCTGCTGAAGGACACAGTCTTCTTCCTGCCCCCGCCCACCTTCTGCACTGAGGGATCCTGGGAAAAGACAAAAACAGAGGGCCAAGAGGTTAAAACGAGAAGAAGTGTTTCAACATGTCAAGGGGAACAGACGAGCAATCTGACTCAGGCAACAGTCTAAAAATGATCAGTGAGTTAGTAACTAAAACACCCTTTAACAGAGGATGATGATCAAAATTATTTTAAAGAAAATCTGTTTCAAACAACTTAATTTGAGTATGGAGGTTAAAACCAAACGACAAAGTCAAAACGAGAAGTGTCTGACATGTAAGTCCACAAATAATATAACAATATTAGTGGAGCTTGATTTTTATGTGCAGCTGTGCAGAAAAACTTTAACACTTGTATGGTATTTGGGTCAAATTGACCTATTTCAAATTTTTAGAAGAAGAAAAATTGTACAAGTTACATATTTTCTACCTGAAATCAACGGCATTTTAAAGCCTGCCCACACTGTTTGTCTTCTTTTGAGAGGAATTCTTCACCCAAAATTGACACTGTGACATCAGTAAATCCAGCGTACCACTGGATCCTCCTCTGTCAACATGTCCTTATTATTTGCACAATTCTCCCTTAAATACATATTCAAAGTGGAGATTGTGTTTGGGACTTCATTATGTCAACTTGATGTCTCAAAATCTCTGAAAAATATTGTTGATTGCAGCCTTATTCTGGTACAAATCTTAGTTTACTCATTCCCAGCCTATTTCAAGCTGTTTGTATAACACACACACACACACACACTATTTTGTAACCCTGCTTCCTGCCTCTGGTTATCTCCACCTAGTGACAGATTGATTGGCAGCTTGTTCTCTGCTTGATGTGCAAACGTCGATAAGTTAACTTTCATTAGCGCTCCAGCACAGGATTTTTACTGATGATAGCTCGTCAACGAGCTGTGATGCTCTTGGCTGAAACGACAGCAGTAATTACATGTGGCGCTGAATGTAGAGCCTCGAAAACGTCTCCTGCGTTTAGACGTTTCCCCGGTTACTTCCATCAGTCAGTGTTTGCACAGATACATATATACTGTGTTGATATAGCTGCTTCCGCTCAATAAGTGAAATGGCTTCGGAGTTAAAAAGCCTTGAATGCTTGACCCCAAGATGGTTGTGCTGCACCTGTATCCAACATCTGAATCTGAAACCCCAAGGAAAATTAATGTATTGATTTTGCTATATTACAGGCAAGACTATAGCTGGAAGTTGGAAGAAAATGGAGGCACCTACAATTGGTGCTTTAATCAAAAATGTGGCGCAATGTATGTCCATGGAAGGAATAGCATTTATATTAAACATATTGGCGGTATGTGAAAAATTTTGGAAGCCATTTAACCAATTTATAAATAAAGGAGACATAGGGGAGCTTCTTCAAAAGTCCCCCTAATTTCACTTCATGAGTTTTTTAAACATTAATAGGAGTCTGCCTAATGGTCCCCCAGTAGCTAGAAAGGGCAACAATTGTAAATTGAGCCCTGGGTATCCTGCTCTGCCCTTGAGAAAATGAAAGCTGTGATGGGCCGATCTGGAATCTTGCCCCTTATGAGGTCATAAGAAGCAAGGTCACCTCCCCTTGATCTACTTTACCCACCCAGAGAATTTGGCCCACCCATGAGAGAGGGACATCATGGCTTTCCAACGAGTCAAGCATGGAAGTTGGTTAAGGCCACACCAAATGCCTCCAAGGAGACCCATGTGAGCAGGGCTGGCCCGTGGCATAGGCAGCATCGGAAAATGTTCAAATAAGGAAAGAAATAATAGATAATAGGAAAGAAACGCCAAAAACGTGGGAAAAAAGCGAAAGCAAAAATGGCGACAAATGTTGGCAAGAAGCGACAAATGTAAAAAAAAAAAAAGGGATGAAAAAGGTGCAAAAAGTGACAAAACCTGGGGCACCAAATTTGTAAAGGCCGGCTTTGTATGTGAAAACCTGCTGTCGCTCACAGCTGATCTACTGTCCACAGAACAGGAATAAATAAGGTCTACTATGTCCACACATACTAACACACGCACACACTGCTCACTGGTTCACAGAAATCCAATTAAATGATAAAACAGCATTGAAACTGCATGTGACTTTAAGAGGAGACTATTACGCCTCCTTTCAAAACGCTCCAGGAGCCAACGCAGGCAGCTGGAGCTCCCACTGGGGGGGACATAAGGTCCGATGGGGGACATAAGGTCCGATGATTAACTGATAATGAAGGCGCTAAATGTCAAGCTTTAAATGTTTATCACCGAGTCCTGTGAACACAAGCAAGGTGGACGTGGGCCCTCGCAGGCAGGCAGGACGAGGAAGACCTCGGTTCCCTGAGACTCTGACGGAGGTCTCAAACCGATCTGGTTGTAGGTGAGACTGTAGGGAACAGGCAGGAGCAGGACGACCTGAGACAGACCCGACAACCTCTGGACCTAAACAACACAACAGGTTGTTTGCCGATGGCTCCAAAAACAACATATGCAGAGTTTCGGCATGTTTCACCAAGTCAAATTTAAGATTTTTTAAGAATGTTGTGAATGAAATTTAAGACCGTCATCACAACATCGACTAAGCCTTAAATTTAGTTTTTCCCCCAAAGCTAATAAACCCATGAGGGTGTGCATATATTTACCCAGAGGACCCTGTCCCTCTTTCCTGAGTTAGACCCGTTATATTTACCCAGAGGACCTAGCGGGTAGCTCCAGTTAGCTCCATTATAAAAATATGGAGTGGAGGTGCACCCGCAGAGGAAGACCACAAGAAGGACTCAAAATCTTTGGAAAGCAACACATAAGATTGGAACTGTTTAACACAAACCGGTGAATCTGAGTTTTAATCTAGACCAGGGGTCTTCAACGTTTTATAAGCCAAGGACCCCTTAACTGAAAGAGAGATGGAGCAGGGACCCCCTACTACATATATTGTATTAAAATCAATATTAAACATACATGTGGCAGGGTGAATCCTTAGGATGAACTGTATCTGTGGATTAGTTTTTACAAATTGTGAAGTTGATTTAAATTTGCTAATAATGTTGCAAATAAAATGTTGGACTCAACAAGATATTTTCATTTTCTTGGAAACTTTCAAAAAATTAACAATAATTTGGCAGCCCCTCCGCAGTAACTCGGAGGACCCCCTAGAGGGTCCCGGACCCCCTGTTGAAGATCTCTGATCTAGACACCAAGCGTGTTTTGTGGCCAAAGAAATAGAAGAGCACGAAAAAACAACACACAGTGATTGCCTCAGAGAGAGGGATGGTAGAGAGAGGGATGGTGGTAGAGAGAGAGAGATGGTAGAGAGAGAGGGATGGTGGTAGAGAGAGAGAGGGATGGTAGAGAGAGAGAGAGGATGGTAGAGAGAGAGATGAGAGATGGGGAGGTGGTAGAAAGAGAGAGGGATGGTAGAAAGAGAGAGGGATGGTAGAGAGGATGGTGGTAGAGAGAGAGAGAGGGATGGTAGAGAGAGAGAGGATGGTAGAGAGAGAGAGAGGGGATGGTAGAGAGAGAGAGAGAGAGAGGGATGGTAGAGAGAGAGAGAGGGATGGTAGAGAGAGAGAGAGAGGATGGTAGAGAGAGAGAGAGAGGGATGGTAGAAAGAGAGGGATGGTAGAGAGAGAGAGAGAGGGATGGTAGAGAGAGAGGGATGGTAGAGAGAGAGGGATGGTAGAGAGAGAGGGATGGTAGAGAGAGAGGGATGAGAGAGAGAGAGAGAGAGAGAGGGATGGTAGAGAGAGGGATGGTAGAGAGAGAGAGGGATGGTAGAGAGAGAGAGGGATGGTAGAGTGAGAGAGAGGGATGGTAGAGAGAGAGAATGGTAGAGAGAGAGAGGGATGGTAGAGAGAGAGAGAGGGATGGTAGAGTGAGAGAAGCGTCTGAAAATCGTTGCCTCGTCCCATTCCCTCCACAAACTCGTATTGATTTCCAATTCCCAGCACGCGGGCAGCCACAGAAAGGCAGCGAGGTCAGAGTTTCCAATAAAGGCGGTTTGCTTTTGTCTTTGTTTGTTCACATAAGAGGACACCATTAAGGACAGACCCCCCAACCCGGCTCGGATCTGGTTGACCTGCTGCCCTCAGGACGGCGCTGCAGGAGCATCAGAGCACGGACCAACAGACTCAAGATCAGTTTCTTCCCAAAGGCCAAAACCAACCCTGAACTCACATATGCACTGACTCCACTCCCCCCCCCCCGGACCCTGGACCCCCATGGACCCCCCCTGGACCCCGGACTGTCTTCTTCCCTCCGACTGTGCAGTATTGTTATACTGCTACTGTTATACTGTTATATAATACCTCATAGGACACTGGAACCTGTGCAATTTCATTTCATACAGTGCAATATTTAATATATTAACCTTTCCATTTCATCACTGTGCAATATTTTTATTTAATATTAGTACTTAATCATTTCATTTCATCACTGTGCAATATTATTTATTAATTGTTAACACTTATCTACGTTTACACAATGTGCATTCAAAGCTAATTATATATGTATACAGTTGCTCTCCGGACTCTGGACCCCTATCTCTCTTTTTTTCTCTGCACTACCTACACTTTATATTTTTGACTTTATTTTTTTGATTTTTGATATTTTATATTGTTATCTTATATTCTTATATTTTTTGTGTCAACACTGTAAAGGGATTGCTTTATAATGACAAATAAAGGCTTTCTATTCTACTGAACTATGTATGTCTTAGTCATTATTATTATTATTGGTTGTCTGCAAGGCCGGCTGATGAATGAATGAGCTAGAAACATGAAACTTGGGGGGTAATAAGTGGAAATGGTGTGCATGTGCTTCTATAGAAATATGACCCCAATCGACCACATGTTGGCGCTGTAATCAGGTTCTTTTTTTTTTTTTGATTTCCTCCTACACCATAGCTCTGATTGCCACCGAATTTTCAGTGAAACATCAATGGATCAAGCTTATTACAAGTTGTATAAAGCATGTTCATACCTCAATTACTTTTCAAGTTATTGACCAATGAACTTTGAAAGGGGCGTGGCTCTGGACATAAATGAACACAAATCAGCAACCATAAGGCCAATCATCACAAAACTCACAGGGTATGTTCAGATAAGTGCCCCAGATATACCCAGACAGTTTTATATACATACACAACTAGGGGGCGCTACAAGTGCTAGATAGGTGAGTGGAATTACACATATTTTACTATAAATCCCAAATTCATTGTCCAATCATCACAAATCTCTCGGGATATGTCCTCATAAGTACCTGAACCACGCCTTGAAAGTTACAAGCACTATAAATGCAAACAAACTGCAGGTGATATGGTGCAAATCAGGCTATAAATGACTAAATGTTTGTCCAATCAACACAAACCTTCCAGGAAATGTCTACATAACGACCTCACACATACACTGCAAGTCCCACTCAAATTGACTACTTTAAATGCACATAACTGGAAATGGGGGGCCCTTTAAATGCACAATAACTGGACGTGGAATGACGCAAATCAAGGTTTGAGCTTGGAATCGCAGCTTGCGGCTTTATTAGCAGTTGTTTTTGTGTTGGTCATCTGCTTTTCTTAAATTGCCGTGAGCTGGAATGAGTTACATATCACACTGAATTGAAAATAAATGATTTTGACAAATCAGTTGTAGGCATTTTAAACAAATTGCACTGTTTGTCCAATTGTTACAAAGCTTGCAGGAAATGTTTTATAATGACGTTGGACCACATGTGTGAAATTATTTTGAAGTCGCTGTTGAGAAAAAAGGTTTGAACCCGCAAATCACCGCTTGTTGGCTATATTTTTTTTATTAAATTTGGTCAGCGAGAAGGCTGACAGACGAGCTTAGAGAAAGCAGGTCAGCGGGTATTTAGGTGGACAGGGCCGGGCGGGGACAGCCATGTATCCTCCTCTCTGGCCGTGTCAGTGATGCTTTGGGACAGCGTGGACATTTGGAAACATTGGCAGTGTGTGTGCGTGTGCATGGTGCATATTTCAGCTGACATCTCGGGTCATGAGACACGACGATGCCGTCCAGGACACTAACTACGTCCTCCTAAAAACCTTTAATGCAACGCTCTGTTTTGCCAAAAAGGACATCTATCAGTTATAATCCTCTCTCCCTCTCTCAGATGTGATGATTCTCTCCATTGCTGAGCTGCTGCCAGGGTAAGAAAAAAATCTCTGCACAGATGGAGAGATGAAACGGGATCAAAAGCTAGAGGGGGAAAAAAGAGACGAGGAGCAAAGAAAGGTCAGATGAGACAAATGATAGGGTATTCTTGAGTGGAAAGCGGAGCAAAATGTCTTGGAAATTATCTTAGGAAATTGGATTAAAATCTTAAAAACAATGAACGCAAACTGGATGAAAGAATAGATGAGTGGTGGAAGATGAAAAGAGGATTGAGATGCAACAAGTGAGGACACCGAGAGCAAAGGCAGAATAAATGGAATCACAACAATAGGTCATTGTAACAGGCATGCACTCTACACTCTTCAGCATGAAAGTACGTGCACCAAGAGAACGACAGAATATTGCGAGTCTTTTAGCATTTTTGTGAGGCCCATTGTGACTTTGCTCTGTAAAAGGTGCAATATTAAATCGACTTATTATTATTGTTAGGGCTGCAACTAAGTATTATATTCTTAGTTGATTGAGCTGTCGAAAATGTTATCTGAAACTATAATATTCCACAACAACTAAAACCAAACTAGAAGAGGACAAGATCTAATCGCCTAACTTGTTTCTTCTTTATCCTTAATGGCTTTGTAATAAAAGACACTCATGTGTATACATCCCTGCATATCAGCTCTTTAATGGGGAGATGTACAATCTATAAAAAACAGGCGGCTCTATTCTGACAGTGACCTTCATCAACTGTGGCACAGACCATGAATGAGCTGAAATGAACTGAATAAGCCATTGGAACGTTAATGTAAAAATCAATTTAGAGCTGTGACAAAATCTCCCAATCCTGTACACGCCCGATCATTCATCAACCCTTCCGCTGTGCCTGCACCCTGCCTCAATGTTTCCATCCATTGACAAGCTTGTTTATACAACGTGTTAACCTTGTGCCTAACACACACACACGCACACACACACACACAGAGCTGAACACAACAGACCGACACCTGGCAGTTGCATAAATCCAGTTCCAATCTGATCCCATGATCTGGCTAATAATCTAATCCCTCAGCACATTGGCAGAAGATTACCACAATAGATTACCGCGCTGCCGCCCGCGTCCACAGTCTTACAGCTGCTAATCCACAGCAGACGACGGGCCGCCGTGCATCACAGTCAGCAGAAATGCACAGAACACACAGAGGCATTCAGGACTCGGCACTTACAGTATCAACCCCATTTAGCCTTCATTTTAATCATTAAAAAAGTCTTATTAACTGAAAATATTATGTAGTTATATGTACACAGTACATAGTTATATGTATGTCTGATAATCTTTTGATACTTTTGTGGAGGGTTCCACAGACTAGATAACCTGACACACCAGATGGATCTTAACCCAGGGTGCAGTTGCAGATGCAGTGGACTCAGCAACAGGGGACTCAGATTTGTGATGAGATGAAACCGTCTTAGAACGTTGCAGGGAAAAGTGTGTGTGTGTGTGTGTGTGTGTGTGTGTGTGTGTGTGTGTGTGTGTGTGTCTTTCAGCCTGATTTTCCTTTGCTCATGCAAAATTGCACACCGACACTGAGCACTGATGAAGCTTATTGAAAGAGGAGACGGACAGAGTGTGCTGACAGTCAGTGTGGAGGAGCAGAAAGAGTTGTAGAGGATAAAAAAAAAAAGTGCGAGTTGAAAGAAACCATGATGATTAATAAGTGTCAAGTGTGTGGGTGGCAGTGTATGTGTGTGTGTGTGTGTGTGTGTGTGTAGATATTTCAGTGCAGGCCCTCTGATTGTAATTGGTTGCGTCATCCCATAAAAGGTGTTGACCTTCCTACAGTGTGTATGTGTGGAATTTTTTTTTTTTTTTCTAAAAGCTTATTTTTTGGTCTTTATTTGCAGGCCAGGCTTAGACTTGAAAGGGGAGAGAGAGGGGGATTGACATGCAGCAAAGGGCCGCAGGTCGGAGTCCCACCCAGGCCCCTGTGTGGAATTACGTGTCACTTCCTGCACAGTATGGATTCAGTGCTGTGCTGTGAACTGCTGCGGTGTGAACGGTCGGTCTGATTTAGATCAATATGAACGCCCTGCAAATATCTTCATCAAATCACTCATCAAGTGCAATAAGCTGTAACATTCGGGCCTGTAACATTTGACAAAGCTCTACATCTCTGCAGGGACCTGACCCTCGAGTGATCTGTGATAAGTGTGAGTGTGAGTGTGAGTGTGAGTGTGTGTGCATGTGTGTATGGGTCTGTCAATTATCCCTTTCAATCTGGAAAATTGAAAACAGAACAAAACCAAATAAAGACTTTATTCTTTTTTTCTGTGCACATAAAATGGGAGTAATGGTGAGTTACTGAAGCGTGTAATTGTATGCAGAGAGAAGAAAAAACAAATCAGTCAAACAAGTCTTATTTCCATTTCTTTCTTACAGTTGTCTTAGCTTTTAGACTGCAACGATTATCTTGCTGAGTACAGTGTTATCACAGTGTAACTGATAGAAAGAAAAAAAGGTCTAAGTTGTGAGAAAAAGCAATGGCCCTACAACCTTCTTTTATTATTCAGTTTGAGCTTGTGCGTGCGAAGGTCATAGACGGCACCATTTAGGAAACATAGCCATACTGGGAAATGCAGACAAGAACCGATTGGGCTTGATTAGCTTTGTAACAACTCATTTGGCAATGGCTTGAATATAACAGACGTCCATTGGTATAAAATAGCTCTAGGGCACTTAGCTATAACTGCTCTAACTGAGCTCCTAAGTAAGTAACATGGACTCATGTCTTGGGCTTTGGCCTCCTGCTATGTCCTGTTGATGATTGTGGAGGACATCAGAGTTGATTGGGACATTTCAATTCAAAGCCTTTGCACCACAGGCTTGCTTGCACACACACACACACACACACACACACACACACACACACACACACACACACACACACACACACACTTACCAAGCTCTTCTAGTTCTTGGCTCTTTGCCCATTTGCCCTTACATAATGAAGAGAATCTCTGATGGCTTTCAACAGGGCTTTCTGCTTCACCTTGCCTGATTCCTTTCACACAAACAAGCTTGCTGTCACACATGCACGCACACACACACACACACACACACACACACACACACACATGCACGTACGCCACTGGTCCAAAAAAAGCATATGAGGTGCTTGGACGCCTGAAATCAGTGTGTGAGCATGAAACATGAGACACGGAATACACAACATATTTGGCTTCATCAAACTTTTGATCACAAGGAAGGATTGTGGAAAAGGTGCACTGTGCCTTCTTCAGTGCAGTGTACTTTGTTGTCATCTGGACCAATGTTTCACATTTTTATTTGGCTCTTTAAATAAAACTTTTTTTTTTTTTATTTGATCACAAAAAAAAAATGCATCTTGGCTTTATATGTCTATGAAATTTTCAGTAATGTTCCCTAAACCGGGACAGACGCCGTATAGATTTGCCCTGATTTTAGCCCAGATTTGGCCGCCCTAACGTCGTCGCCTGCAGTATAATCTCACTAACACCTGATTAATCACCTTTCGGGCAATCGGTTGGATTTCTAGTCAGACATTTAGTCTGATTCTTTTCATTGCTGCTGTCAAAAGATCTGTTTTGAACTGCAGTGAGCTCGGGTTAATATTACTGGAGGAGTCGTGTAATCTTAAAACTGACATTTTACCGTAGGACAGACAGACGTATTGAAATAATTGAGTCAACATTATTGAGGATGCAGTTGTCTTTGTTTGAAAAATTAAGACATGTAATGTGAGTTACTGTAACGTGACATACAGGATCATTAAAAACACTCAGCGTCTGCACAGCTTTACAGCTCATTAAAAAATAAGTTCAAATTCTTCGGTTTTAGGAAACACCGATTGACATTTTTCACAATTTTCTGAATAAAACTAATTGTTAGTTGCCCTAAGTCAGACATGAAAGCAGCATAGTGCATTGCCATGCCATTTATATACAGATGTGCATGTCTGAAAACGCTGATGCGAGCATATCTATTGAGAATCCATTAGTCCGTGCCAACACATTTCGCTCTAACAGCCGATAACGCCCCCCCTGCAACACACTGCACATAACTTAAACTATTGTGACACCAGAGGACGGACCAAACCCACCCGGACAGACAGGACAGCTCCACCTCTCCCTCTTTATCTTTCTGTCTGTCTGTGCTCCATTTCCCTCCTTTCATTCTTCTTTTCTCCTCCTGGATGCTTCCCGTTTGTCCCCTCTAAGAGTTGCACGTCCTCTCCTCTGCTTCGCGTCTGACTTTGCCCGACCCCTCCCTGTTGATTGCCTCTCCGTCCTTCTTCTTTGCCCTTTTCCATCTCTCGCATTCTTCTCTATTGTTTTGCCCTTCATCCACACCCTCCTTTTCTCCTCCTCCATCCCTTCATCTGAGCATTAGTGCTATGAAGGGAGGCCCGGGGGAGGAGGGGAGGGGTATTTAGGCAGTGGCCAAAAGCCACCCTTATCCAAATCAATGACACACTTCCAAGTCAAGAGGACATTTGTTATGTAAAGCTTCCCGGCTTCTCTGGTGGGCCTCTGACTCGGCGGATATCTACACACGAGCGCAGATAAACACACAAACAGACGAGCGCGCACACGGCCGGGGAGAGAGCGAGAGGAGGGAGGGAAGATTAAGCTGGAAGTGAGATCAAGAGGAGGAGAAAGTGAGGGAAGTGACAGAAGGGAAAAGAAAGGAGGGAGAGAAAGAGGACAAAGTGACCGAGATTAAGAAAGGAGGAGACAGAGAGAGAAACTGGAGACAGAGGAGAAAGAAAAGACAGCTGTTGAAGGAGGAGGGAGGCTTGGGGGAGAAATTAATACCAAGCCTTGTGGGGAAAAATAAATTAATGGAGGGAGGAAAAGAGAAAGAAAAATGAGAAGAAGCACGAGCAGAAGAAGAGGAAGAAGTCAGGTAGGTATCGCAAAAAAGCCAGACACCTAATCAGCTTCCACAAATAAAAATAACAAACCAGGCTGACATGTGAGTGCTCTATTCCTGCCCCTCTGACTGTGGGAAGGAGACATGAAAACAAAGCTGAGAAGGAGGGAGGGAGGGAGGAGACAGTTGGATGGCAGCCCTGTACGCTTCTGAAAAGGAGATGTTTAGCAAATGGCTTGATGAATCTTTCAGAGCAGGAGGAGAAGAATGAAGAAGTGGAGGAGGAAGCTTGTTTTGAATAATTGACTATAAAGGCAAGGCAATTAAATGGAGATACAGCACGTCTCGGTGGGGGGGGGGGGTATCTTGATAATGATGAGTAGTTACAGTGTGTGTGTGTGTGTGTGTGTGTGTGTGTGTGTGTGTGTGTGTGTGTGTGTGTGTGTGTGTGTGTGTGTGTGTGTGTGTGTGTGCGCGCGCACACGCAGTGGGTCAGATAAGAACCAGCACTGGCCGAGACAGCAGTTATGCAACCCCTTCCATCACTCTCACTGATGGTTCTTATCACCCACACACACACACACACACACACACACACACACACACACACACACACACACACACACACACACACACACAAACTTGCTGTTACGGTTCTATTTTCAGTAGGATTTCAGACGTTGCCTAGCAACCGCAGGTGAAGGACGCTGAGTGGGATAATGAAAATGTTTTTTCCTCATCCTGAACACACAAAAAAAAATAAAAAATAAGAAAAATAACTGTGTGTGTGTGTGTGTGTGTGTGTGTGTGTGTGTGTGTGTGTTGTGCAGCCCAGTGTGACACCCATTTCCTGTGTGATTGCCTGAGAGGATTTCTGCAAACAAACATGTGTATTTTAACGCCACCAGTTTGTGCAAAATAAGTACTTTGATACTGCAGCAAAACAAAATATTCAGTCCTGTTCTTACGCCACGGTACCGGGGGTTAGCTGTAGCTGCATGCGACTAGGAGTGCATTGCATTTAAAAATAAATAGACACAATCTGATAAAATATTCCCCCGAGCTTTCAAAGTCTCTGTAGTAAAAACCTGACCCATTTATGTCTGAAGACAGTGTATGGTTAGCATATGTGTGTGACTTTATGTTGGAGTTCAGCTGCGTGTGTTCTTCCTTTAAACACAATTTTTATACAGTACAAGTCAAAGGTTTTGGATATTTTTCCATTGAGAAAGTGTGTGTAAATGCATTGTATTTAGTACATTGGTTTAAGTTGAAAACAGAAAAATGCCTCAGAGAGTAACTTGAGGTTCATCAGCGCGTCTCTGTGCTTCTTCCTATTTTCTGTGCGCTGTGCTGTTCACTCTCTCAGGGAATTTTGTTCTCAAGTTTTAATTTACTTGCTTAACTGGCAGTTTGCAAGTCCGATAGCTCAGCTGCTAACGGCACAACAACAAGTTCACAAAGTCTATTCTAAAGATATTGTGCTATCAACAGAGTTTCTGCAGACACAGTACAATTCCAGCTCTGGTCTCAGTTTTAGGCCAGTGCATAAGTTTTACATTTTATATTATTAAATATCCTTCCATCCATCCAATATAAAAAACACTTGATGGTACCCACTGTGAGTAAGACATGAAGGCAGTTGAAATTGCAACACATCGTCATACCTAAAACGACCACATAGGTTGATTTTCCGACACAAACCACTGCTTTATTAACTGCCGCACAGTGGCGGTTTTATCATGTTAGTTTTAAACACGTGGTAAAGATTGCGCAACAGATTAAGTTAAGCGAGTCACATCCCTCATGTTGTCCTCGGGTCAAATTTGACGGGTTTTCATATCGGTTGTTTTTATATCAAAAATATGGTACGTCTAAATAAGCGCCGAAAACGTTAAACAAAGCGACAAAGCCTCGGGAAACGCATCAAAAAAGTTGGAAGGACAAACAAATAGAGATTAAAAAAATTCAAAAACACTGGAATAAAACGTCTAAAACTTTGGAAAAAGAGTTGAAAAAATGACAAACCGGTGGAAAAAGTGACAAAGACATTGAAAGACATTGTTTAGTTTCAGGGTCTCCTAATCGAATGTCCTTGGTTTGACGCAACCCCCCCCCAACCTGCCTCCTTACCCGCTATTTGGCACTCTTACACTTTGTCACCTCACTTCCTTTTGCCATTAAAAGCTGTTTGCACAATCGACCCACATGGTCGTTTTCTGACAGAGGGCCAGCTGGAAATGTTAGCTGCGTGCTCTATAAATGTCAGCGGTTATATAAGCAGCGATGTGAACTGTACTGTATTGTAAATTAGCTTTATGAGGTCATATCTGCCAGCTGTCAACACAAACTAAAGCCTTAATTGTGAATCTGAAAAATCACACTCCTACAGTCATTCACACTCCTACACTTTAACACTTGACCAGAAAGAATATACAATTAGTTCCCAAAGAAAATCCTTTTTCTAAAACAAAACTGCATTGTTACAAAACTACATATGCATGCAGTAAAGAAAATATGGAAGATGTATCTTGAAGTGGAGCTTAAGAACTGAGTTGTTAGTGGCATGCAGGCATTTTAAATATTCCACAGAAAAAGGGAGTATGGGGCTTTAAAAAAGGACATTTTTTTGGTTAAAAATTTTCTGTTTGATTTCGCAAAACATGCTAAGCTGTGTGCACTTTTTATTCAATTTCTTCTTTGAGTTTCTGCAACGATTTGTTCTGCTCATGGTGTGTAAGAGCTCACTAAAACCATGGATGCAGCAGTTGATTTGAACTCAGAAACTCAGTGTTTTTTTTCCATTTAATTCACTTCACATTGCGAGGCTGAGATGAATGCCAGGTGGCAGCACCGTTAACCACACAGAGAGGCAGAAATGAAAAAGAGAAACTGTTACCTGAACCAACCAACACAAGGACATGACCCTTCAGTAAAACCGTAAAATATTTTATGGGTACAAAAAGTCCAATGTTGATATCTAACAGGCAACATTTCCTTGTGCTTGGAAAGCCAAAGAGAACACAATGAACCAAAGACAAAATACAGCCTGGAGCCGTGCCGAGATCCACTCCAAATAGTGGAAAAGGTCCTCGAAAGTAACTAGAAATGCTTCTTTAGACGTAACAAAGACCTTAACAGTTTACTTTGGTTAAACTTTAAAAGGTATTACAGCAGGAATCTGCACCTCAAAACCACCACAGCGTCTGACAAGTGAAGAGTCGGATGGATGGATGGATGGATGGATGGATGGATGGATAGATGGATACCGGTAACGTTTAAATATAAAATACTAAGGTTAATCATTGGTTTAAATATACTAAGGTTAATCATTGGTTTATATTTATATATATATATATATATATATATATATATATATATATCCCTGCCTCCCAGCTTTCCTCTGTTTTTTGGGTTTTTGCATTCCAATGTCTCAGTGTATTGTTCGTAATTGTATCTGTTGATATAATATATATATATATATATATATATATATATATATATATATATATATATATATATATATATATATATATATATAAAATAGTAAATAAATAAATAAATGTATGAAATTAAATGATGTATTATTGCTTTTTGAGTAGGAGTTTTGTCCTCAAGGTTAAGATCTCATCTGAGCAGATTATGGCATTTAAAGTCTGAGTTGTAGTTTCTACACATACACATATACACACATACATACATACACATACATATACACATACACATATACACACATACGTGCATACACATACATACATACACACTGTATATATTAGGCGGAAAAATTTATTTGAAAAAAAAAAAAAGTCAAAAAAATAATACATTCACAATTCCCACCTGTAAAGGATGGATGGATAGAGATGGATGGATGAATGAGAGTAAAGTGTCAAATGGATAGATGGATGGATAGGTGGGTGGATGGGTGGATGGGAAAGAGGACAGAGCCAAGTGGGAAAGCAGGGGAGGAGGTGGCGATGGACAAACTGACAGCGGAGAATCGATGGGCGGCCAAACCGAGACATGAGAGCAGGGAAGGGGGTGATACAGGGAGCCAAAAGCTGATTATGATGAATGTCATTCTATTATTGCATGAATAGAATTTAGGACAGCGGAAGAGGGGCGAGACGGAGAAAGACGGAGAGAAGTAGAGTGAGGCGAGAAAAGGAGGGGGAGTGGAGGTCAGTAGAGCGGTGAGTCCAGACGTGTATCCTGAGCTGAAACACTCGAGACTGAGGGCAATAAGATGCAGACAGGCTGGACAGCATGATGTGCAATGTCAAACAAACTACATTCATTACTGGATTTTAATGCCAACAAAACATAACTACACACATACTTTTGACGTGATACTACTGAAAACAAAGGAGACCTTCACTGAGAACATTGGATATCTTTGATTTCTCAATATCGTATTTTTGACTTAAGAAAATCTGAGATGTACAAGAATGTGATCTCAAACTCAAAGTTAAAGGGGCGCTATGCAGTTTTGGCCATTTCTTCACCGTTTTCTCTCTTTTCCCCCCTACAGCTTCAGAATAGATATTTGGCAGCTCCTATGTTTACTTGTCAAACTTTATTTCTAAAGCACATTTAAAAACAACCAGGTTGACCAAAGTGCTGGACATTGACATGAAACAATAAATAGACAAAATACAACATACAGTTCTCATGCCGGATTAAAAGCCAAGGAATAAAAATGTGTTTTTAGTCGTGATTTAAAAACCTGGAAGGCTGGGGGCCGGTCTGACATGAAGAAGCAATTTATTCCACAGTCTCGGGGCTGCGACTGAGATCACCTCTACTCTTGAGTCGCGATTTAGGGACAACGAGAAGAGACTGGTCTGCAGACCTTAATGACCTTGAAGGAGCATGTGGCTTCAACCGCTCAGTGATGTAGACTGGAGCTAGTCCATGAAGGGCTTTAAAGGGTCTGACTCCTCCCTCGGTCAGTCTGCCATTTCCTCTTTCTCTGTTCCTCCGACAATGCTTTCCTAGCTTTCTGCTTCTTTTTTGCCGGCTCAACCATGACGATAGTGTTAAAAAGTCGGAAAAACTCCATCGCTGCCTTGTTAGCCGGTCCCTGCCATAGTTCCTGACACTGAGACCAGTGACTCGCCGGTCCAAAGTTACAAGGGTGGTGTTTCGGCGAAAAAAAGTCATATAACCATTCCAATGACTCCAAAACTGTTTAGTTAAGGTAACTTAAGCTAAGAAAAATGTCATTGTTCATGAACACATCACCTGATGAAACCCCAACAGTTACAACTCTCTAACCACAAACTCCCAATTAAATACTGAAAGCTTTATCTTAAAAGGACGTGAAGTATGTGTTTTTCTGCTTGAAAAGTGACACAAATTAAGTAGTAGGAGTAGGAGATGTAGGCAACAAGGTGCAGCTTCGTTATTTATCTTAAGTACAGGTAGAAGCCCCTACGTACAGCAACCCCCTTCAGTTTAATCAATGTGTGAGGGCATCCACTTAAACACACCGGTTTACACAAAGAGAGTGATTGTAATTACAGGTGGCGCTGCTGAAAGAAGTAATCAGCTGAATTTATGAATGTGGAATGTTGAAATAATGACGTTATTTTGGTTTGTGTGAACTACGATGTCTGTGAACATGTAGCGTCGCCTGGTTAACAGTTATAAATGTCTTCAGTGGGCAGAGATGCAAATGATTGAAAAGAGGAAGTAGTACGCATGTTGACTGACACCAGGATATAAGGGTGTGTGGGTGTGCATGTGTGTGTGTGTGTGTGTGTGTGTGTGTGTGTGTGTGTGTGTGTGTGTGTGTGTGTGTGTGTGTGTGTGTGTGCATTTATGCCTATAACACCCAGGGGTTGTAGGTGCTGTAGGTGGATGCCGGGACTTGCCAGCTACCGCTACTACTGTATGTCTGGTCTCCCTGGAAAAAAACACAATGTTACATAATATAATCTCCTTATGTAACAAATGGAAGTCACTACGCATAGAAACACACATACATGCACACACACAATCCCTAGGTCACATGCAGGGTCAGATGCATGTAAAGCAGATGTACACACACACACACACACACACACACACACACACACACACACTCCAGTCTACCGGATGTCTGTGTTTGTGTGCTTTAGAGAGCAACATGGGAGCATTGTAAACAGACTACGGGAGGTAAATGTCAGAGCCGTTTTTGAAGACAAGGATACATCATTTGCAGACAATTTCTGTATTAATTGATTGAAGACGATTCATCCAACAGGTCATATATTCAGTATAAAGAGCCAAAACCCTGAAAATAAATTGTTGTTAGGTGCAGCCCAACAAATTTGACTTTTTGCTACTTATGAGTGACTGACTGATTTTAGACACAGCGTTTGGATTTTGAGCGTCTTCTTCACCTCATTCTGGTGCACAAAGTTGGAATCGGCTGTGGCCAGTGCTTCACAACCACACCAAACTGTTTTTCTGTTTTATTTTATTCAATCAGCCTGACATTGTGTTCATATGAGGCGATTTCTTGTTGGAATGGGAGGCTTTATTTTGCTTCATATTATTTTCAGTCAAATTTGAAGCTGGTAGTCATGACTGTTAGGAGCAGTTAATGTTGTGCAGATTTAAGAGGCGTTATTTCTGCAAGTCTACTTTACAAAAAAAACTGTACATGCATCAATCTCACCCACCGCTGAGCCCTTTTCTAAATGGACTGTCTTGCGACTACTCAAAGCTTTTACATAGTACAGGAACCATTCACACACATTCACACACTGTGGCCGAGGCTGCTGTACATCAGATAGAAATTCACACACCGACGGCGCAGCATCGGGAGCAGTTCAGGGTTCAGTGTCTTGCCCAAGGACTCCAGGGTTTGAACCACCGACCTTCCCAGTGGCAGAGGAGTGCTTGTTTTGTGAAATCTTTATACAGGATCGGGGGGTGGTTGGCTGCGAACAAAAACTTCCAAATACTGTTTCTGCTAGAATAAATTGTCCCTTTATTCCCCACAGAACACCATGAAGCTGCGAGCACACGCTCACACTATCAACACGTGATGCAAAGTGAACACTACTTTGCAAACAAAGACTCAAACGCTGTTTCTGCTAGAATAAATGTGTCTTTTTATTCCGCCACAGAATACAGCAGGGCAACAAGCATTGCACATGCACTCAATACGTGATGCTAAGTGAACACTACTTTAGAGCTCTTACCCCTGACACAGGACTGGAGAGCCGTCAGTCCGAGCAGAGCAGCATCAACGTGGCTGGGCGTCCGTACGCGACCCGCAGCAGACTCTGCCGGTCCGAGGGACTCCCCGTCTTTTATTCTCTAGTAAAACAAAGGATCGGGTGCGAGCAAGGACGGCCAGTCCCTTACTCTCAGCCCATCCTCTGTGAGCAGGTGTCCTGCCCCGAAAGCATGTTTTAGAAACAAGAAGGCCGCTCTCAAAACATGAGCTGACCAAAACAGGTTATACAACTGATAAATGAAACACAAAACAATGAATACAGCAAAGCAACAGTGTATTAACAAGTTATATAAGTGACCCACTTAGCTGTTGTCAAGGAACATTATGCCAAATAAACTTTTTCCTCCACAGTGCTCTACCACCTGATCCACAGCCCTCCAACCAACAAAGCACTGATTGGTTAATCATGTCTCCAATCTGCCGTTACAGCTGTGGGAGGTGATTCGGAGGTCTAAAACCACTAAATACAATTAACACCCTGGGAAAGTGTGGAGAACCACTCGAGCCACAGTATGTTTGCAAAACTCTAACCCGTCACTTACTGTGCTAATTCGTCTTTTTCTTAGCTTTATTTTAGTGTCAACTTCAGTGTTTTATTGGATTGAATTATTTTGGCTGATGATGAGGATGATTATTTTGGAGATTGGTCGGAGAATCGGAGCAGCTGGTGCAGTATTACATTCCATTTATTGCACCGTTGTGACGAAAAGAGAGTTGAGCCAGAAGGCAAAGCTCTCGATCTACCGGTCAGTGTTCGTTCCTACCCTCACCGATGGTCATGAAGGCTGGGTCAGGACCCAAAGAACCAGATCCAGGGTACAAGCCTCTGGTAAGGATGCCTCCTGGACGCCTCCCTAGGGAGGTGTTCCAGGCACGTCCAGCTGGTCCAGGACTAGGTGGAGGGACTATATCTCCAACCTGGCCTGGGAATGCCTCAGGATCACCCAGTCTGAGCTGGTTAATGTGGGTCGGGAAAGGGAAGCCTGGGGTCCCCTACTGGAGCCGCTGCCCCGCGACCCGATACTGGATAAGCGGACGAAGATGAATGATGGATGGATATTTTGGATAAACCGCTATGAGTTATGATCTGTCTTGCAGTATATCCCTGGGATTTTCTGTCCGTATTGTAAGCTAAATGATAATAATAATAATAATAATAATATTTTATTAAAAGGCGACTTTCTCGGTACAGCGTACATAAAAACAACAAAATTATACCACAACAACAGAAAAAGGCAAAGCAATAGACCAGTAAAACACCTCTATACCTATCAATAAACAATACACAACAATATACAGCTGTCAATAATTTCTATATCTTAAAGTTACAGAAACCTGAAACCATGATCGGTCCGCGGACAGTAAAGGCAATGAGTCTGTGGTACCTTATTTGACAGAAATCTATGCATTTATTTGTTATTTATGATAATGTGATAAACAAAAATGTTTATAATGCTTGAGTAAATAAAACCCTTCTTGAGGTGGTAGTAGCTCAAACCATTGGGAGTTGGGTTAGGAACCAGAGGGTTGCTGGTTTAAGTCCCCATATGGACTAGTTACTGGAGAGGTGCCAGTTCATCTCCAAGGTGCCCTTGAGCAAGGCACTAAATACGAACTCTGACATCTCTCCATTAGTGTGTATAGCATGTAAAGGAAGGTCATGGGCATGTGTGTAATTCAGACCTGTGTGTAATGTGTGTGCAACTGTACTAACGGAGTAAAGAATTGTGAATTTCCCCTCGCGGGATAAATAAAGGCATGCCTTCTTATTCTTCTTCACTTAACAAAACTGGTTTAAAAATTATATTCATATTTAAATAAATCACAAGGAGAGTCCGTACAGCCCGACTCTGGAGATAGAACTAAGAATAGCTCTCATATTCAAGTTAATCTTCTGCTTGTTTAACACATTCAGAGAGAATTTTAATTGCTATTTTTTATCCTCAATAGTCATTTTGGTGCTGGTGATTTTCCCTTTGGGGTTGGCTAAAACCTTTTTTTTGGGGGGGCCCATGTGATCACTCAAACCTGGTGTTACTATCTCTTTAAGGACTCAAAAAAAATCTCTCTCCTAGACCGCTTTGAGATCTTGACTTTCAGAGTGAAAGACTCTAATTAACTTCCACAGAAAAAAGCAGCTGCACACACTTTGCAGATAGAGGCCAGAACTAATTTAACAATCCTTCCTGTTCTCACAATCTGGAGTGCTATTACAGCTGATGGAGGTTCACTTACTCAACATAAACATGTGCAACCAACACACACAGATTCCAGCCCTTGTAAACAGCATTAGTCTAAAAGTCAGCCAGCTTTTTCATGGTGTCCTACATATGAGCCATTCCCACAATTTATCACTGGAATGAACTCACATCAGCCTCAAGTGCACGTAGCAGATATTTTGCTCTTCCATCCATATGCAACACATACTTTGTCTTTTTATGTAGTGACACATAAACAGCACACACACAAACATAACATGCACACACACACACACTCACAGATCATGCTATATATAGACCTTAATGTTCTGTCTCCTTTAACACAGCCCGGCCTCATATCGCTCTCACCAGCTCTCCTCCACCTCCATAATGTGTTGAATTTATATTACTCGTTATGTAACGATGCATCGTTAATCGGTTAAAAATCAATTTAAATGTGTAAAAAATTACAACCAGCTAATAAATCGTAATGCAGTTTTAAAACGGCATAGGGCGTAATCTATTTAACGTCTTCTTGGTTTATTTATTTTTCAGACACTTATTTCTATTTATGGAGTTATTCTGATTTGGTATTTGTTTAAAAATCTAAATATGTTTTTGATACAAGGACACATCTGTGGTTTTGCACAGTTTTATATTAGACACACAGAATAAAATCCTGAGTATATCATATGGTTAATTTAAAATCTCCCTATTTGTCATATAACAAAAAGGTGTTGGCGCACACACACACACACACACACATTTAGAGAAACAGCCTCCCTAATAAGCTGCCTTAATGTCAGGACCATTAGCCTAGCACCACTACCAGGACAGGTGTCATTATCTATCAGCATGCATCTTCCAGTTTACAGTGCAAGTGTGTGTGCATGTGTGTGAGTGTGTTTGATAATAACTATCTCCATAGAGACCGTATGAGTCTCTATTTGACAGTTTTTACATCATTGTGATGACTCCAGATATTTTTAGTCTGCATATTTGAAAGAAATTGTTTTTAAAAAGGAGGTCTAAAAGCACAGCCTCTCCAGCCTAAACACCAAACTTAGTTAATCACATGTACTACAACAAAGAGGCCTTCTTCAGACATCATTAACTCTTTCATAAAATAAAGCATTTGGTATGTCGCAAAGCCATCAGTCGGGGAAGACCCAGGACTAGGTTGAGGGATTATATCTCCAACCTGGTCTGGGAACGCCCCGGGATCCCCCAGTCGGAGCTGGTTGATGTGGCTCGGGGAAGGGAAGTCTGGGGTCCCCTAATGGAGGTGCTGCCCCCCGAGACCCGATACCGGATAAGCGGATGAAGATGGATGGATGTATGGATGGATGGATGGCAAAGCCATCAATGAAGCATCATAAAATGATCACCTTTTCACCTGCTGCAGTTTCCTCCAATTACTTAATTGTGGCCAAATATGTGTTTGGTTACGTGAACAAAGCGGAGTGCAGAATCTGAAACCTAGCAGAAGGTTTAGAGGGCTGTTCTGGACTAAAGAAGGTGCCTGGTTAGTCCACCTGGTTGAGTGCTTTGCCCCATGTATGGAGGTTCAGTCCTTATTGCAGCGGGCGCCGGTTCACTTCTGACCTGCGGCCCTTTGCTCAGAAGTTTCTTGGAAATAAGTCATTCCACATAAAAAAAAAAGCATAAACAATGAAAATGACAAAAACTAATCCACTAAACAAAGCTTAGCCAACTAAGCCCAAAACGGCCAATTAGTCAACAAATCGGCTAAGAGAGAGCAGCGCTAAAAGGGTTAAAATGGCCTCATCAGATCTGCTGACCTCCATCTGTTAATTAGAGCAGCATTCAGGTGGAGCATCGAGTGCAGAAGATCGGTCAAACGTTACAACTAAAAATCGATTTGTGCACAATAATAATATTCTGGTTTCTCCTCCCTATCGTGACAATTGAACTTTGAAAGCAAAACACACTGAAAGAAATACATCCAAGCAGACGGATCGTCACCAGAGGCAGAGCATCGGACGCATGTAGGATTTAATAATGTCACAGGAGCTGGACATGGACTCGTGCCATATTCAGCTTTTAGAGGTGTTATTCTACAGTGTGATGAGCTCTAATAACACTGCAGTCTGGGTCCTGATCAGTGGCTGATGAAAACAGTAAGAAATAAAGCTTAGGAAAGTTTTGAATGGCAGATTTTTTAATATAAACCATAGCTTTCTCAAAGATTTCCACCCCTGATATATTAAATATATACAGTCAGTACTTGATATGGGATTGTGATAGTGGATATTGGATAGTGTGGCTGTAAAATAAAAAGAGAAATCACAATAATTTCTAATCAATAGGCCTAACTTACTGTTGTCTGAGTCTGCTACATTTTGCTTTTATTCATCTCTCAGCGTGAATCTCAGCAACCACTCTCCATCTCTCCTCCGCCTTTCGTCAGCCCCTTGTGCTCCACTTTATCTTTTTTTCTCCCACAAGCTTCCTGACATTGTTGTACCTCTCTTCTCCCCCCCCACCCCCACCCCCACCCCACCCTCTCTGCTCTCACAGCTGTATAGGACACACACAGGGCAGTAATGAGAGCACACAACGATGTCTGCAGGAGGCACGCTTTCATAGGCCTTCCTGGATCACCGTAACCATGGAAATAAGTACCACCGTGGTCACACACACACACACACACACACACACCGTATCACTCCACAGGTGCAGCTTGATCCTTGAAGGACACATTAATGCCTCAGGGGACAAAATTGCTAACGATGTCGTATGGCAATGAAAACACACGTCACATGTCAGTCACCTTTAGGGGTCTGTACAGTGAGGTCACGGTCTTTCTGCGGCCATTTAAGTTATGTTAAGTCGACGAAAGGCGGCTGGGATGCAGTAAGGACAGTTAAGACTCCATTGAAAATGGATTGTGGTTTGGGGGGGCGCATGGCACTAGCACCGACACCCCCTGAAATACCCCCCCCCCATTGGGCTAGAGTGCTGTCAATCTGACAAATATAGCTTCTATTGGATCAGAGTGCTCTCCCTTGGCTGCCTATTCCCCCAGCACTTGTCACATGACCAATTCATGTTTCCATGATGATACCATGGAACCAGCACTGGAATCGTTAATTATTGCCCCCCTTTACATCTTTATGGACCCACTTGAGAGCCTTGTGTTTTAGGAGCCTACCCCGAGCTCCTCCCTATAAGTGGTCTTATACAGCGGCAGTCAGTGTGGCTCATATAGTAAAACATACATGGAATACATACGGATTACTGTGCTTTACTTTCGTAGCTATACGTACAAATGATTCAAGGAGCCTGCTTAAAAAGGGGAGGAGGGACACATGACAAAAACACAGATCCTCACTGGCATGTGACAGACAATGGTTCGAAGGGCTTGTCTAATGGAAACATGACCTGAAACCGCAGGCGTTCAACAGGCGTGAAGGCGGGGGGGGGTCAGAGTTGAGCTCAGTGAGAAAAGAAGAAATGGGGTACGAAATTGGCAGCAACAGCCATTCTCGCAGTTTATTGAGAGTCGGAGTTCCTTTCTGGCCGAGATAAAAAGCAGTCAGTGGAGAGAATACGAGTCGGACGCGCACTGCTGCACAGCTAATGGTTTGCCACCGCAATGTTGTGGGTCATGCCGTTCCAAATTTCAATTACATCTGGTGAGAAGACACCAGAGCACACAAACTCTATCTGCCTGATGCCTCTCTCTGTGTGCAGTAAGAGTATTTGCATTCACCCCAGTTTCATGCTTCGCTGACATGCTCAAGACTGAAGTAGCTCTCTAATACAGCACTCAGAGATAGGACCTGGCTTCTCTCAATTGAATCGTAATTGCTCTAAAGAAATTATCCCCAAAAAAAAGATAAGACCACACATATATTAACTAATAAACACAATACGGCAACCCACAAATTCACATTGTTGTCCACACACAAGCTACCACAAGTCCTCTTTAAGTGCACAAGTCACACACACACACAAAAACAAAGGTAAAGACTCTCATAGCAGGAGAACGCGCCTCAAGCCATCTCTCCTGCTCGCTCCAAGTTATTGACTTAAATAAGACGTCTAGACAAAGACATCCTCAAGCAAGAGAGAAGGAAATATGGCGACAGAGAGACAAATAGAAATAAATGTCGAGGGGGGAAAGACAAGGACACAGAGACCGAGAGAGGAGAGAGATGTGACCAGATGGAGGAGATGTGCCTCTGATTGTGATTCCTGACTGACTCCTCCTTATTCATTTATTCTTGGTTCAGATTCTTGGCCTATACTGTACAGCAGGGGTCTTCAACAGGGGGTCCGCGACCCCTAGGGGGTCCGCGGAGGTACTGCATGGGGGTCGTGAAAGTTTTGGTTGATTAGACTTTTTTTTATATTCAATCAGAGTGGCATGGCCACCCTACTCACTGGGCCTCGCACATGTTTAAAATAAAAACATGAATATATGAACCTGTGTATTATTTGAGTATCTTAGTATTGAATGCACAATAACAAGGTACATTTACACATGGCACTATAGGACCAGTTTGATATAACACAATTTTATACAATATATATATATAATTAGGGGGTCCCCGCTCCATCTCGCCATCAGTTTGGGGGTCCTTGGCCTGGAAAACGTTGAAGACCCCTGCTGTACAGTATATAATTTTTTCTCAAAACATACATTGAAAGCAAGACACGCCTTTATTTTAAGCAGGTCATCTCTGCAATAAAGAATTATTTTTTCATGACAGAATATTTTGAAACCTTTGAATCACGTTTTTTCCGTCAGGCTCAACAGATGTACAGTACATGAAGGGAGGATAAAGCCCTAACCGGACACGCTAGATGGTTTGTTAGAGTTCAGAGTTTAAATTTTATTGTCATATGCACCTTAGTACCACAGCAATGAAATACAATATGCCTTATTGCACTCTCTCAGCACCAGCCAACAGTAACCGCTATAATAACAATAATAATAATATAATATAAAAACATAAAACCATTAAACCACCACAATAAACAGTGGCTAAGTGACTAAATACAGACCCCAGCCCTCCTTCCTGCTGTGCCCTCATTCAGTAACCTTATTACCTGAGGATAAAAACTATCCCTATAACGTGATGTACGCATTGGGATACTCTGCAAACGTCTTCCTGATGGAAGGTGGGAGAAAAGTTTGTATGCAGGATGACTAGAATCCTGCATAATTAACACAGAACCATGTGAGAAGCCGTCATTTGAAACTGTTTTAATAAGGACAGACACTTGAAAACTTAACGCTCAAAATGTGCACGCCATGCACCGGATGTCCTTCCCCTTGGTTTTGAAAATCCCTTTGGTTTGGGGAAAGGACAACAAACTCTGAGCCAGCGCTGAGAATGGCAAGTAGACCTGCTGGGTTCTTTCAGGGAATTGTAATAACTTACAATGAAACGTGTTTTTCGGCATTTACTATCTAACCAAGACTTTTCGGGACTGACTGCTATGGAAGAAAATGAACCTTCGCCTCTGAAGTCACTCCTCCAAGTACTGATTAATAAATAATTAGAAGGGAGAGCGATACACCACCCAAAACATGTGTGAGGTCCTAACAGCTGGGAGTAAAGTAGGATGCACCGAGGAGAGCAGGAGACAGGTGGAATTAAACTCCTGATAAGATAACGCACTGAGGCTAAAAGAGGGAAAAGAGGCGTGCGTTTTAAGCGAACGAGGGTGACAGGCGAAGACGGAGACGGAGAGGACAGCTTTGTGCGCACGCAGACATGGAGCAGCGCTAAATAAATCAGCCAGCCTGCAACTAAGTGTGACTGAAATGTTTACGATACGGCAGCATAATGGAGAGAGGGAGAGAAGGAGGGAGGGAGGAAGCCTGCCTGCCTGTTATCTGAGAGACAGAGAAAGAAAAAGAAAAGAGACAGACAAAAGAACAGTCCGACTGAGTTAAGTGCTCGTTAAAACACCTGTTATTTCCGGTACCAGGCCACACCACGAGGCTGCGTGCACCAGACCCACGACTCGTTTTATTTAACAGCCAAGGCATGCATGTTTCTGTAAATGGGATCTGCATACACAGATGCATTGTGGGCGAATTGAGTTTGAACAGTCACAAATTTTGGGCGGCGTCGACATGAGCAGCAGGCAACATTTAAAGCACATAGACCTTCCAGGAACCTCACAGCTATGTGACAGCTATGTGAAACAGTGTTGCCCGATAGGATAGAAAAAGAAGCCCGATTTTATTTCCATAAGAAGGAAAGAAGCTTCAGTTTGTCTCTGTCTGATGTCGAGGAATGTCGAGTAAAACAAGTGCTCCTCGGTTATTGTGGTAAATGGGTGTAGGTGACGGATGACACAACGTGATGAGTGTGATGCCCTTAAGCGTGAAGGTGGAACAGTCAGGAGCCGGCTAATTACTACTAATTGGTGGTATTATGTTGCTAGCTAGTGTTTAATGTATGAATAGTGACTTTAGAGCTGTGTGTCATCAGTGTGTCAATGGAGCCAAATAAAAGGTCTTGTGTCCCCAATCAGTCAAAGAAGCAAAGTATGATAGATAACAAATAATAGATAACTAATTATCTATTAGCAGGTTCTGTTTGCAATCTATCCATGAATTATTACTGGATTACTTTGATAGTAGGGCTAAAAAAAACAGATATTGTGATTACGATTCAAGATTTTATTTATTTAACGACATTTTGCACCTTCTACGATCATGTTAGACAAAGTAATAAAATATGAATGTGAGATCCTCTAAAAATAGGACATTTATGTAAACAATCTGCGATATCTAACATTATTTATCACTTTTTTGACGTTTTCAACACTACATAACATTAACTTGTTAACTTTAGTTTTACAGTTATTTTTCGAATTCATGGTCAATAAAGCTCATTTATAGGAAATTATCCCTAATGTCTGAGTTAGAAAAACAGAAATTAGGAATTATTGAGACTAAAATTAAAGGAATGGATGTTGATGGATAATCACAGACTGGAATATGTCAACTTTTACTCAATACTATTTCAAAAACACTTCCAATTTTTTTTCTACAAATGCTATAAAATTTAATAAGTCACCCCAAAATTAATGAAAGTAGAGATTTGTACTTGTAGAGCGTTGGGTGGAATCAATCATGTTATTTTGGGGAATTAGAAAGAACATTGATATAGGACAACGGGTCAATTTGACCTCTTGGTCAGATGATACAGGCAGGATTGTGATTTCCACAACAGAGTTTGGTCCCAGAGAAATTGCACTTATGTCAGCTTATGTGCCAAATGTTTCTATAATACGCTCACTAATCAAATTTCAAAGCTGTGTGGGACCCAAATAATGATCGTTGATCTTTAAACCTGAAGGACACTAGGGAGCAGGCTCAGGCTACAAATGCTCTGAAATCCTGGGCCAGCAGCTTGGGTCTTTATTTTTATTTATTTTTATTTATTTTAGCAGTCTTTATTTGGCGTTTAGTTAATCCCACCTGTAAGGATTATTCATTTTTCTCTGAAGAAGACTTAAAAACATGCTGATTCTCAGGCAAGTTCTGAAGTTATTGAGGAGCATCTTTTATTTCTACGATTTCTCATCAGATTTATGGGTCGGGTTTTTTTGCAACGGACATCCAGAATAATGATATCGTCGGAAGGTGTACGTAACACTGAATCTATTAACATGTCTGTGTGTTTAAATACGCTCCAGTTATGATTGGGGAGGAGCAAGGGGGCCACAGTTAAAACCAAAAGAAACACTGCCCGAGTTTCTTTTTATTAACGAGCGGGGCTTATTAAATCCCGTTTTGGAACACAGGTGTTTATTGGGAATATGAGGAGAAATAGAAAATGAATTACTTTGAGGTAGTCCGGTGCCTAACAGCTGCTTAATTTTCTGTTACCAGAGGCATTTTCCGAGCAGTGCCTGTGGCATGAGGAACTTGGTAACTCTTACCTGCTGTCAACTCAGAAAAACAGCAACTTTTCCATGCGTGGCAACATAAAATCTACTGCCTACTTTATCTTTCAAGAATCGGAAAATCTGTTTAGGACACATTTTTTGGTAAATGTCTATAAAAACACAAAAACAATAAGCATGCATTACCTTCATGTTAGACCACCAACCTTTCCCCTGATGTACTGTATGCATGCCTGAATAGGAATAAGCAGGTATACAAATTGAAGGGATGGATTATTTAGTAATCCTGTCAGCAGATTACCTCGATTACTTTGACCTGAAGAGAAGAAAGCACTTCATTGATGAGTTGTCAAGGTATTGCAGAGGGCTAAGGAGACTATAATAGGATTGAAAAGTCGTGAACTGCTGCCTTGTTTTTAGCCTACTGTCACACAGAAAGACAAACGTAGTCTAATATAGAAGCTTGATGGAGCCGATTACACTGAAGCCGTGTGTAGCGAGACCTGCTTGTACCTGAAATCCTCTCATGTGTAATATTTCCAGTTCTGCCTGACTTGATGCAACTGATGAATAGATTCATGTGTCCATCTGTCACACACACACACACACACACACACACACACACACATGTTCCATCTTTTTGAGCTTTGTTGCTTCAGGTGCCGTCGCCTCATACAGTCATCCATAACCAGCAGACCTGGACAACACACACAGTGATGAAGAGACTGGAAGCACAAGAAGAAATACACAGGAAGTACATTCAATACTCTGTCAAGAGTACTGGATCTGCTGCCAACCAGTCCTGGACTGTGCAGTACTGGACCTCCTGTTACATACAGTACAAACCTCAGTGATTCATACACAGTCTTTATGGGTTCACTGATTAAAGCGTGATTTATGCTTCTGCATTAAATCTACATCATGGCTACGTACGCATGTCTTTCACTTGCTCTACAACCCACTCCCCATGCACATGCCTGCCCTGCTATTAGATCAACGCACAGTTGAAAATTAGCCGACTGGCTAACACTAGCGCATCTACAGGAATGTTGATTAATGTGCATTGTCCTAATGAAATATATAAAATAATCAAATAAATAAACCAACGCACAAGTCTAAACTTCAAGGCCAGTTATGTAAGCTACGCTGCGGAGCCTCCGCAGAACCATAAATCAGCCTTCAGTCTTGTTCTAATAATCTGCTTTTGCTTGATAAATAACTAAAAACGATGAACTACTATAATTGTCTGCAACAAATATTTTTTTCAAACTGTCTGATTAACTGATTTTTAAATGCATTCCTGAAACATTGGCTTACTAAAATTACATACTTGAATGTTTGCAAATGAAAACCTGGGATTTTATAACTTAAAACTCTTAAATATTGAATCCAGGGGTGCAGTGTTATTACGGTTTACTAGATTACCCAGTAAAAGATTTAACAATGTTCATCATCGTCATCATAGGGTCATAACACATAGCTTTTAAGAATGCGTGCCATATATTTATTTCAGAAATATTTATCACAATTGATGAAAATGAAGGATGGATCTCGTCACCCCTTCAGTACATTTTAGCAGCTAAAGTGGGAAGTGCTAAGAAGACCTACTATGCCAAACTGATTGGAAGACTCTTGTACACAACAAGGAAGACTATTCTACTATTACTACTACTGAATACTCTACTACTTGAGCTTTGAATAACATGCAGCTTCAGCTTGAAATGTTTGCATCACGTCGCACAGCATTGCCTTATATTAATGTAAAATACCATCCAAAGGTAACGACAGCCTATGTAGCATCAGCAGGCTAACGGAGCTATGCTACGTCCGTTACACGAGTGTGCTGTAGAGAAGAGAGTGGCTCTGGGATGGTTTGGGCTCTTGAATCATGCTAGATTATACATTGTTTACAGTCAATATTTTACGCGAGTTTTCAACCAACAATCAGACGCGACGTTAGTGAAAGTTGCCTTATTTTGTTATTAGATGATAAATTAATGCCCCAATTGGTTAATGTACTAAACTTGTATAGCCTAATGTTAGTTTTGTGCGCTTAAGTAGCGTATGCCTTCACAATAAAGATGACTGAAGAAGAGCAAGAAAGAGCTCAAAGAAGCAGCTTCAAGATCTGCAACTTTGCAGAGCTGGAGCAGACCAGCTGGGAGAGCAACCATCCTACATCATTCATTTATCAGAAGCTTGTTCTTTAAGTTGGAATAGGGAAATAACTCATTAAAACAAAGGTTTCATTTAATATTAAATACACTGTAAATTGTGTCTGTGCCGTGTATAGCATTGTGAATTAGTAATTATTTTACCATATTAAAAGCTTAAAAAGGTATACAAAGGTTGGATTTTCTAGATTAGAGCAATAGCCCCTCCAAATGCCATATAATATAATATATAATATAAAAATATAATGTCATGTCATATGTGCATATCCCTGTCTCTACCTTACTTTGTCTTCTGTAGTATGATGTACTGTTTGTATAGTGAGAGCCTGCTGTGGTATTGCTTTTATTTTGTTAGATATGTTATATATCTAACAAAATATATATATATATTTATCTGTTCTATTTGATGTTATATATCTGGAACTGACATATGTTTTGATTGCCAGAACCCATATAAAAAGTAATAAGAAGTTAAAAAAAAAAAAAAAATAGTGAATTTACTGTACAAACTAGTCGCAGAGCTGTCTGACATTAATTCCTACAGTCAGGATGTAGATGTATTTTTTCTTGGGCTCAAAGACAATCTCAAGAAAAACGCATGTCAGCAGATCCAGTTCTGAAACCTTGAGGGGATGATAGATAGATAATGTACGGGAAGAAAAAAACAGACAGAAATGATCACACAGGCGGTGTTAGCAATAACGACTTAATGGGAGACATGAAAAGCTGGCAGATGAGTGAAAGAAAGAGAAGAGAAGACTATTTAGGGGGAGTAAAGAGACTCCCACGGTCCGTGATTATGCCTCCATCCGTGCAGCAGGAACAGCAGAGGGGCGAAGACGGGGAAGAACATCTCTTCATGCTAGAAAAGTTGTAATTATTTTAATTAGCCCTTGTTTAACTCTGAATGGAGGCCCAAAGCTGAGTTGCAGCACCGACTTGAATCCACATAGTGTGTGTGTGTGTGTGTGTGTGTGTGTGTGTGTGTGTGTGTGTGTGTGTGTGCTTGCAAAGGGTTGACTTATGGCTCTGTGTCGCAGCCGGGTTCCCTGTCTCCCTGCCTGTTTATCAGCGTCTCCGTCCATCACTGCATGAAATGTCACAGGCGAATGGGGAATGATAAAAAGTAAGAAAATATTATCTAAAGAGTAAGGAGAGCCGTGAGCAGCTCTGTGCGGTTATGGATTATCAGTTTCAGCTTGTACAGCCACATGCAGTTTCTATCCAAATATGGCACAAAGACTCTCCAAAAGAAAACGTATGGGTGATTAAATCCTAAAACTGTAATATGAATACCAAGAGAGGGAGAAACTATGGATCATGACTGGGATCCTATCAAACTTAAATAGAAACTGGTTTCAAAAGAGGGATCATTACTGTAGTTATGAATGTAAAATTGTATCATTGTTTGTATTTTGAACACCATTCATTGTGGAGATTTGTGGATTTTAAAAGGATTATCTAAGGCATGCATTAAAAAAATGATGCTACACACTCTATAATACTCCCTATACAAATAAACCTTAAATAAAACTAGAAACCATATTACGATGTGATCACACCAACTGCAACGCCAAATCGAGCCAGGGTTGACTGTCCTGGCAGACATTAAAAACACCTGGCAAAATACGCAAAACCGCCTCTGTGGTAGTTCCCTGTGACACACACACTAATGCACGCATGCATGCATGCACACACACGAGGACAAGAAGGCCAGGAAAGTGACTTTCCCTTTATCCAGCAAGGTAAGTCAGACACTATATGAATCTGTAGAAAGAATATAAAGAAACATGCAACTGAGCAGCTAAATAGTCTGTTATCTCTCTTAAGACCAAAATTAAAATACAACTATCTTTGTGGCAATGCCTTTCATCCTATCTATTTTGGCACATATTTCAGCAACATGGACAGAGGGCTTACGTCCACATGATTTAAAAACACACACACACACACACACAGGCTTGTGGCTGGTAACCAGATGTTATAATTAAAAGAGCTCAGATCAGAACCGTTAAAAAATGATGTGGAAAACATGATGGAAATATGACACTACTGTTGGTTTTATGTAATTATTTGAGGAAAATGATATAGATGTGATGTTTTCAGCTCTTCAGTGGATATTTTAAATCTGTTTCTATTGCATTTGTTTTTCGATCGATACACTCAACCTTCCCACTTCAGCAAAGCACAACAAACTTTTTGGCCGATAGCTCAAGTTTTCCTTCCAGCGTCTCCACTCAGAGGACACATAAACACACATTGCAGTCTTCAGCTTCCTACATTCAACAGACTGAACTCAGACTGCTGTACACACAGCTGAGACTCTCCAAAATTCTGCAGAGAGGGAAAAAAAAACAAATGGGTGTGCGTGTGAAAAAGAGAGCCAGATGGAGAAGTCAGAAAAGCAAGCAATTATTTTTCCCCCAGCTAAGTAGCCAAGGAAACCAACCAAAGATGTCCTCATCCCGGGTTAGAGGTGATGAGTGACGGGTGACGGGTGACGGGTGATGAGTGACGGGTGACGGGTGACGGGTGACGGGTGACGGGTGGGAAATGGCTGCTGGAGGACACAAGCTGATGGAGAGAGAGATTGAATTCTTCCATTTATAGCGATAGTGCGTAGTTTCTGGTGCCCAGGTGCTGGTCTACAGAACCTGATGTATAGATTTATGTGGAGGGTATCGGAGACGGAAAATGACATAATCACTGCTTTAGCTAACCCTGTACGCAGTTCTGTCAGATTCTCTTCCAGACTGTGGTACCATTGGCAAACATGTCTGTATATTAGACATTGAACACTGTGGAAGGCTTTGTATTTTTGTATTTTTGTGTTTGTGTATGTTCTTATTGTGATATGGATCCCCCCTGGGTCTGTAACAAGCACAGTGTGCACACGCCTTGGCACATGTTACTAATGCACTGTTAAAATTCAACAGAAGATTGACTTCAGACCAGGTTTTTGTTGGTCAATGCCGCGATCACTTCCCGCTGCCTCAAGATAGCAATATGCCCAGAATGCACCTGAACACACCTCCTTGTAAGACCAGGACGCCCAGGATGCACCTGAACACACCTCCCTGTAAGACCAGGACGCCCAGGATGCACCTGAACACACCTCCTTGTAAGACCAGCACGCCCAGAATGCACCTGAACACACCTCCCTGTAAGACCAGGACGCCCAGGATGCACCTGAACACACCTCCCTGTAAGACCAGGACGCCCAGAATGCACCTGAACACACCTCCCTGTAAGACCAGCACACCCAGAATGCACCTGAACACACCTCCCTGTAAGACCAGGTCACCCATGGGCACAAAGATGGGTGCAGGTGCATTTACTATGTACACGACGTGGGTGCAAAGACACTTGCGTCGGGCTTTGCGCCGCGCTGCACCGGTTGAAAGATAGGGCCCAATGAGTCTTATTCTCTTATTCACTAGGGATCGACCAATACTGGGTTTTCAAGGTTGATAGAATACCAATTATTAGTAGCTAATAAAACTAAACAACTAGCAACTGTCGCTCTGCTCGCAGCCAGCCGGCGGCCGCCTCATTTGGAAGGATATCTTGTGTTTTGGTGTGCATACATTGTCCTGAGAATGTATTGAATGTTCACAAGGTCTGGTTCAGCATCTGCTTCTTTTCACATGACCCCCTCCCCAAAAAAAGACTGAGGCATTCTGGGTAAAAATGTCATGTGTAAAAGAAGTATTTGACTTGTTTCTGATACAGAAGCTAGCCTCCTTATGTTGATTCTCTCTCTGTCGCTCCATAATGCACTGGTGTTTGTCTAAGCATGCTGCACATGATGTCACCCGGCTGCATACCATGTGAGAAGGTTTTTATTATAAAGAATTCAGTGGATGTTGTGGTTGAAGATTTCATAAATGATAAATCATAAGCGTATAAGCAATGCAACATGAGCGTTTGGTGGCAAAGGGCAAGTTGGATTAAAGAAGACAGCGAGCCACCACCCTTGTGACATGTTATTTATCAAATCTACAACAACAAAAAAAACACTGCAATCCAAAAATGTTCATCATGTTCTTGAAAACAAATGCCCTTAATGTCTTTATGACATTTAAAAATCTGCTCACAGTCACAGTCTGGGGACAAAAAGCTTTACTTTAGGCTTAAAGGATAAAACTGGAGTGGTTCTGTATTTTTTTAGATTGTAGATAAATCCCAGGGACAGATCAAAACCAAATGAATATTAGTCTACAATCACAATGTTGTTCCTGCTGAGGATGCACATCCTCAAAAACACAATTATTTCTTTTTTTAAAGGTTTAGTCATTTCCTAAGACAGCTGATCATGTAGTTGTTAGCAAACAGGAGTAACATGTGCACTTGTTAGCTTCTAATATTCTTGTGTTTTTTTTAGGCCACTGGGAATTTGAACCCAAACTGTGAAGGTAAATCTACCCACAAGGTAGAAACAGATTGATTTTGGAACAGAGGGATGAGGAGTTTAAAAGCTGTATAGTGGATTGTAGGGGGAACGATGCAGCTGTGGGGAAGTAGCAACACTAGAAAGAAGAAAAATAGCAAAAACACAATTATATATTATTTTGAAGAATGCTATTTTAGATCAGAATACTCCAATGTAGTGTCCATATATTGCTGTGGGAGGACACACACTTGCAGTATCGCTTCTTTCCAGTCTAGCTTTGTCTGCTCCTGCCTTTTATACATAAGCTATGCCTCCTTTGTTTTGTAAGGCTGAACAAATGATGATGGAGAGAGAAAGAGCACTAGTGTGATAAAGACAATCATTTCTATAAGGATTTCTTCCAAAAGTCACTAAAAACCTAAACAAAATGTCATACTTTCTGAAAGAAATGATAACATGTTGGATATAATTTGTAGAAAAAAACATCTTACCTGGATCTTAATTCACGTTTACTAGCTATGAAGAATGTATCATTTTGCATTACATGTACTGTATTTATTTTGTCTCTCGTGCATAAGCAATGCAAATTTCAATAAATGCACAAATGAAGATGAAGATGGATTTAGTTTTTCTTCTGAAGGAGACAGTTGCTGTCACAACTTCCACATAGTATGAAATAATCCATCAAAGCATGTTAAACATTCTTGTTCATTTCATATCAGTGCTGCCACACATTAAGAAGATAAACTGCTCCACAAAGATGTTATCTGTCACAATATGTTGACTTTTACTTCATCAAAAGCTGATTTTCATGTTTAAGAAATCGTGTGTAGCTAAATCTGGTGCATCTCTTCTGCTTGTAAAACATTTATGTTTTTGTTCTCGGTCCCCGAGACAAATAAATGTAATTTAAAAAAATGTAAAAACATAAAGGTGATGATATGTTAATGTTTTGTTTAGGGCTTATTCTGCTGCCCCCTGGTGGCCAAAACAACTTTGATTCATGCAGGTTACACACACACACAAAACACACACACTTTTTCCAGGATTTCTGCAGCCATCACAAATGTGAGAATTGAAAACACACAGTTTTGGAAAGGGAGCTGGGTTTGGTTTAGAGGGGTAGTTTGTCATGGGTCCTGTATGTGGTTGCTATGGCAGCAGGTGTGTGCGGTGCCAAGGATCTCCACTGGTCCCAGTGAAGTAGCAGAGTCTGGCAGCCGCACAACATTCCTCCTCTTTAAAAAAGCTGAAAATTGCTAATGCGCGCACACACACACACACACACACACACACACAGCATGTGCATGTGTTTGTTAGTGGCTCACTGACAAGAAGAAGCCCATTCAAAACACACAGACACACACACACGCTACCTCAAGTCAGTTTATTTAATCAGACTACAGTAAGGCCTCTTTAAGTACAGACAGACAAACAGACACACACACACACTTCTGGTAAATCAGGACACACCCATTGACATTATAAACTAGAAGAAGTCAGCTGGAGAGGACAAACAACAGTGTAATTATGAAGCACTGCTGCTGACAACAGACAAATAAGAGCAAGGAGAGACTTAAGAGACCTAAATTTGCTTTCAAACTACTAGTTTAGTCTAAAATCACCTTAAAAGTTTGTAATGTGAACACGTTTTTTCCAAGATATCACATCCCGATAACATCACTACTAACATTCCTGCACTGCAGTCAAAATAAAACAGGAGAGATAAAAATGCCTCAACACTACACAACATCTCTCTCTATGGGAGGCAGTGAGTGTTGTTACTTTATTCCAGTGTAAAAAGCTAGCACTTGCTCCAAAAGCTGCTCAAAGTCGCCAGATAACGTCATATGGTTATTTGCTGTACTTGTTGGTGACGTTATTGCGTATCATTTAACTGTGGTTACTTTGAGAAGCATGCATGAAGCATGCATGAAGCATGATAACTAGAATATATAAAATATTTCGCTTTCCCTCACTAGTCGGATTGTTTTTCAGAAATAAAGCCGTTGAAGAGTCTCTAAATTTAGTGAGAAAGTCACTGAATTTGCAACACGGATGGCAGGTATATATATATATATATATATATATATATATATATATATATATATATATATATATATATATATATATATACACACATACATATATATAATGCAATAAAGTTATGTTGAAAATTATTTTTTTGTTTGTTTTAAAGTCAACGATCAATTTCTTGTGTGTTAGCAGAATACTGAGAACACTTTTACTCATTACATGTACAGTAATACTGCAATCGTTATTGCAATAATCAAAGAACATTACCGTGTATTGTCCTAATTCTGTGCAGCCCTAAAGGGTCCCGAAGAGCACGGCTCATGTCGGGGACTGGGATTTTGTGTGTACTGTATGTGTGTGTGTCGGGGAGTGTGTGTACTGTATGTGTGTGTGTGTGTGTGTGTGTGTGTGTGTCGGGGAGTGTGTGTACTGTATGTGTGTGTGTGCGTGTGTGTGTGTGTGTGTGTTGCCCTCTAGGCTGAATCCAGAAACAGCAGAACAACCCGACAATCAGTCTCTAGAGGTCTCCCCTGATCTTATCCACCCTGAGGTTGACACCATGCACTGCTACACACACACACACACACACACACACACACACACACACACACACGCTACAATGACTCCTCTTTTTTCTTCATCTCTCTTCCTTTTCTCACTATTCCTCCTCACGTTGCTTCCTCCGCCCCCTTCACTTTTCTACAACCTGTCGAAGCTTATTCAGCGTTTCTCAGCATCCATCTGCTCACTCCTTACTTCTAGAAATGAAATGTCACCCTCTTCTCTGTTTCCCACATGTTCACAGAGAAATTAGTGCCAGTGTTAGAAATGTAAACAGCTTGTAGGGCGGTTTAAACAGGAAGTGATTTGTAGATATACACGTCCTTGCCACAGTCACCCCTGGCAGCCACTCTGCTTTTAACCTAGTGTGTGTTTCAGTTATTCAAACCTAAAATCCTCCTTGTGCTCTGGTGTTTTTTTATTTCCAGCAGTGGAAACCATGTTGCCTGCAGAGTGAAGGTCACTGTTTAAATCACACATCATTCACACTAACCCTAAGGCAGACATGAACACGAGTATTAAGTCTCTCTCTGTTATTCCATCTGTCACACTACTTTCCTACAGACACTCTCAAATACATACTTAGAAGTCTTACACCCTTTTGATCGAAAACTGTTAAAGTCCAACTGAGATTACACTGTTTATTATGCAACAGCGTCCTGTACTCCTTCCAGAAAAACAATCAGCCCATAAGTTTAAAATAGATGCCATATTTTTGGTTTTCATGATGCATTTTGTCTTCATGTCAATAAAAGTCATAAACTTATCCTAAAGCAATGACATCTCTGTTCTATTGTTGACTGAAACAATCTTAAACCAAGAGCCTGGGTCTGGGTCTGGGTCTGTCCCAGGTTTCTGCCTAAAAGGAGTTTTTTCCTCGCCACTGTGGCCCTGTTGCTTGCTCTGGAGGAAACTACTAGAACTGTTGGGTCCTTGTAGATTCTGGAGTGTGGTCTAGACCTGCTCTATCTGTAAAGGGTCTTGAGATAACTCTTGTTATGAATTGATACTATAAAAAATTTAAATTGAATTAAAATTGTATAGAATTTTGTTTTTATATATAACACAGACAGACGTGTCACCGTGTCAAACGCCAAGCAACCAGGAGTAGGCTAGGAACGGCCATCAAGCAAGTGGGTGTCGCAGTATTTTGTGGCTAATGTGACTGTAGGGTTTTAGGACACATAAGTCAGTTTTAAGGTTCATAGTCTCCACCAAGTTCTGGATCCGAAATGATCCGAAAAATACGTGAAATGTTACTGCAATGATACCTACTTAGACCTAGTAACAATGCCAGTGTCCTGCCAACACATAACTGGAAATTCAGTGTTGTAATGTAACAAATTACTTACTGTACTTAACTGTGTTGTTAATATTTCTGGAAACTATTACTCAGATAAATAGATCCATTTCCCCCAAGCATCTGTTGTTACTACAAAATAAAATCTGAAGAAATTTGTTCAACTGCAAAAAAGCAGGTTTGGTGACTCATTTCTCCTAAATAGAGGTAACGGCACGCTCCGCTCCGTTCCAGTAGCGATGCCGGTTTTTTGCCAAGCGCCGAAACCACAGGCCAAAAACTTTTTACTCAAGTCAATTTAATTTAAATTTAAATTTACAGGGGCAACATCTATGCACAGTGTCTGGTAGTGTGACAAAATCAAACCATTCTGGAGGGAGGTGATCAATAAAACCATGTTGATCTTGTCTCTAAAATGAATTTTGCTGCCCCTGTATCCAACAAATCAAAATCTGAAACCCCAAGAATACTATATAAATGTGTTGATTTAGCTATACTACAGGCAAAAAAGGACTATAGCTCTCATCTGGAAGAAAATGGAGACACCTACAATTGGTGCTTGGATCAAGAATATGACGCAATGTATGTCCACGGAGAGATTAGCATTTATATTGAGAGGCAAATTGGGGGTGTACGAGAAAATCTGGAGGCCGTTTGACCGGTTTGTAAAAGACGAAGACATAGGGGAGCTGCTGCTGTGATACCGTCATATAATTTGCTTTTTGTTTTTTGAATGTTGTAGAACAGCAGAGGCTGAGAGAGACATTTTAATAACATTAATAAAAACATTGTTTGAAGAAAAAGTATTGGTGTCAAACAAAAAGAGCCCTCTTTGTTTCAGTTGTCGTACTTTAAATAACAGTAGGCACCTCCTCAACACTTTGGCTACTGTGTGCATGATCAGACAAGGACAGCTGGGTAATGTTTGTGGCTTTATGATTTGAAGATGCCATCCAGAACCTGTTTTATTTTTTTTAAATAAGTATTGCTTTCAAGTACTTCATACAAGACTGCCGCAATGAATGCCGCCTCGTAGAGCTTCCTGCGTTGTCTGGAAAGAGTCGATTTGCATCTAAGGCTGCACTTTGTGCTGATTTCTGTCATGAGTCATGAGGTGTTTCAGAGCTTTGTCTCTCGGCAGTCACACACATTAAACTGCAGAGCAGCAGCTGCGATGAGGTGGTGTGTGTTCCCGGAGAGATGTGGCACCAGCAGCGGGATGATACCGGGAGACAGAAGGCTCTCAGTGGCCCAGATTGCTTTGCATGCTATATCACAGGCGATACATTGTCATTACTCTTGACCGGTTTCCAGGAGAACGTTGTTAAGAAATCATTGTTGGCTTCTCGGCACAGCAGGAGAGGGACGGAGAATTAGAGCGAATGCAACAAAGTGAGAACAATGACGCCAAGAAAAACAAATATCAAAGTGCCACTGAATGAAGGACGGGGAGGAAAAACACAACGCAGGGTTTCAGACGCTTAGCAAGGAGAGCAGAAGGAGGCAGAGTAGGATAAGGAAATGAGAAGGGACTAAAATAAACTCATATCAGGCTCCCACCGTGGCCTTGATATGAAATTCCATGACTTTTCCATGACCTTCCATAATAGAGTGGAGGCACGTTTATTTATTCTTAAACCTTTATGGTTTCTATGGTTCTGTTTCTAAGGTCATGATGAGTTATAGAGAGAGATGTATGTATTTATTAAACTTAAAAAAACAGTGAAATCACCTTGAACGGTGAAACTTCCCTTAATACTTTAATAGCAACTTTAATTGCAAAATATCATGTTTGATTACGTTGTTTCTGCAATCGTTAGAAGCCAGAATCTAAATCAATCAATCAAAATCGGATTAATCGCACAGTCTCCTAATGCTTGATTACTATTTAAAATTCCCAGAAATTCAGTGACCACTGGACACCTGCAGGAATACTAAACACAGTCTGGCGGTCAAACTGTGAGACATCAGACGGCTCTGACGGTGTCCTTACAGCGAGCAGTCAGGCTGCACACCGGCCTGTCAGGGAGACATCCAACCATGCCTCCCCCTGAGCCTCAGTCTGTGTGTGTGTGTGTGTGTGTGTGTGTGTGTGTGTGTGTGTGCGTGTGTTTTAATCCCTCACCGATCTTCCCTCCCAGGCCTGGGTTACTGCCTTCTGGCCTATACTGTAAGCTAATCACTGATGGTTTGCTGCAGGAAAATTAATATATAACAGCCTGATCACCAATGTGTTTAACTTGATTGAGATTAATGTCCCTTTAACTCGCTCTTTATACGTGATGAAGCGGCGCTCTGGCAACCGCTCCGGCTCTTCTGGTGGCGATGAATGAGTGAAAACAAGCCTGAACGATGGACGAGGAGCTGTCAAACAGTTACAGATTTTTCATTTTGGCACATTTATGGGTGCAGTTGTAATTCTATTAATTGGGAGACATGTCTTTTCTGCTGTGCTCTCAAAACACACACAAGTACAACCGAATATACACTTCTCTATTGAAAGGATACTCACCAAATTTCACAACTTTATTAGCTGGAGAGAAAATGATTAGTTTAAAGTTATGAGTACTTCCTATTCGGTTTTTGCTTTTCTCCAGCTGAACATCCCGACGGAGCACCAGCAGCAGCTTTTCTTAAGCCAGCCAAGCACACAAAGTTATTTTCTATTATTATTAAACTAGAGAAGAAGGGAGAGTTATTTCTGGCTTCAAGGGTCAATAGGTGATTGGCCGTTGGAGATTTTTCAAGGGTTGGATGGATGTGGACCTCTCCCAGATGAATCATCAGTACAAAAGATGAACAACATGGAAAAAATATTCCTCTTTGATTTAAAATAAAAAGTAAAATGATGTTGCTGTGCTGAATAATGTAATGTAACAATCCTGTGAAAACCATCGTTTCGTGACAAAAACAGCACTTTTGGGGGTGAATGGTTAAGTCCATATAACCATGGATGGATCACTGAACAGGCACCAGGCACAGACCCAGGGTCCCAAGGGGTCAGGGTCCCAAGGGGTCAGGGTCCCAGACTCACAAAATGGAGGGAAAAGAAACAATCACAAAGACATACAAAATGACCACAAACGACAAAACTATTACAAAGAGACACAAAATTACTACTAATAAACATAAAACGACTATAAATAGAATGCAAAATGACCACTGACACCCAAAGCCACAACAAAGAAATGCACAAAACAACAAAAACCACCATAAAAAAAAGATGCCAAATGACTACAAAGAGACGCAAAACCACAAAATGACCACAAGGACGTGCAAAAAAAGACGTAAAATAACCACAAAGAGGCACAAAACGACTACAAATGTCCCAAAACAACACAAAACCATCAATTCCAAATAGATGCAAAAAACACCAGAAAAAGACGCAAAACGACTACAAAGAGACAAAAAACAACCACAAAGAGACACGAAACGACTCATAAGAAAAGTCAAACAACTAAAAATAGATTCAAAACCAGCTCAAAAAGATGCAAAACAACTAAAAATATACAAAAAGCAACTACAATGAGACACAAAACATCTACAAATACATGCAAAATGACCACAAAGGGATGCAAAATGGCTAAAAGTAGACTCTTTGAGACTTTGGGTCTCTTGTTCCTATGTATATAAGGCGGGGGGGCTCGGACATGTCTGTGCCCAGGGGCCCATTGTCTCATACTCTGTCCAAGTATATAACCAGTTCAACTTGACCCTTTGTTGCATGTCAGACCATCTCTCTCCTCTCATTTCCTGTCTGTCTCTGGCTACATTAGCAAGTGTACAATAAAGGCCAAGATGCCGAATAAACATCCCTTTCTTTGCTTTGTGACCATGTACACTTCAGATAAAGTCCAATGAGTTTTGAAATGGTTTATTTAGCCTCCAAAGTAGGAAACATTTCCCCAACCCACATTCAAAATCATCAGGTAGGGCTGCAGCTACTCTGCCAATTCATTTGTCTGTTTAACACTCTAAATAATCGATTTACTGTCACATTCAACACAAAAAGCTAATTGTCCCATTTGAGAAGCTGGACCAGAGAATGTTTTTTGTCAGTCGACTGATTGATGAGTCGTTGCAGCAACTCTGTCTTGATTTTTGGAGATACAAGATTTTCACTGGACAGTGGCATGTAGTTAAAGAGAAATCAAAAAGTGGAAATATACGTTGTGGGGAAACACATCTATGATACTGACAATTAAGATCTGAGTTGAACAAATCTTCCCTTTTGCATCCTCACAGGAACACATTTACACATTGTGTGTGTGTGTGTGTGTGTGTGTGTGTGTGCGTGCAGTACTGTAAATGAAAATACATGCATGTGCAGGTACAGATGATTATGTGTTTATTAATTCAACCGTGTCGACTCTGCCAGAAAAAGTGAAATTCTTGCCTAAAAATGAATGAATGATAAAACTATTACTCAATCATTAAAACTGTTGCCAATTACTTTACAGCTAACTTTAATTGAAAATGTGCACAAGGATTTGGTTCCGACTGTCAGTCTTCTGCTCGTTATTGATATTGTGCCATATTTCGGAGGATTCTAAGAGATATTGGTACCTAGCCCTAGCTGGCACAGCTGATTGGTTACTATAGCCAAATAGAGCGATGACTACAGATGATGAAACTTCAAAAACAAACGGAAGTAAGAATCAACGACACACAACAGACTGCAGTTACAGTTTAGCGCCACAGGCGTCGCCAAAAACAACCAAACAGAGATCTTCCAGATTGTGACTCTAACTTTTTCCATTTTCTACTAATCTGATGATTATTTTCTCAATATTTAAGACTCTTTGTCAACAAAAAGGGCACATAATTGTGAAAAAAATTAAATGAATATAAAATCACAGAGCTCAAACTGTTGTCTTTTTCTGAGTCCCAAACCCAAAGACATTCAGTTTACAATCACATAAAACAAGCAGAATATTGTCACGTTTCATGAAGCTGGATCCAGAAATGAATGAAACGTTATTGAATTATCAAAACTGTTGCCGATTACATGACTAATGTAACTTCAAATAAAAATCTGACCAAGAAATTGGTGCCAACTGTCAATCTTAGCCAGTTATTAATAATCTGACATATTTCGGTGGATTCTGCAGAGGGTCTGTTATTGATACCCAGCCCCGGCTGTCACAGCTGATCGGGCCTGTCACTGACATCACTCCCCACATCTGTCCATCCTCTCATGCTCTTCCTCCCCAGCAGCAGTCAAAGGACTCTCTGTTCAGCTGGGTCTTACAGATGGGACTCGCTCGCTGGGCTGACTCCCGGCCGCTCATACAGTACGGATGCATCAGATGTGAGAAGGGCCTTAACCTAAAGGGATTGTTTCAATGTTTTCAAGTGTGGTTGTATGAGCTTCTTCTCCATAGTCAGGAGGAAGGTCCGGCTAGACAAACCTGCATTTCTTTAAACCAATCACAGTCGTCGTGGGTGGCTCTAAGCGCCGTACATCGCTGAACTGCTGTGGGCGGGGACAGCAGCTAAACACATTTTAGACACCTAAACACATCGATATCAGTTTAAGTGTACGCTGTATTTAGAATATTTTCAGCGCTTTACCTTGCGGTCAGGCAGACCTTTACCACGGAGAACTGAAGCCGTTATCTCTGCTCTCTTCAAAACCGCCAGACTCCTTTGACAATAATTCTACCTCGTAGAACATGGGAGTTGCTGGTCCCCGCTGCCTCCATCAGTTAGTTTGTTATTGTGTAACTGTCGTTTTTTTTTTTTTTAAAGGGTTCGTATGGATTCACCAAAGTCAAACAACAACACAAACAAACCCACAGATCTAGGCAGCAACTCCCATGTTCTGTGAGGTAAAATGATTGTTTTTGTCAAAGGAGTCTGATGGCATTAAAGAGAGCTTCCCGTTTCCCGTCGTAAAGGGCTGTCGGAAAAGATCTAAAGGTGACACATAACCTGAGGCGGAGCGGACATGTTAGACATTAATGATCCACCAACATGATCCTCACTTCCCCACCCTGCTCCTTCGGTGACCTGCAACCTGAGCACAGGTGAGGGTGGAAAAGCTACGTCTACTTTACTACATGTCAGAGAGAAATACTGTACTTTTTACTTCACTGCAGTTATATGACAGCTGCAGTTACTTTTCCTATGAAGATCTGACCTAAAAAACAATATAATATGAGATATATTATGTGGAAATGTGTAGGAATGCAACACATTATTAAAAATTAAACCTGTGGTACCCTGTGCTTTTTGGCTTCTGGCTCCTTAAATGTATTTAGCCCTTTGACAACTTTCAGATATTTATAAGAGACATTTCCCCTCTAAACTCCTGAAATGGTTTCATTAAAATAAATAAATAACGGTTGAGGTCCATACCAGTTTTTAATCTGGCGACCCTTTGTTGGAGCCCGGAACTGCACTGAACCTAACTAGCAAACAGATATCAAGTAACTGAATCCAGCTCCACCTTGGCCTGACTAACACACAGATGTATCATCATTAACAACCTAATGATGGCATATGTAATAATATATCAGTCACAGAGGACATTTTTCATCCAGAACAAGTACTTTAAGTACATTTTGCAGATTACACTGATGTACAGTACTTATACTTCAGTAGGAGTTTTTACTTGTAGGGGAGTATTTTTTTAATCATTTTACCCAGATAAAGGAGGTGAGAAATTCCTCCACCACTGTTCCAGACTAGACCAAGGCCATAAGTATTTATTATTAAGATAAGACACCCTGATGAAGTTTATCTGCAGTGTGTGAGGGCGTGCGGTGAATTTGTCTCTAAAACATTCCTGCAGAGATTTTCTTGGTATCTAATCCTTTAAAAATGTGTTAAAGCACATTCTTATAAGGGGGAAACTAATCCTTAAGGACCTTTTAATTGCATGTTTTATGAATCGCCATGCAGCAGCAGTTCAGGGTCCCACAGAAAAGCAAAGTCCAAAGTTGTGCTTCACTTTAGCACACCTATCCTTTCATCTGAGAATGCGTTGTTGCTACTTTGAAACCTCAGGCAAAGCACAAAGACGTACGAGTATGAGGAAATTGTTTGAAATTACGCACACATGACGCGCGTAAAAAAGGACGCTAAATGCGGGATTATATTGGCGGACTTGTGCCAGAAGAAGTGCAGCTGTCAAACCGCTGTATTGCCTTGGAGAACACAGCTGATGAGTAGACTATTCTGTGAACCGTGGCTGTGTTTGGAGGCTAAATTAAATCCGACCTGCTTTACGCCACCATTCCCCAGACATGCTGAATATATTCCCTTGAGGGGGATCTTTACGTGTAAAATGGAGCAAAGACAATTGGGAACATGTCAAGTTTTCTTACCTTGATGATGCTGCTCCGGCGAGGTGCTGCCTTCACCAAATCCAGGAGAATGGTGTCGGTGTCCTGGCCGCCACCGGGGAGGGTGACCCCGCTTCGCCGGCCGCGGGACGCTCTCGGCGGGACGAACTCCGGCGCTCCGTCGCTGCACAGCCCGTCTCCATCGCGCTCAGACATGTCGACGGGAAAAGGCAAAAAAGGGAGGGCTCGATTTATAAAACACTGGGTGGGAAAAATTAATCAAGTCGTCGGATCTGACCCGAATAAAGTTTGACTTGGCTGCACGTGGATGCCATTTATTAAAGGAGTAATGGGGTTTCCGCTCAGACAGACTGGAGGAAACTAATCTCTCCAATGTCGTTAATTATGAACAGATTCTCATAGTGACCGATCAGCGAGCCGTGTTGACTTCAGTTCAGTCCTGCTCCACTCACGAGAGTCCTGCTGAAATCAGAGCATCACACGCACACAGGTACAGTGGCGACTTGGATGAAAACTGGGCACTCCTGGTGCGCTCCCCGGATGCGCGCAACAAGTCTTCACCATACCCAGTCTTGCTTTCTTGCTTGCTTGCTCTCGAGGCGGCGAAGTCAGTTTATGAATCATTAAAACGTGTAAAGCTCCAGTGCGTGAAATAATCTCGCCTACGCGACGTGATGTTGTTGGGGGTGGGGGGGGGGGATCCAGCGTTGGCTACAACACGGCTACCCAAAAACCACCCTGATGTTACTCTTCTTCTCCCCCCTGAACACACCGATGTCAAAGTGCAGAAAGGAGCTAACTTCCGCTGCGGCTTGCGTCGAGAGGAGATCCGTCCATGTGTGCGTGCGGAGCGCGTGGCTCTGACCAAACACAGCCTCTGTGCTCGTCTCGGTTGTACCCAGCAGCAACAACAGCCGACTTTTGACGAGAACAGGCAACACAATTGACAGTCGCGCCGCCTCTGCCCCCGCCACCCCTCCCTTCATCCTCTCCAGCCAGCCCCTCCCAGAGCCCGCCCCAATCATGATCGAGTCGCCGGCGTGGCCAATGAGCTCCGCCGCTGCGAGATTTGGAAGCAGTCGGAGGCGCGGATTGGTGGAGAGTTGAGTCCCAAGGGGTCTGGGAGCGCCTCCTTACCACTTTTTAAGAAAATCGACCGGAGGGGGGGTTATAGTAGAAATCCAGGAAACATGGGCACTAATTGCATATTGTTTGATTTAAGTTGTTTTTGCTATCTTTATTATAATCTCTTCAAAATTATGAGTAACTAGATTAAATTAAATTCACTTTACTGCCTCATTGTCTTCTCCCAAAGTACAGCAAATCTGTTTACAATGCACGTAACACAGCACACCATTAAAATACATATTTATACATATATATGCATACATATACTGTGTATACATACTGTATGAAATGTAAGTAGTGCAGAAAACCAAGAGAGGGGGGAATGTGGAGCACAGTCCCGAGTGCCAATATATACATATATAAAGTAGTAAATGGTTTGTATACCCTACACATTATGCAGAAATATAGTTTGCACAGCGTCTTAAACAGTAAGGTTTTAGGTTTGGGAAGTACTGAGCGTACAACTGAATGATCGACTTGGAGTATTACTGCAAGTTGTGTGTGAGAGTTTGTAAACGGATGTTTTGATATAGTTATGCTGTTGTTATACTTGGCTGCCTCGTACTTTAGTGCATCAAGTCTTTTCTCCGTTTATGGATTCTCCGTCATCCCACGAAAAACGCTACCATAAGTTGTTTGTTCAAGCAGCAATTACGACTCATATTTACGGTTTAGTAGTGGCGTCCTCTAGTGGTCGTAGTAATAATGACAGGAGCAAAGCAGGAAGTAAAGTGACAAAATATATACCGTAATAGCGGCAAATTTGGCATAAGGAGGCAGCTTGGGGTGGGAGTTTTCTTCATAAACAGTTAAAGAAATGGACCAACAGGTCCCGTTGCTCTGGGCGGAGACCAGTGAGGTCTATTAGAAGCTCTTTCCCGGTGATGCTGAGCGTTACTGCGCAGCTTCCAACTGAGTTCGACGACATAGATGTGATGTGAACAACCTGTCTGAAAGCTGTAAGACTTCTGGTAGCGTGATACCATGACCATGGGCGCCCAGATAGCTCAGTTGGTAAAGTGGGCGCCCATACATAGAGGACTACTCCTCAACGCAGCAGCCCGAGGATTTGACTCCGGCCTGTAGCCCTTTGCTGCATGTCATTCCCCCTATTTCTCCCCTTTCAAGTCTTTGTTTATCCTGTCCAAAATGCCCAAAAAATAATCTTAAAAAAAGAAAATACATGACCATACGTTCTCCCATTTAGATATGAGGAGGGAAGACGCTGCTATGCTACGCTCATATGAGAGGGTGGCCGCGACCGACTGCTACTTTGCTCGTTTGAAAGCCATGATGTCTCTCTCTTTGTCATGGGCAGGCCAAACTCTCTGGGCGGGCAAAGCAGATAAAGGGGAGATCATCTTGCCCCTTATGACTTCATAAGGAGCAAGATTCCAAATCGGCCCATCTGAGCTTTCATTTCCTCAAAGGCCGAGCAGGATACCCAGGGCTCGGTTAACCCCTATCACCATTTCTAGCCACTGGGGGACCGTAGGCAGGCTGGGGGAACTCATATTAATGTTAAAACCTCATAAAGTGAAATGTTCATGCCATGGGCCCTTTCAGGCAACACTTGGTGAGAGTTCAATATACAAATTGTTTAATGCAGGTGTAGTATTTCTTTTTAGTTCAATAAAAAATAATGGGTCCTTCTCTAAGTGTAAGCAACATGTATCTGCAAATTGTTCAAAATGACTAATTTTAAGAGCTACACAACACAAGGCATCAAACCTTTCAAGGCTTTGCAGTAATACACAAATGCAAATCCTCCTCTTTGTTGTGAGACTGTCTTCCTATAGATACTCTACAGACTATCGTTGTGCAAATTTAGACCTCTGACCTCTGACCTCTGACCTCTTCCTATTGTCCAGTTGGAGTTGCTTCAGAGTGACAGGCAGACTGGTAAAGATCGGTGTGTAGAGGTACAGTATATTAAAACTGCGATACATTATTCATCCCTGTAGTGAAATTGCTTTTTTCTCTCTTGGGCGTCTTCCAGAGAGGAAAGATGTCAGGGTCAGGTTCAGGGAGGCAGCAGCTCCTCCTGAAAGGAACTGGCAGTGATTAAGTGTATTGCTCAATGACACTTTGGCAGGGCAGATTGTTGCACACACGGACACTCCCCACCCTGGTCGACTTGTTAACGTTCAGGGTCTCTAATAGATGGTAGGCCTACTTCTACAGGTACTAGGTGGAAAGATTGTGGAGTAGCTCAGCTATTTAAAAAAGATTCAAATTATGATATCTAAATATAGTTTAACAGGGTTACAGAGCGGTTGCCTGCCAATTGGAAGGTTGGTGGTTCGATCCCTGGCCCTGCAGTCCCATGTCGAAGGCAAGACACTGAACCTGCGCATCGGAGTGTGAATGCGTGTGCATGTTTATCTGATGAGCAGGAGGCACTTGATCGGCAGCCTCGGCCCCAGTGTATGAATGTGTGTGAATGGTGTATCCTGTATGATGTAAAAGCGCTTTGAGTAGTTGTTAAGTGATTATTAAGACTAGAATAAATACAGCACATTTACATAGCTCAGCAGGTGGAGGAGGGGACCATATGTTGGGGTTTGCTCCTCGGCGCAGCAGACCCTTTACTGCATTTCATTCCCCGTCTCTCTCCCCTCCCGTCAAAAATAAGGACAAAAGCAAAGTGGGGTCAGCAAAGCACACGTAATCCAACTTTAAGTTTCTAAACTTAAAAAGGGGTGTTTATACCTAAGCCTAACCAGACAGTTCCACAACGTTGAAGGCTGCGACCAACGTTCTCTGGTGTAGATATGAGGTTGTATTTCAGCCACAGCGCTATTTTATGAAGTTTTATGAGGGTTAGGAAGAAATGACCCATTTTGTCGTATGGTTTGGAGGACTTTGGCCCTGTCAGTGTTTCTGGATTGATATTCCTGCTGCAGTCATGTGTATGATGCATTTTACTGCTGTATATGTTTAAGGTTGTGCTTATTTTAACTCATACTGTTGGGCAGTATCATCTACAGCGATGCATCATATTCTATAAGATCATCATGTTTGAGAACCACGTATCTCTAAAAAGAGTTTACACTTGTCATGGTGTCAGAAAAAACTGCCCTGTTTTCAGCTTTGTGATGTTGCTTTTCCAGCTGATCTGAGAGGCTTTTTAAAGACTTTATTTAGCTTAAAAAGGAGGAGGATTTTTTCAACTTGTAAAGGAACACTTGATCCTTCAGTTCAGTATCACAAACATTCAACATCAACAAATCTGGAGATACATGGTTTTCACTGGAAAGGAAGGGGATGAAAAAACATCTGAAAACTAACTTAATCTGTCAGAAAAATGTAGTGTGTAATAGTAAAATATGCACCTCTAGATTTGGTGGAGCACAAGAATAAAGTTACATAAAATGGAGAGTCTTAATTTGTCTAATTAATCTATACTGAAGAAAATTAGAAAAGCAACACTTTTGTTTTTGCCCCCATTTTTCATGAGTTTTACTCAAAGAACTAAGACTGTTTCTATTACACAAAAGGCTTATTTCTCTCAAATATTGTTCACAAATCTGCCTAAATCTGTGCTAGTAAGCACTTCTCCTTTGCCGAGATAATCCATCCACCTCACTGGTGAGGCATATTAAGATTATCGCACATGTGTGCCTTAGGCTGGCCACAATAAAAGACCACTCTAAAATGTGAAGTTTTACTGTACTGGGGGGGGGCATCTGAAGGGGTCCGAAAACCAGTCAGTATCTGGTGTTATGGTACAAGTGCCAGACGCCATTGAATGTGAGCATTTGCCCGCTCAAGTTGGTTATGACGACGAACTGCAGTCAGGTCGAGAGAGAGAGAGAGGGGGGACCTTAACCATAACCCTCACCATAACACCAGATTATTGACTGAGGAGAAGTGCTCACTAACAGATTTAGACAGCTTTGTGAACAATATTTGAGAGAAATAATTATTTTGTTTACATAGACGGCTTAGACCTTTGGGAGCTACGTTCCACCTCTGCTCTAAAACCCCATCATGCTAAATATATTTAGTGTAAAATCAAAAACCTTCAGAAAAAGATGTCTCTTATTTGAAATAACAAACCTTTATCCCACAGGGCTCCCGGGATGAAGGCTACCACGTGCCCAGAGAAAAACACACATCCTTAAATCCCAAAAGAACTTTGAGCCTTTTTTAATACAGTGGAAACACTTTGAAGGGAATTAAGACTTAAACTCCCTGAATCCCCTGAATTATTTTTCGAAGGTGTTTTTGCTGTGTGTGTGCAGACCTTGAGCCACACAGCTGTGGAATGTGGTCAGCTGGTGAGGCTTATTAGTGCATGGAGCTTACAAGTCGCACCTCACTGTGAGTACTCGTGGAGACAGAGCTCTTTTGCAGAACGATGGAATTTGCCATGTTTGTATTTTCCTCAGAATGATAGAAAAGCAAGACACAGAATGTGGAGGCTCTGATGCCACGTGTTGCTTCACACACAGACTGTACACGAAATGCTATTATGTGTTTATACGTATATAGGTAGACGTTACAGAGGCAGACGTTACCAGGGCGGCTGTGGCTCAGTGGTGGAGCGGTCGCCTGCCAATCGGAAGGTCCCATGTCAAAGTGTCCTTGGGCAAGACACTCAACCCCGAGTTGCCCCCGATGCTGCGCCATTGGAGTGTAAATGTGTGTGAGTGTGTATCTGATGAGCAGGTGGCACCTTGTACTGCAGCCTCGGCCACAGTGTGTGAATGGTATCAGTTCCTGTACTATGTAAAAGCGCTTTGAGTAGTCATTAAGACTAGAAAAGCGCTATATGAACGCAGTCCATTCAAAGGGATTAACAACTGCTTTAAAGCTATAGTGCATAGCTTCTGTCTCCCCCATGAGGAATTCAAAGAAATGACAATAAACTGTATAACGTTACAGAAAATGAAATTCATTTGTACTTAAATACTTAACCCTCCTGTTGTCTTCGGGTCAAATTTGACCGGTTTTCAAAAAGTTTCTATATCAGAAATTTGGGTTTCTTTCAAACAAATTGTCCAAAAAAGTAACGTGGATGCTTCCTACAACGTTCCTCACAAGTTAAAGAAATAATCAGTTCACTACTTTCATTGAATTTGGATGTTTTTTTGTCAATTTTACAGCATTTGGAGAAAGAAAATCAATAAAAGAACTTGTGTGTGACAAATGTAAAAAAGGAAAAAAATACAAATGTCAATAAAAGTGACTAAAATATGAACAAATGTGAAAAAATAAATAAATAAAAAGTCAAACAAAGTGACAAAAATGTCAAAAAAAACTATGGGAAAAAGTCGAGAAACAATGACAAAACATCGGGGAAAACACAAAAAGGGTTGAAAAAAGACAAACAAAACTTTGATAAAAGGTTTTTCATTTGAAATTTTGACTCATGAAAACAAAAATTTGCAGGTCGGCAGTAATTGTTTGACATACTTCATCCCTGTCCTCGTCTTTCCTGCCTTTTTTGACTGCCTGTCCCGCCCTGATTAGTTTCACCATGTCCCTCAATGTCTCCCAAGTGTGTTTTCTGTCCTCTGTGCAGTCTGCCAGTACTACCTTATTAGTTTATTAGCCTTTCGTCTTGCTTCTTTATTTTCTGACAACGTCTTAGCCTAGATTTGTTTGGATACCTCTTCCTGCTCCTGGACTGGTTTCCTGTGTTCTAATGCTGGACTTTTACTTGTAACAGAGTATTTTTTACACTGTGGTAAAATATCTGAGTACCTCTTCCACGTCTGTTGTCTGTGACCTAAATGTCCTTCTTTCTATTGGAAATGGAGACACATTAAGCTTCATGTTTATTTCCTACCGAAGGTGGGCTACTGACATTTAAATGCCAGTTCACTTGGCCTCGCTGCAAAATGACAAAAGGTTTTGAGGTGAGGTTAAAATAAGGACGTCTTTTGATCTCAGGAGAGGAAAATCAGCAAAGGGTGAAAGAGGAATGCGACTCCATCTTCAAGTGTCCCTCTGCTGCTGAAATTCGTGCCTTCATGCTACGCTGCCACCGTGGTGTGAGAGTCTTTCTGACATCTGTGTGCATGTGTGTGTGTGTGTGTGTGTGTGTGTGTGTGTGAAACGTTCAGTGTGGTCAGTAGACGGGTGCATGCTGGTTCTCTGTTGGTTGTTAGTGCAAGGCTGAACTGTGCATGGTTTTTTAAGATTATTTTTTCAGGCTTTTTCCCTTTTATTAGAGTTGGTAGACATGAAAGGGGGAGAGAGAGATTGGGGATGGATGACACGCAGCAAAGGGCCGCAGGTCGGACTCGAACCCGGACCCCTGCAGGACTCAGCTAACATGGGGCGAGAGCTCCTATTGGGTGAGCTAGAGGTCGCCCCGAACCATGCCTGGTAATGTCATCAATGGTGAATATAATGTGAATATAATTATTCAGTGGTCATCTGTAGTGGTCCCGGTAGTCCCAAGTCCTGTGGAGTAAGGTCTGGCTACACCACAGATGCATTCTGGGATAGGAGGAAAAAAAACGCTCTGGGTTGTTTGCATTTCTTTAAACCAATCACAACCGTCTTGTGTTTTGCTTTTTTGAAGGAATCTTGCAAGGAAACACACTGATAATCTATTACAAACATTGTAGAAGACATATTATAGATGATATAAGTGATCTGATTCTGATAAACAGCGATAGGAGGGGTAAAAGCGTGAAGAAACCCCATCATTTACATCTTCACACTCACTCCGACCAATGGTGTTACTGCATCACTGTGTTTCAGTGGCAGAGGGACAGAGGGACAGAGGGACAGAGGGACCGAGTTAAAGGTCACAGGACTGGTCCTAGGCGCTGCCAGACCACGGTCAGACCAAATCCCCTTAAACAGGAGGACATTTTATTCTACAAACTCCTTCTCATGTAACATTTATTTTTTGGCATTTTTGGCGTTTATTGTTGAGAAGACAGCAGAGACTGGAAAGGGTAGAGGGAGGGCGAAAGACGCAGAACCGTACCCGCGGCCGCTGCGTCGAGGATACAATCTATTGTCGAGGACTGAGCCTCTGCAGATGGGCACGCGCTCTAAGGGGATCTACCCAGGCGCCCTCTTAAGGCCCATTTATAAGCCTAAGTTTACTTTTCTGTTTTTATTGGACTCCGTTAAACCTTTTAGGGGTGTTTACTCTTCCATTAGTCACGTAGACAGTTGTATAAAACATTTGGCTGTAGACCCAGCCGCGGTAATCCGCTCCCTGGGTGGCGACCTCCCTTTGTTTTCCCATACTCTTACACCAGCCCAGGGACTGTTGAGCCATGCAATCTTTACAGTGTAAGAGGTAATAACTCTGCATGCGAGTGATTATTAACAATTAATTATTGTTTCTTCAGGCTTCCTTCTTCCAAATCTCTCCACATGGGGATGTTTTGCTCACTGTTTGCAGATGCACTGCTGATCATCACACACACACACGCACACACACACACTGCCAGGTGTGCGGGGGGAGCATCTGCATGTCAAAGTGTTCAGGATGCTCCTTGGGGAATATGTGCATGAAAAAACAGGTGTTATGCCTTCTGGGTTAAAGTGGCAGCAAATCTCACACCTGCACTCTTTAAAGCACTCTTTGTTCACTAAACTGGTCTTTTAAAAACACAAAGGAAGAACAAATCACACAAATCCTTCATTGTTTTGTTCAGGGATTCTTACAGTTAATATTTCCCTGTCTGCCCGTTGATTTAAGGCCATGATGAAAGCTGCCATGTTGCCTATATATCAATGCAGAGAATGAAGTTTCTCTACTGCCCTATATGCTAAATAGACTGTTTTCATATAGCGCTTTCTAGTCTTAATGAGTAATTAAAGCGCTTTTACATCATACAGGAACCATTCATTCACCATTCATACACTAGGTACCACCTGCTCATCAGATAAACATTCACACACATTCACACTCCAACTCAAAGCAGGTGGGGGCAACTCGAGCTTCAGTGTCTTGCCCAAGGTTACTTTGACATGGGACTACAGGGCCAGGAATCGAACCACCGACCTTCCAATTGGCATCTACCACTGAGCCACAGCTGAGCCATGCTGCAGCCTGTGGCACCCTGCGGGGCTCTGCTGTGCCATGAACGACTAACATTGTTACATTATCTTTATTGTGACTATAATTGCCACTATTCATCACACCCCCAACCGGCACCGTCAGACACCGCCTACAGGGAACCTGAGTCTGTCCCAGGTTTCTTCCTATAAGGGAGTTTTTCCTCTGGGGGGAAATACTGGACTTGTTGGGTCTTAGACCTACTCAATCTTTAAAGTGTCTCGAGATAACTGTAAATAAAATTGAATTGAATTTAATAAAGGCTACATAATAAAAGGATTTATACCAGCTGCACTTTCCAACATTGAATTTCTTTGCATGGCAGAAAGTCCGAATAGGTCTAGGCTAGCTTTAAAAAAAAAAAGAAATAATGGATTTGGCTTTTCAGATCTTATTTACAGACTCCTGACTTTTCAGATCTCTTCCTGTTCTCGAAGCTTTTAAAAGCGTTCTTTTAAAATCATACTTGTGTTGTCCTCGGGTCAAATTTGATTGGTTTACAAAAACTTCCTATCTCAGAAAAGAACGTTGAAAAAAAGCGAGAAATGTTGAAAAAATCTACAAAAAAGCAGGAAAAAATCAACAAAAACATTTCTTTTTTAAACGCTGAAAAAGTGACCAAACAAATCAGAAAACGGGACAAAAAAACCTCAAAAACATCGGAAAAAGCGACAAAGAAATTGCTGAAAATTTGACTAAAACATAATTTTAAAGAAGTCACAAAAGTGACAAAAAATAGGAATAAAATAGATAAAAATGTTGAGAAAAGTGTAGAAAAAGAACAACAAACCAAAGTTGCAGGTCAACGGGAAGACAACACAAGGGTTAAAGGAATGGAGTGAGTAAATGTAAATTTAAAAAAAGTACAAATCTGACTTGTGGTGGAGTAGAACAACAAAATA